>LS990916.1:17642848-17852848 GCA_900464855.2 Musa schizocarpa | reverse complement strand
CTGAGTCTTTCTTAGCAACCTTTGATTTACTTGGTCTTCCCTTGCCATTGCCCTTCTTAAGGGACTAAGCAGCTATGAGACCAGCTGCATCCATCATTTGGACGGGTATATAGCACACCAGTCTGTCCAGTTATCTCAATATCACTCTCGAGTAACCTATGACCGAGATTATTTAGGATCTGTGTTTAAAGGCGAATCGATCTCATTATCATGATCTCATCACGATCTACTGGGCACATATGACTAGCAGTAGCATCAGAAAGTATTATGTTCAAGAGAGTATCCTATGAAGATGTAAGGCTTAGATCTTGATGTTAGATTATGGGAGGCATAGGGATGTAATCATGGATAATATAGATAGTTAAATGTGTTAAGATCGGAGCGGCACTAAGAGGGGGGATGAATTAGTGCAGTGGATTAAAACTTCGGTTTTCAAAAAATCTTTCGTACGATAAAAAGCTGAACTCGTAAGTGCTTAACTTGAAAGCATGTTCGTAAAGGTGTGCAGCAAAAGTAATGAGGAAGTGAAGCACGTATGAAGGTTTGTAGTAAGGTAAATAGCAATAAGTAAATGCAAACTAGAGAACACACCAATTTAAAGTGGTTCGGTCAAAATGACCTACATCCACTTACGAAGCCTTCTTCGAAGAGGCTCCCAACTTCCACTTGCAAATCACTTTAAAGGGGAAGGACAAATACCCCTCTTACAACCTTTTACAAGTGGTTCACACTCTTACAAATTTTCAAAGAGAAAGAGGAAGGTGAACACTCAAGCTATTGAAAACAAAAACTTACTAAAGGCTTTCCAAAGACTTTTATCTCAATCTCTTGCTTCTCAAAGGTTGTTTTCTCAACTGAGAATTGAGGGGTATTTATAGGCCCCATGAGGATTCAAATTTAGGCTTCAAATTTTGAATTCTCTTGGGTTTCTGAGGCTGGCGGTGCCACCATCGGACCTCTCGAGTGCTGGGTGGTGCCACCGCTCAGTCCAGCGGTGCTCACTGGTTGGGCTCCAAACTTGGCCCAAACCAGTCCGAACTCAGGCCCAATTGACCCCTACTTGGGATATAGGATTAACATCTAATCCTAACCCTAATTAATATGCTAACTATGAATTTAAAGATATTTCCTAATCTATTACAAAGTCCGCAAGTCAAGACTTCTTCCGGCGAGCTTTCGGTGAACTTTCGGCGGTCTTCCGATAAACTCTCGGAAACCATTCTATGGACTCCTAGCAAGCTCCTAGACTTCACGATTTGATCTTGGTGAGTTCCAATGAGCTTCTTCAGTAAGCTCCGATCTTTCTCGGTGAGCTCCGCGAACATCCCATGAACCTTCCAGCAAGCTTCCGAAAAACCCTTCGGCAAGCTCCCTACTCATTCTCGGCTAGTTCCGGCAGTATTCCCGACAAACCTTCGGACTTCCATCGAACTCTCGAACTCCCAACGAATCTTTCGCGCTTTACTTTGATACTTTGTTTCATTTTATGTCTTTGTCGTTATCGTAGTTATTCCTGCACACATAAACTAAAACTCTACTTCGATCTAGACAATTATTACAACACGAATTGACATTCTGTTGCCCGGCACATCATTGGTTGGCGCTTCATCCGATTCTTCAGCGCATCATCCTCTCTTACGGCTTGTTGCCCAATCGACAGTTGACCTCCGCAACCCTGATATCCTTGGAGCAATTCCGCTCTCCTTGGCCCAATGCCCGACGTCCGAAGCGTTCTGCCGTCCAATATCCTGACGTGATCTCCTCCGGCGCAACGTCAATTCCTCCTACATCAACTGTCTAATTTTGATCGAGTAGACCTGCATCACTCAAAATGCAGTTAAACATCTAAACACAATCAATTAGTTTCATCATCAAAATCCGAGATTCATAATCTTCCCCTTTTTTATGATGACAACTAATTGATGACTAACGGAGTTAACCTTAACTCCCCGGAGTTTAACCAAACTCCCTCTATCAATATGCCATTGATAGAACACTTGGATTATCCCAAATCCAAGTAACATTCATCACATGTTATGAAAAACATTTAAACCATCATGCAAATATATATAAAATATTCAATTCAATGCATGAAGTCATCAATATACTTCTCCCCCTATGTCATCAACAAAAAGGAGAAGTAGCTCTAGCTATTTTAAAAGATATGCAAGTTTTTGCAACATGAAGCTAGATTTTCATCACAACATATAAGCACAAAAGCATAGCAAGATTCTTAAGTTCAATCATGGCAATTCAACACTTGAATTTTTGTGCAAGATTGCACTTTGCTTTTCTTTGCAAGTAACAATATTTATAATGTTTGATATAGCAAATTTCTTCATTACAATGATCGAGCTAGCAAATTCTTCATTCAAGTGTGCAAGCTAGCAATAACTTTCTCCCCCTTTGTCAATGTCAAAAAGAAGGAGAGGAACCAATGATTTATACTTTTACATCAACTTTGCATCAATCAATATTTTAATCATCACATGATGCATACAAGACAATAATGCAAAGAAATCATTTCATGAAGGATATCAATGTGAAAATTCACCAAGGATCACATGATACAATCGCAAATCATAATATCATTATGCGATACATGTGATACATTGCGATACACTAAAAAATTTAATACGATGCTTTTAAGGATATCAACCTATTTTTGATACAAAGCATGGCAAGAGCAATTTTGTTGCAAGTTTTCTAAGTTTTGCACTTTTTGCTTCTTTCCATAGGCAAGATCTTTCTTCTCTTTTTGAGAAGTGCAAGCTTGCAAGTATTACTTCCTTAGCATGCTAGGAAGTTTACTTTCATTTTCAATGCACAAGCTAGCAAAACCTTCTCCTCCTTTATCAAAGTCAAAAAGAAAGGGATGACTCAATGGCTAAAAATTTCAACCATTCAACAAGCTAAATATGCAAAGAATTCATGAAATATATCAATAAGGATCAATTCATGAATACCAAAGATATGATTCATGGTTCATTAAAATTCTTCTTAACAAGTTCACGATCAAGATTCATATAATTTATAATAAAGCAAATTGATGTACAATCATCACATAAGGCATACAAGGAAAAGAAATCTTGTTATTTCTATATTATGAAATATATAATATCAAGGCTCATGATTCATTTGAAAAGATATAGCACAAAGAGCAACTTGAAACAGTCTTATCAAGATCACATTTTAAAATATTTCAAGTATCAAGTGTTTAGAGGTAAAAAGTTCAATGCATTGTATAAAATATAATATCAAGTTTTATCATCATGCAATCTAGCAATTAAAGATGTGTAAGTTTAGCATGTTTGCTTTTCTTGAGATAACAACTAATTGCTTCTCTTTAAACTACAAGCTAGCAATTTTCATGATATGCAAGTTGCAAACTAGCAAATTTTTGTTTCCTTTGCAATGTTTGAGCTAGCAATTTTGCTTCCGTAACAAGTTAGCATGTTTTGTATTTTGAGATAGGCAAGATAGCACATTTGCTTTTTTTTTGAGATAGCAACTCTTTTGAGATAGTGATCTTAGCAAATTTTACATCATGCAAGGTAGCAAATTTTTGTGATGTTCAAGATAGTAAGTTCTTTCTTCTATTTTGAGAAGTGCTATTTTCGCTTCTTTTACAAAGTGCAAGCTAGCAAAGTGTTTGAAAAAGTGAGCAAGTTTTGCACATACAAGCTAGCAAAAATTTCGAAAGCAAATACAAGATAGCTTTCTTGTTGAAGTGTGTAAGCTATCAATTCTTGCTTCCTATTGTAATGTGCAGGTTGCAAGTCTTGCTTCTTGAGATAGGCAAGATAGTGATGTTCAAGAAGACAACTTTTGCTTCTTGAAATAAGTAAGTTAGCAATCTTTGCTACTTAAGATAGGCAAGCTAGCAATCAAGTTTTTGCATATTCTTGACTTGTGCAAGCTAGCTATCTCCCCCTTTGTCATTGTCAAAAAGAAGGGAAGACCCTTTACATCAATTATGACAAAGGTAAGTATCAATCTTATTTGTGCATCATCATATTTTCAAATTAGAATATGCACATTTTCAAAAACCTTATATTCATTCATGCACGATATTGAATAAATCGATCAACATTATGAGGATATCATACATGATACTAAAATTTTTAACTATTTGTCAACATTTTGATCATGATACCAAACATTCATCATTTAGAGTATTCATGATACAAAACATTAAATCAATATTTATAATACATCATTTTAGCAACAACTCATAGTATTTTAAATCATGATTTACATCATATGTAATACATCACATCATAATTAGAAGGCACAAGTATTGCATACATCATTGCAAATCATAAATGTTTCATATCATGATGGTATCAATTTGTCAAATTATATCCTACCATGCATGATCAAAACTTCTCCCCATTTGTATTTCATGCATAATTTCACTTCATCACATTAGGAGTATCAAGAGGAATTAATTGGGTGATGAGATAAATATTTCACGAATACATGGAATTGTATAAAAAATCATATCATAAGAGTTTCATACATTCATATCATCACATGAAGGAATATAAACAAAAATTAGTGATGAGATATTACTTTATGAATACAATAAAATTTATATAGCATATCATGGTTTATTAGAATTAGTCTTCCTTTTGGTGAATAGCAAAAAGAATAGTAGGAGAGCAAGATCTCAATTCATGCACATCAAATATTCAATCATCAAAATCATGATTCATCTAGAAAATTCTCCTATTTAAATATTCAAAGAGAGAATCATGATGAACATTCTTGGTTTACATAAAGTTTCAAAACATAATTATCAAGATCATGAATACTAAAAGACTATGAAACATTTCAACAAATCTCATTTTAAATAGAAAACAATCTTGATTCATAAAGGATTTCATATTATAAATTTCAAGAGATCAAGATCGTGATTTCGATAAAAATTTATTCAAATTTAAATCATCAAAATCATTATCAAAATCCAAGAGATTCACAAAGATGATACAAATGGATTCATCAAAATCAATAAGATTGAACAAAATAATTTTTAAGAATGTTTTCCTCTTTTCGATTGTTTCAAAACATATGATTTTGTTTCATTTATGCCAAATAAAAACATATATCATGTTTAAAATCGAAAGAGTAAGATTTATTACAACAAAGATCAATAAGGTACTTTCATTATAGTAAAAATCAATAATCCATAAATTGTAAGATTCATCATGCATAATTTTGAAATTTATTAAGCATGATCAATATGAATGACACTAAAACATGGTTTCAAAATGTTTAATATTTTTATTACACAATTTCATCATTACGCATCATTATATATAACTTTACAATGTCATGCATAAAATCATCAAATCATAGTATTAAAATATTAATATTTTTATTACAACTTTATGCATTATTAAGTATACAATTGTCAAGCATGACACTTCACTATTTCCTATAAGTATGCCTATTTCATTTATGTCAAATCAAAACATACATCATTTTTTAAAGCCACTTTTATGTCAAATCAAAAAATGCATCATTAAGCATGATCATTATGCATTACTTCAAATCAAACATGATTTCATTTATTTTCAAAATATTTATCATGATAGAGCATATAAGCCAAAGAGACTATTAAACATAAAGCATATTCATCAATGATGGTTTCATTGAGTATAAAGTATTTTCAACCAAAATCATTTGTTATTTGTCGTAGTCATACATTTTTCTTTTTAGGTGAATCTATCTTTTCATGCTTAGTTTGCATACAAAAGTCATGCATCATTTTCGAAAGCAACTTTCATCATGGTATAAATCGATAATCCATAAATCATAAAAGATCATTATGGAAATCATCAATAATCAATAAACTATAAATTACCCAAAACTCATCATCATCATGCATAGCCTCAAAAAATGAATTTATTAGGCATGATATCATATTTCATAAGGCATTTTTAGTCAAAATCATTTTGTTTATCATAAACATACAATTTTCATGATTATTTTCAAAATTACTAGAATGATAAGCATGATTTCTATTTTTTTATTTTCATGTAATTTTTAAGAAAATTAATCCTAAACTAAATTAAAAATAACTCATGAAAAGTATTATGTAATTTCAAAATAATTCAAGAGAGTTGAGTTACTTACCTTATAGTCGAAGCTCGTCAAAGCCTAATTCGTCGTTTCACCTTTGGAAGTCTTTTATTCATCCTTGGTTTCCTTCCTCTTCTTTGGCCTCTTCCTCCATTCAAGTTCATTGTTTATTTTATATTTTTATTTAATAAACTTATTAAGAATTAGTATTCAAAGTTCAAGTTCATCATTGTCCTTATCACTTGAGTCATCGCTCAAGTGGTATTCATTTGTCCGGAGTTCCAAATCCTTCCTGTTCTTTGGAATGTGATTTTGTTCATCATATTCATCATGTGTATTGTGCACCATTTCATATGTCATTAACGAATCAATTAGTTCTTCAAGTGGAAAAATAATTAAATCTTTTGTTTCTTGTATTGCAGTTATTTTAGAATCCCACCGTTTTGGAAGGAATCTTAAGATCTTGCTTACGAAATCAAAATTCGAAAAAGATTTACCAATAACTCTTAGATTATTGATGACATCCGTGAAACGGGTGTACATGTCGCCTATAGTCTCGCTTGGTTGCATTCGAAAAAGCTCAAAATCATGCAATAAAATGTTAACTTTTGAGTCTTTGACTCTACTAGTTCCCTCGTGCGTGATTTTAAGTGTTCGCCAAATATTAAAAGCCATTTCGCACGTAGAAATCCGATTGAACTCATTTTGTCCAAAGCGCAAAATAAGGCATTCATATCCTTTGCGTTTAAAGAAAAATACTTCTTCTCCAAATCCAACCATTCGTTTATTGGTTTAGAGGGAAGTTGAAAACCATTTTCAATAATATTCTATAAATCTATATTCATAGAAATTAAGAAAACTCTCATTCAAGTTTTTCAATAAGTGCAGTCCAATCCGTTAAACAACGGTGGACGAACAACCAAAAAGCCCTCTTGAAAGCCATGAAGAGCCATTTCTCTCGGGTGTAAATACGAAATGAGAAATACTGGGCTCTGATACTAATTGTTAGGATCGGAGCGGTACTAAGAGGGGGGGGGGTATATTAGTGCAGCGGATTAAAACTTCGGTTTTGGAAAAATCTTTCGTACGATAAAAAGCCGAACTCGTAAGTGCTTAACTTGAAAGCATGTTCATAAAGATGTGCAGCAAAAGTAATGAGGAAGTGAAGCACGTATGAAGGTTTGCAGTAAGGTAAATAGCAATAAGTAAATGCAAACCAGAGAACACACCAATTTAAAGTGGTTCGGTCAAAATGACCTACATCCACTTGCGAAGCCTTCTTCAAAGAGGCTCCCAACTTCCACTAGCAAATCACTTTGAAGGGGAAGGACAAATACCCCTCTTACAACCTTTTATAAGTGGTTCACACTTTTACAAATTTTCAAAGAGAAAGAGGAAGGTGAACACTCAAGCTATTAAAAACAAAAACTTGCTAAAGGCTTTGCTAAAACTTTTATCTCAATCTCTTGCTTCTCAAAGGTTGTTTTCTCAACTGAGAATTGAGGGGTATTTATAGGCCCCAAGAGGATTCAAATTTAGGCTTCAAATTTTGAATTCTCTTGGGTTTCCGAGGATGGCGGTGCCACCGCCGGACCTCTCGGGTGCTGGGTGGTGCCACCGCTCAGTCCAGCGGTGCCACCGCTCAGTTCTCGGGTTTTGGGCAGTGCCACTACCTAATCTGGTGGTGCCACCGCCTAATCTGGCAGTGCCATCGCCTACACTATTTCAGCTCACTGGTTGGGCTCCAAACTTGGCCCAAACCAGTCCGAACTCGGGCCCAATTGGCCCCTACTTGCGTTATAGGATTAACACCTAATCCTAACCCTAATTAATGTGCTAACTACGAATTTAAAGACATTTCCTAAGCTATTACAAAGTCCATAAGTCAAGACTTCTTCCGACGAGCTTCCAACGAACTTTCGGCGGTCTTCCGATAAACTCTCAGAAACCATTCTGCGGACTCCCAGCAAGCTCCTAGACTTCACGATTTGATCTTGGTGAGTTCCAATGAGCTTCTTTGGCAAGCTTCGATCTTTCTCGGCGAGCTCCGCGAACTTCCCACGAACCTTCCGGCGAGCTTCCGAAAAACCCTTCGGCAAGCTCCCTACTCATTCTCGGCTAGTTCCGGCAGCATTTCCGACGAACCTTCGGACTTCCATCGAACTCTCGAACTCCCAACGAATCCTTTGCGCTTGACTCCGACACTTTGTTTCACTTTATGACTTTGTCGTTATCATAGTTATTCCTGCACATATAAACTAAAACTCTACTCCGATCTAGACAATTATTACAACACGAATTGACATTCTGTTGCCCGACACGTCATTGGTTGGCGCTTCATCTGATTCTTCAGCGTATCTTCCTCTCTTGCGGCTTGTTGCCCAATCAGCGGTTGACCTCCGCAACCCCGATATCCTTAGAGTAATTCCGCTCTCCTTGGCCCGATGCCCAATGTCCGAAGCATTCTGTCGTCCAATATCCTGACGTGATCTCCTCCGGCGCAACGTCAATTCCTCCTACGTCAACCGTCTAATCTTGATCGAGTAGACCTACATAATTCAAAATGCAGTTAAACATCTAAATACAATCAATTAGTTTCATCATCAAAATCCAAAATTCAACAAAATAATTTGAGTTTTTGAAGGTTTGTGAAATAGTATTTCAAATAGGGATTGATATTGTAGGATTGGAGTAAGCATACGATTAATAAGGTAGACTGTAGTTTGAAAGGTTGCTGACCAAAAGGTTGGAGGCATGGAGGTCTAATATAGAAGTTTGATACCAGTTTTAACTATATGTCAATGTTTGCATTCAACAGAGCCAACTAGTTGAGGAGTATGTGAGAGTGACTTAAAGTGTTATATACCACAAGTTGAGAGGTAAGATGTCAGGGCTTGATATTCACCTCCACCATCAAAGTAAACTGTTTTGATTGTAGATTGAAAGTAGTTCTCGACCAACTTTCTAAAGTTGGTAAAGATTATGAAAACTTCATATTAATAATGAAGAGGATATAACCATATGTATTTAGTGAAATAATCTATAAAAATGACATAAAACCTAAATTTGTCAAAAGAAATGGTTAGAGTATGGGCCCAAACATCGGTATAAATAATTTCAAATGATTTAGAGCAAGATATGGAGGATGTACCAAAGGGTTGTCTATGAATTTTATTACTAAGACAAGCATCACAATAAGTTATAAAGTTACTTGATTTAAACATATGAAGAGAATAATAAGAAAGTAATTTCTGCTAGATAAGGGACAAGGGATAACCAAGATGACGATACTACATATCAATTGGAGTTGCAACCCAAGATCGAATAATGGACCGGGTTATTTATGGAGTTCATGGCCATTCATAAATGTTGCCTCTATTTTGGCCTTGAACCAAGGATGCTCCCGTGCTCAAATCTTTAACAAGAAAAGAGTCAGAAAAGAATTAAATTGAAGTGTTATTGTATTTGCATAATTGAGAAATGAAAATGATATTTTGTTTAATGTGACGTATACATAGAATATCATTGAGTGTAAAACTTACGATGTGTAAATTAAGCGTTGTGGAATTAATATGAGTAATAGAAATTCTTTTACCTCACTGATGATGATATCTTCATTTACACCATAGTTGTTATAGATAGACAAGTTCTGAAGATTAGAGGTGATGTGATGAGAGACGCTAGAGTCCATAATTCAATTAGGTTGACTAGTAGTCGGAGTAGTCATGAGATTCGCCTAAGGCCACTATGGTGGAGTAGGGAGTCTGGGTCGAGACCGACAGATTTTTGCAGAGTGTTCGACTTTATCACACAACTGGCAAACAACTTTTTGTTGGCTTGTGAGGTCTGGATGCTAGGGTTGATGGTTATTGGAGTTGTCACCTTGATAGAAATATTGATGATGCAAATAAGGGGGGGTTTGTTTGGAACTCACAGGGTTAGTAGACATCTTGGCCAAACCTTTGTTGACGTTCTTATTATACTGGTTGCTCTTCCTCTTAGACTTTTGACTAACTTAAGCTGTGATGGTTGGTTCGAGCAACTTGTCCTCGCGCTTCAAATACGTCTCGTAGTCAGTCAACTTGTCATAGAGTTCTTTGAATGATATTGGTGAGGCGCATGCCCGAAATACAATTGCCAATTCCTTATACTCGTCTCCTAGGTAATTAAGGGTATAGAGTATGACTTCTTCGTCATAGAGGGAATAACCTATCAAAGCCAAGTCATTGATGATAACTTTAATATTTTATAGATAATTAGTAATGATACTTCTCTCTTATTTTATTTTTATTAGATTGGATAGAAGACTAAGCATGCGAGTATGTGAATGATTTGCCAAGGTTGTTTACAGCTTGTACCATGCTTTTGTGGCAATTGCACATAAAGATATCAATGGGGTGAGAATCCAAGGCTTGAATAACTTGGAGGATAAGATAATCTTGATGTAACTATAGTTTGTGAGTTGGATTTGGTACTAGACTAGGTTCTCTAGGGATGTTAATCATTACTAGTGGACAATTGAGAGAGCCATCAATGTAGCCTAGTAAATCATATCCAAATAGAAGATTAGAAAATTGGGTAAGCCAAGATGCATAGTTGTTGCATTTTGATAACTTGAAAAGGATTAGCATGGCAGCATTGATGGAGATAAGTCCTGTATATGGAGAAGCACTATAATTCCCTATAGAAATAGTAACTAGAACGTTAGAAGTAGATGATGAAGATATTATGAGGATGTGTACTGATCAGAAGGCTCAAGATGGGAGTTTACGACAGAACAGTAAGGAATTAGTTCTTATACTAACTTGATTAGCAAAGTTGTAACTATCCTTTATGCAAATTTTATCGTGAAGGATCTTTGTCAAAGAAGGGGTTTGGGTGAGTAGTTGTCGATGTGGCCAACGATCAAAGAATCATAGCCGCCGAAAGAGGAGAATCAGCACTTGTGAACACAGCACTGGAGATGACATAGTGGTACAGAGTGGCAGCGGAAGAAGACAATCATCGTTCACCAAGGAGGAAAGTGTTGATCTGATCAACATCACCGGAGGTGGCAGATTCATACCGGACCAGAAGTTTCATTTGATTCTGCCATGGCAAGGAAGATGATGCAGTGCTTGTAGCACCTGTGCTTCCCTTGGGAGCATCATCCGCTGGGAAGAGAGAGGAAAGAGGGATGCTGTAGTTCTTATCGTAGATCTGTGAGAGATATGCAATTCTTGCCGTAGATCTATGAGAGATCTGCAGTTCTTATCGCATATCTATGAGAGATCTGCAGTTCTTGTCGTAGATCTGTGAGAGATCTATAGTTCTTATTGCAGATCTATGAGAGATTTGTAGGTCTAGGAGCAGTTCATGGTCCGCACCGAGTGCATCATCCACCTGTTGTTCTGAACGTTGCTCGACAAGGTGGAGGAGTTCGGGTACACCACCGCCAGGCTGCTTAAGCTCCCCTACAACATCGTGCTCTTCCAAAGGGTGCTGCACAAGGTGGAGCAGGATTCGGCAGAGTTGCACTCGCCTCGATGCAACTTCACCAAAGGCCATGCTTAGGGTGCTGTTGTAGTGCAGATTGGGCCCAATGAACATTTGCCAAGGATGGCTGCCTCTTGGAAGTGTAGCAATGATCAGGAATCAACGACGACGAGTAAGAAGAAGAGAGCGGCCCATGATCAATAGATCATAGTCGCTGAACGAAGAAGGTGCAGATCTGCTGGGAAGGGTTTCTCGCCTATGAAGAGGGGCTACCGCTTCTACATATCAGTGTTGAGTAGTGCAGTGGTCGGTGGCAGGGTTTAAAGAGCAATGGCAAAAGCTGCGACTACTCACTCGTTGCTACTGAGGAGGAGGGTCGACTACAATTGGTGTAGATCATAGGACCATGTCCACCGAGTACACTGCCAACGGTAAGTCCAGATGGAGGTTGTTGTTGACGGGCATCTCGTTGACCCCCGTCGACGCGTTCACTTGGTTGTTGCTGTTGGAATTAAACTTGTTCGAGAGTCGTAAAGAGTTTCATTTCATCAAAAGAAAGGTTCATTGCATCAAGTGGGAGAATCATTACATCAAGAAGAAAAAAAGGATTAAAAGTCTATAGAAGGATAAGTCAAAGGTTATTGGTTCTTGAAAGGGTTTCTTGAAAGAGAATGATTCATCTTGAATACAATTAATCTAATATATCTTTGGGGACTATATAAACCTCATATGTTGGGTCATGAGGTATAGAGAGTTTCTGAAATTGTAAAAGTATTTTTCTTGAGAAAAATATAGAAGATTAAAGCTTGTCCTACTCTTCTTCTATTTTGATAACTCCATCCCCTCTTCCTATCAACTTCAACATTTGGTATCAGAGCCAAGTTAAGCTATGTCCTCTTCCTCAAGTGTCATCCAACTCCAGATCCCCAGATTGACAAAAGAAAATTATGACATATGGTGCATCCAAATGAAGGTTCTTCTAGGCTCCCAAGATGTATGGGAGTTTGTAGAAGATGGATTTGCTAAACCAAGTCCAACAGAAGAAGGAGCAATGAATGCAGAAGGAAGAAAACAACTCAAAGAAAGAAGGAAGAAGGAAAAAAAAGCTTTGTTCACGATCTACCAAGGGCTTGATGATACAATATTCGAGATTATCGCTCCAGCAAATACTTCAAAGGAGGCTTGGGAAATGCTTGAAAAAAGCATTGATGGTGTTGATAAGGTAAAGAAACTTAGTCTACAAGTTTTACGGCCGAATTTGAGAAATTATAACAAGGTACTTCGAAACTATTTAGATTACTTCTCAAAAAATCATTTCTATTGTTCATCAAATGAGACGAAATGGTGAACAAGTAAATGATCAGAGTAATAGAAAAAATTGAGATCTCTAGATCCGAAATTTGATTTTATTTAACATGATTCGAGAATCTAAAGATTTGGAAAAAAATGTCTTTAGAAGAACTTATGGGTTCCCTTGAGTTCATGAACAAAGGATTACAAAAAAAGAGGAGAAGACAAAACTATGGAGCAAGCATTACAAACGAAGCTTACTCTTGAAAATAAACGAGAATCAAATTCTCAAAGAGGAAGAGGACGAGGACAAAGAGGAAGAGAAGGCAAAAATCAAACCAATCAAGAATCTCCAAACAATGAAAGTGGTGGAGAAAATTCTAGCCAAAGAGGCCGAGGTTATAGTGAAGGCGTTAGTAGAGGCCATGAACGTCTTGAAACTCTCTAAACGGTCTGAAATACAATGTTATATTTGCAAAAGGTATGGACATTATTCTTATGAATGTTATTATAATCCTAACAATCAAGGTGATAAGGCAAATTTTGTTGAGGAAGAAAAGAACGTAAATCAAGTTTCATTAATGAGTTATGATAATTTGAAAGATGATCAATTTATGACATGGTATCTAGATACAAGAGCTTCAAATCACATGTGTGGCATCAAAGAGTTATTTTCAGAAATGGATACAAGTTATTCCGGGAACATTACATTTGGCGATTTGTCTCAAAGACCAGTAAGAGGCAAAGGTAAAATTCTCCTTAAACTTAATAATGGCAAGGAAGTATGCATTTCAGATATTTATTATGTTCTTGATATGAAAAATAATATTTTAAGCTTGGGACAATTACTTGAAAAAGGTTATGAAATTGAGATGAAAGATATGGCTCTCTCAATTCATGATAAGAATAAAACACTAATATCATATGTGAAAATGGCAAAGAATAGAATGTTTCCTCTGCATTTAACTATTTTTAATCAATCAAATTGTTTTAAAGCTGATATTGAGGATATTTCTACACTTTGGCATCTTAGATATGCTCACTTAAATTTTGAGGCTTTGAAACTTCTAGAGAAGTATAATATGGTGATAGGAATGCCAAAAATTGATCGCCCAACAAAATTGTGTGAAGTATGTATCATGGGTAAGCAAGAAAGAAAGCCTTTCAAAGTGAGAAGGACAAAAAGAGCATGGAATCGACTTGATCTGGTACACTCAGATGTTTGTGGTCATATTAATCCAATATCACTTTGAGGAAGCAGGTATTTTCTTACCTTCACTGATGATCATAGTGGAAAAACTTGGGTTTATATGTTAAAAGAAAAGAAAGAAGTTTTAAGCAAATTCAAATAATTTAAGGATTTGGTTGAAAGACAAAGTTATTGTAAGATTAAATGTTTAAGAACAGATAGGGGTGGTGAATATATATCAAATGAATTTGAAAGTTTTTGTAGAAATAATGGAATTCTACATCAATTCACCATGCCATACACACCTCAACAAAATGGTGTCTCAGAAAGAAAAAATAGCACTATCCTTAATATGGTCCGATGTATGTTAAAGGAAAGAAAAATTCTGAAAGAATTTTGGGGTGATGTTGTTGCTTGTGCAGTTTATTTGCTTAACAGGTTTCCGACAAAGCGAATTGGTAATGTTACACCAGAAGAAGCATGGAGCTTACAAAAACCAAGAGTTGATCATTTGAGGATTTTTGGAAGTGTTGCATTTGCCAAGATACCAGAAGAGAAGAGAACAAAATTGGAGGATAAAAGTCAAAAATGCATTTTGCTAGGTTATCTAGAGAATTCTAGTGGTTACAAATTCTATAATCCTATCACAAATAAAGTTGTGATGTCAAGAGATATTGAGTTTGATGAACAACAGATTTGGAATTGGAAAAGTGATGAGCAGCATAAGAAAGCTATAGCTTCAGAAGAAGATGATACAATACAAGCAAGCACCGAAGTGGCTTTGCCAGAATCATCACCTAGATCAGCTAGGTCATATGATTCAAGAAGTCCAATTATAAGAAGGACAAGACCGATTCAGGACCTATATGATGTGACTCGAAGGATTGATACTAACAATGATGAACTTTCTTTATTTTGTCTTTTTGTAGGATATGATCCATTAACCTTTGAAGAAGCTTATAGAGATAAAAAATGGCGACAAGCTATGAATGAAGAGATTTATGCCATTAACAAAAATAATACATGGGAGCTTACTACACTTCCGGAAGACCACCAAGCTATCGGTGTTAAGTGGATCTTCAAAACAAAAAGAAATGCAAAAGGAGAGGTGGAGAAATACAAGGCCAGATTGGTTGCAAAAGGATATAAACAACAATATGGGATTGACTATGAAGAAGTATTTGCGCCAGTTGCTCGATTGGAGATAGTAAGATTACTTATCTCTCTAGCAACTCAAATGAAATGGAAGATTTTACAAATGGATGTCAAATCAACATTTCTTAATGGAGTTCTTGAAGAAGAGGTATATATTCAACAACCCCCTGGTTTTATTATTCAAGAACAAGAAGACAAAGTATAAAAGTTAAAAAGAGCTCTTTATGGGCTTAAACAAGCCCCACGAGCATGGAATTCTCGAATAGATACTTATTTTATTCAAAATGATTTTTCTAAATGTCCACATGAACATGCTCTCTATACGAAATCTAACTCTAATGGAGATATCTTGTTTATATGCATGTACGTAGATGATTTAATATTTACAGGCAATAGTAGCTCCATGATTAAAGATTTTAAGCACTCTATGAAAAAGGAGTTTGAGATGACCGACTTAGGCTTAATGACTTATTTCCTTGGTATCGAAGTTATACAAGATAATGGAGGAATATTTATCTCACAAGAAAATTATGCAAAGGAGGTTTCAAAGAAGTTTTCCATGGAAGATTGCCATCCTACAGATACACCTGTTGAATATGGCCCCAAGTTGACTAAGGAAGATGAAGGTAAATACATTAATCCAACTTATTATAAAAGTCTAGTTGGATGTTTAAGGTATTTGACATGCACTCGACCTGATATACTATTTGGAGTTGGTTTAATAAGTAGATTTATGGAAGTTCCAAAGACATCTCATTTAAATGTCGCTAAAAGAATTTTGCGATATATCAAAGGAACAATTGAGTATGGAATGTTCTATTCATCATCTAAAAAGTTGGAGCTCATTGGATATAATGACAGTGATTGGGCCAGAAGCTACGATGATCGGAAGAGTACAACTGGATTTATATTTTACTTTGGTGAAGCTACATTCACTTGGTCTTCAAAAAAGCAACGAATCATTGCTCTATCAAGTTGTGAAGCAGAATACATAGCAACTTCTTCTAGTGTTTGTCATTCAATATGGTTAAGAAGATTACTCCAAGAACTTCATATGCCACAGGAGAAGTCAACCAAGATTTATGTTGATAACAAATCAGCTATTGCCTTAGCCAAGAATCCAGTCTATCATGAAAGATCGAAGCATATCGATACAAGATTTCATTTCATAAGAGATCATATCAAAAATAAAGAAGTGGAGATACATCATGTCAAGACAAGTGAACGAGTGGCTGATATACTTACAAAACCACTTAAATTTGAAATATTTCAACAACTTCGGAAGAAACTTGGCATGCTAGATGGAACAAGTTTAAGAGGGGAGAATGTTGGAATTAAACTTGTTCAAGAGTCATAAAGAGTTTCATTTCATCAAAAGAAAGGTTCATTGCATCAAGTGGGAGAATCATTACATCAAGAAGAAAAAATGGATTAAAAGTCTATAGAAGGATAAGTCAAATTGGTTATTGGTTCTTGAAAGAGAATGATTCATCTTGAATACAATTAATATAATGTATCTTTGGGGACTATATAAACCTCATATGTTGGGTCATGAGGTATAGAGAGTTTCTGAAATTGTAAAAGTGTTTTTCTTGAGAAAAATATGGAAGATTAAAGCTTGTCCTACTTTTCTTCTGTTTTGATAACTCCATCCCCTCTTCCTATCAACTTCAACAGTTGCTGCAGGTGATGTTGATGGTGTAGACGTTGTTGCTCCCGGAGGCCTGTGTGTTCACCAGATTGCTCGTGGTCTTGAAGGTGAACAATGTGTAGTACTTAGGCAGGACATGGTATAGGACCAGCGACACCTGCTCTTGGGTCATCAGCGAAGAAAGAAGGTCGTCGAGCAACGACGAATGTGACCAGGTTGGCGCGGGTGACGACCTTGTAGGGAGGCGAGGCCGGTGTGACTAGAGAGGGATGGGAGCCGCTTGGCGAGATGTGGTTGAGGAAGAATAGAGAGCAGCATGGATGACGCCTGTGAAGTCGAGAGCAGTGAGCAACAAGTTGCCTTGATATGACGGATCCGCTGAGGGTGGCATAGGGGATGGATGGACTGCTGAGTTGTGGTTGGCCGGGCGACGACAGCAGTAGGATACATCTAGTGTCTGACTTTGGGGACGTGAAGAAGTGTCGCAGTCATTGTTGGTCAGTCGTCATCGTCTTGGATCAACGTCGTTGGAGGTGAGCCGAGGCAGAGGAGGAAGCCTAGGGAGATGCATGTGCGACTAACCAAGCGCTTCTACTATTGTACTCAGTCATCTGGAATAGGTATGAACCGTGGCGTCTTCAAGTGAGAAATCGATCGTAGTGAGAAGATGTCACGCTTTTGCCGGAACGACGGTGGGGTTGCTAGGGGTGGATAAGTAATTGGAGTATAGGCATCATAAAGCAACTAAGGTTCTTCCTCCTGAGGTGAGGAACGATTGAGCTTGCTCTAGACAAGAGGCTCTGATAATATGATAGAAGATATATTTTTCATTGAAGTTTATTGATATGTTTTTCCTATTTATATCGTGATAGAGGGAGGAGTGTCCTTAATAAAATAATGAGATTTTCTCGTGTAATTAAAAAAATCTTATCATTAATGGTGAAGATATCATTTGACATATATTTTATACGAAGCATTGATCGATGAGAGTATACTGGACCTTGTATCAAAATTCGAGGTTTTGGAAGTATTATCCAATGTATTTTAGATGCATGTTAACTCTGTCGCAGCATTACCAACCATCGAAAGACATCAAACTTGAATTTGGCATAGCTGCAAGAGAGTGACTCGAAAGTTCGAGCCATTTCGTCCGCGTCAGGGAGAGGGTAGTGAGAAGAGACGCTCCTCCGGCACACTGCGTACATTTTGGCCCAACCTTGTTTTCTGTAGGCAAGTGGAAGCAAGCTCCAAAGGAACAAGAAAAAGACCAAAACCAAGCAGGGTCGCTTCCGAGAACAACAAAACAAATCCAAGGAAAACCGAAAAGGCAGCAAGATTTATTCGGGAGATTGGAGGAGGGAGTGTCACGAGCTCACACGGCTCTCGTCCGCTAGTGGCGACCGGGCCGCAAGCGTGATGCGTGTGGGGGGGGGGGGGGGGGGGGGGGGGTGGGGGGGTGCGCGTCACGTGGTGATGGCCTCCGATAGAAGCCAAAAACAACGACATGAGGTTCGTAAACAGGAGTATGGTATTGGGGGCCAAAAGGTTGGAAAGAAAACAAAGGTTTTGAATCACAAATAGTGATTTTGGATTTATGTTTCATTATGTAAACAAATAAATTCTAAAACCAATGTTTTTGTTTGTTTGTTTTTACAGTGTCGGTAGGAGTATGTAATATAAGAATGTTTTTGAATCTGGTCAAGAGAGATGTGTAGAAGAAACCTTCAGTCAAGCAGGTCACCTTTTCCTCTTCTTTTTACCCACAAGATTGTTGAGGAACAACGCCGACACCGTCTTTGTTTGTTTTCTGCAATGAGAGATTATACCGTGTTTAAAAATTCAGATGCAGACAACACAGTCTGTCCCCACAATGCGTTGCATAATTCAAACTCATCTACCGAACACAAATGGCGGAAGGGTAGATTGCCGCACTGAGCAAATTGCTGGTGCATTTTACCACCACAACATCACCCTTACCTGCATTGGAGGGAATCTACTACTGTCCTTTGCCCTTTCAGCTAATCACCTCTGTTTAATGTCATGAACTCAGTCACGGAAAGAAGGGGGGAGTCGGTGTCAATTATTCGTGTCTAAAGTCGTGGCCCTAGCATTTCTGCAACTTTCCTGTTGCAAATAGTGTATGTATATATATAATTATATAATTAGATTTTTCTTTTATTTTTATAGATAGGGTGAAAATGAGATTCGCAAAACCTTAGTTTCACTTTTTTTTCCTTTTTTTTGGGAAAGTTAGATATGATATGTTTATAATTTAGCATGTAATATACTCTTTTCTTAACATTATTACTATTCACTATTGTTATCGGTGATTAATTTTGATTAAAAATAAATAATGAAGTAACTAAGGTAAAACATGGTAATTAAATTTGATGAAAAATGTATACAAAGAAACTCTTTATTATATATATATATATATATATATATATATGAGAAATAGTGTGACTGCTGTATTCTTGGATAATTTTTCACATAAAATATACTAAAAAGAATTCATCGTGGAAAATAAAAGAAAATTAGATATCTATCATTTACTAAAGTTTCAATGGATCATAATTTTTTTTTTATGGCAATAGTGTAACTACTTCAATCTTAAATTGTGTAACAACCCTAATCTTAAGCAATGGTGAAGTAATGCAGTCCTCATACTGTTTCCAAGAAGATCTTATAATTTATCATAACTTGACTAAATAGCATCTAAATCTGCTCAATTCTTATAGCTTTTGAGGGTACATCCTACTTTCTAAAATGCAGTACATTTTTTTAGCTTAAACCTGAAGTGGAAGAGTACTGTACCCTTTTCTTTTCTTTTTTTGGGTGTAATTTTATTATTCAGAGAAAAAAAATATAGGATGAATTTTTTTAAAACAATCCAAGTTTGAGAATTTTTTAGATAGTACCTCAACCTTCAAAAAATTTTATATAGCAAATCATTTTCCAAATTATCATTCGACTCCTAATAGTCACCCCTAATCATTTGGCTATACGTCTAATCCCGCTAATCACCCCCTTCTCTCTAACTATTGTTCGTCGCCCGCAGCACAAGGGTGGTCGCGTACAAAGGTGACTAGCAACATAGGCTTTGCTATCACTAGACCACAATAAGTGCCTCTCCTCCCCTCTGTCTTATTGGACTTATCGATCATAACTCTCTCACAAGGAAGGAGGGGGTGTGAAGGCCATCGTCACCTCCTTCTTGCGTAAGGGTTATGAGCGATGTATATAGAAATAAGATCCATTGAGTTAACAACCCCCCTTATTTTTTACATAAGAGCTATGAGCAATAAATCCGATAAAACAAAGGACAAAGAAAGATTGCTATTATGATCTAACAAGGATGAGACGATAGTATAAAAGAGAAGAAGGATTTGATCGAGATAAAGATAAAATAATCTTTTTATACGACAAGGGACGTTATACGAGAATTTTTTAAGATTAAAATATTTTTCATAAATTCTTAAAATATTTTTTTTATAAATTTATTAAAAATATATATTAAATTAAAATTAGAAGGATATATATATATATATATATATATATATATATATATATATATATATATATATATATATATATATATATATATATATATATATATATATATATATAGGAGCCAAATTTTAATTTAATTTAATATATATATATATATATATATAATTAAAATTAGAAAGTGAAAAGGAAGGAGCCAAATTTGCTTGTGACACCGTCCCCTCTTTCTCACACACACGCATCCAAATTTGCTTGTGAGACAGTGCAGTAGAAGGAAAAGGGCGCAGACTTTTTCGCCCAGTCCCTTTTCCGACTCTCGTATATCCTCTCTGCTTTCTGAGACGAGGTGGGAGACTTGGACGCATTGATGCCTTCCCGTCCGCCGCCGGCGGAACCGCCGGGTCCCCACCGGACCAACCACAACCACCACCATCACCACCACCGCCACGTCATTCCCATAGCGGCCATCGGAGGCGCCGCCGTCGTCCTGACCGTCGCCCTGGTGGTGCTCCTCTATCGCCGTTTCGCCCGTGGCAGCCCCACCCCCCACCCCCCACCGCCCCTTCGCCCCCGCCTCCCCCCGCTGGCCCGCTCCGTCGGTTTACCTACGCCCAGCTCCGGCGCGCCACCGCCTCCTTCGCCCCTTCTCTCCGCCTCGGACAGGGCGGCTTCGGCCCCGTCTTCCGCGGCGCCCTCCCGTCCGGCGAGGAGGTCGCCGTCAAGCTCATGGACTCTTGCGGTTCCCTCCAGGGTGAGCGCGAGTTCCACAACGAGCTCGCTCTCGCCGCCAATATCCTCGCTGTCCCATCCTACGCCGCCGCCGTCGTCCCGACCATCGGCTTCTGCTCCGACGACGATGGCCGACACCGGCGTTGGTGGCCGTGGTGGAGGCGGCGGGACGCAGAAGACCCACTGGAGCTCTCGGAAGCCGCCGCTGCCGCCGCGCCGCCCGGTCGGAAGCTTCTCCTGGTCTACGAGCTGATGCACAACGGAAGCCTCCAGGACGCGCTGTTGGACCGCCGGTGCCCGGAGCTGATGGACTGGCAGCGGCGGTTCGCGGTGGTGCTCGACGTCGCCCGCGGCCTCCACTTCCTCCACGCTGTCTGCGATCCACCGGTGATACACGGCGATATCAAGCCTAGCAACGTCCTCCTTGACGCTCACCTCTCGGCCAAGATCGGCGACTTCGGCCTCGCCCGGCTTAGATCCACCGCGACGGAGGATCACCTCCCTACCGAGGAGGAAATCAAAGTCGACATCGATCTAGACAAACACGCGGTGAACGATTCGAAAACGTCAGGAAAGGAGAGAAAGAAAGACTCGGTGACCGTAGGAGGGCAGGATGACGCCTCGGCCGTGACCATGGGAGAGACGGCGGAGAGCATAACAACGACTACGACTGGGTTCGAGGAGCAAGCTCCGAACGCTGGGGCGAATGGCATCGCCACCACCGACAGATCCGCGGAGGAAGATGAGGATTTCATGGTGGCATCGCCAGCTACCGCCGTGGACGTGGCCTCGGTTTCCGAGGCAGGAGCAGGCTTCGATAGAGTAAGCGTCGATAGTGGGAAGGACGCTTCCGCGTCGCGGAAGGGATGCGGCAAAAAGAAGGCCGGTGCTTCCTCGGGCAAGGACTGGTGGTGGAGGCAGGACATCAATGGCGGAGGACCAAACTCTGAGTCCGGAGGCAGCGTGAAGGACTATGTGATGGAATGGATTCGATCAGAGATCAAGAAGGAGAGGCCGAAGAGCGACTGGGTTACGGCTTCGACGGCCACTGGCGTCGAGGAGTGCTTGCCTAAGCCGTCCAACGGTGGGAGATCAGAGCGGAAGAAGAGTCATCGAAGGATGGAGTGGTGGGCCTCATTGGACGAGGAGAAGCCGAAGAAGAAAGAGAAGAGCCGGCCCGCTAGGGAGTGGTGGCGGGAGGAGTTCTGTGAGGAGCTGATGAAGAAACAGAAGCGGCAGCCAATGGCCAAGTCCAAGAGCAGCCATGAATGGTGGCAGAACGATGATGACTTTGCTTCACCTTCCGAGAAGAGTAATAGGAGGAAGAAGAATAGGAGCTATAGCCGTGGTAGTCGCAGCAGTATAGATTGGTGGATGGATCGAATTAGTGGGGAGATCAGGCCAACCGGAAGGAGAAGTAGCCGGGACTGGGCTAGCGGGGATATCCCAAAGAGTGGAACAGTGAGCAGCACACCAAGCATGAGGGGCACTGTCTGCTATGTTGCTCCTGAGTACGGTGGTGGGGGGCCGCTTTCAGAGAAATGCGATGTTTATAGTTTTGGTGTTCTTCTGTTGGTTATAATCTCAGGCAGGCGACCGCTGCAAGTGACAGCCTCGCCCATGTCAGAGTTTGAGCGAGCAAACCTCATCTCGTGGGCTCGACATCTTGCCCATTTGGGAAGGCTTCTGGAGCTTGCTGATCCCAGCCTCCGGTGTGTGGACAAAGAGCAAGCTCTTCTCTGCATCACAGTTGCACTGCTCTGTCTGCAGAGATCTCCAGCTCGTCGCCCCTCCAGCAAGGAAATATTGGGTATGCTTACTGGTGAATCAGAGCCTCCACACCTCCCGCTTGAATTCTCACCATCACCACCAGGTGGGTTTTCATTCAAATCGCGGAAGAAGGCTCGGTGAGTTTAGACTTATTTCAGCTAGACCATTTAGCTACATATAGTGTCGATTGTACATTTTAGAATTCCATTTATTTGGAGTTGGATGTAGAAAAGTCTGAAGAGAAAGTTCTATTTCGATTATGAAAGATTGATCCACATAATTGAAATATGAACCTGATTGAAGGGAGTGCTCTGAAACAATTGTCACCGTATCTGGCTGGTATCAGAACCTCATGCATAACTTACTAGAAACTCCTGCCAATAAAGGTTCCTATGATTCTGCCAGATCTTTTGCTTGTCTTTCTTTTAGACATGCATGATGGTAGTGCTTTCTGGGCCATGTGAACTTTTCTGTCTCTTCATTTTTTTTCAGTTCATGCAACTTTTGGTAAAGTAACCCAAGCTCTGGCCCATTTGTACCATGCCTTTTTGCATCAACCTTTTGTAATAAAGGGAAATAAGATCACGAAGATCATCTTACTTCTTTCTTTTGCAAATTTAAATGCCTTGTCAAGTTCTTTATTACTCGTGTCAACAAGTAACCTAACTTCCAACTATCCATGCATTTTAAAATGGATTCACCTTTTTCTTTTATGTGCCCTGGTTGTTTGGTTTCATCAAACTCTTCTGCTAGCATGAGATGGCCTTGGTACCTGGTCTTCCAAAGAGATGTTACTGACAGTCCCAGGATCCATATCCAAGAGAAAATCTGTATGAGAAGAGCAGAGAACATGTGTACAGGGCCAGATACTTTTGAAACTGGTTAAAAGAGAGTTTAGAAGTCATGCCATATATTTTATATAGACAGTAGTCTAATTGAAGATCCATGGCCAATACAGTTTTATGGAACTGTAATATTATAATTTATGGCAAGACTTTTCTAAGTTCCCCCAACCTCCATCTAACCAATATAATGATGGTCCATTGAATGGACATTTTTTTTATTGGAGGTCTGTGAATGACATTGACTAGATTCTGTCAACTAGTTGATGTACTCTTTTTCATATATTGGCATCTTGAACAGGAATCAGGCAAAAAATAGTATTCAATTCAGGAAATGGGATTACTGCAATTACATCTCTTAAATCTTTATTTATAGTCTTGGGCTATAATAAAGAAATTGCATGTCAACTTGGTATTGTTGTCTCGAAGGCAAGGCATCTTATGGGATTGTTGGTATGAGTATTTTATTCCTTGAAAATTCATAGCAGATGCAGGTATGTTAATCCTTTTTTTTAATTGAATATAACTCTATTGCTGGACAGTACTTGTTGTTTCTGCAAGCTAGAATCCTTTATTTAATTTCTGATACTGAGATATGATGGAAATTTTGAAGACATTGAGGAATATGTTAGTCAATAGAATTCACTCTACAAGAATTTGCTACTGATTATATGACTACCAAAAAGCTGAAGGCCCTTACCGATATTTCTCTTTTTTTCTCTTACCTTTTTTATGTGTAGTAATTAGTTGTTAGTGCATTCTGTCCCATGGTGAAATTTGTCTTGTACTTCATGTAGAATTTAAGCTTGGGTAGCCATTTAGAAGATATTTTTTCATCCATTTTCTGGACCCGATGCATGCTTTTATGTATATCTTTGCTTGCCATTCTGCAAAAGAAATATGTTATTGATTGTGCTGTTATGGCCTAATGTTTCAAGTCTCTGATCTAGCCAGTGATACAGCATATCTATTATTTTCTTAAAATTTAATAGGCCATTAATGACAAGCTGTTACAGGATAATATGACATAGCAAGCTCCAGGCTTGATTAAGATTGTCCTTTATGTTGAGTCTTATCTAGTCTAGTCTAGAACATGCATGCTGTGACTTGCTACTACACTGCAAGCAATGAAGCTGAAAATAGAACAGAGGCACTTTTATTGCGTTATTTCAACTATCACAATGGTACTAGACATAAGAAAATAATGTTATAATATTATTATGCATCCTATATTTCCTAAGGTAGCTTCATTTCTTTTGTCTTTTACATATTTTGTCACTTTTTTCTTATTCTGCATTGATGTGCCCCACTTTAGCTATAAATCTTCCTGTAAGTGTCACTTAAAGTGATATTTTTGACATCAACCTCTTGCTGGCAAACAAGGAGGGCTTTAATTGATGGTTTGGAAGTATTATGAGTTGAAATAGTTGTCTGGTTTTTTATCATCATCAGTTGTTAGAAAAGATATAACCTGGACACCTAGCGGTTGATAAAAGGCCAATAGAATCAAACTCTTTTAGATAAGGAATAGGCATGGGGATAAACAGGAAGATCTAATGATTGCATGCTCATCCTTTTTAAACTATTTGTGCATTAGGCTGGTTAAGTGTTGTCAAACTGGTACGTTATTTGCAGGGTGACCTTGCTGGAAGAGTAAGAGATATCAGATGTAGTCACTTTGTGGCCATTCCAAGCCACCTTTCTATCCTTAAATGTCAGTACAGACAATCTATGTAAACCTATTCTTGGTAAATTTCTGCTGCAGCTCTGCATGCTACGAAGTTCCAGTTTGTGCTGTACTTGTCAAAGAATATGATGGGCGTCAATTCTGTACAGTTATTTGGAAGTTCCAGTATGTACTATACTTAATATTGACCAAGGATTGCCTTTTCGGGCACCAGATCCATTTTGGCAATCTGTCGGACCAGTATGTACTAGTTAGTATTGGTATACTGACACATGATACGCCAGTACATACCGGTGTTTTGACAAAGAAGAAAAAGAGGGTGAAGAGGAAGGGGCGGTGGAGGAATAGAGGAGGAAGAAGGAAGAAGAAGAAAGAAGAGGGGTGAGGAGAAGAAGCAGTTGCAGTGTACCTGGGAAACAGTGGCAAAGTGGTAGTGGCAAGGTGGAAGTGGAAGCGGCAGTGGTGAGGGCAGCGGCATTGTTAGCGGTGAGAAGAGGGCTCGTGTTCGCAAGCCTTTAATTGTTTTTTGTTTTTTTTAATACTGAGTTGGATAGGGGCTTTTTTGATTTTTTATTATTTTAACCGGATCACTCGAAATAGGGGTGGTCTGCATATTGGCCTACGCCTAAATCGGCATGTACTGTTTCTGGTGGTACACCAGTCCATGTTAATGACTTCTATCTAGGTTTTGAGTCATCTTCCTGGGGCACACGTGCAAAGTGATTATTACTGGCGAACTTCACCAAGACATATCAGAGGTAAGAACTTGTTCAGTATCATTCATGTTAATTTCCAAAGATCTAACACAGATGAAGGATTCTCTTCGGCTCTTTCTTGGCTAAACCTGCATGTAAAACCTTACTGAATGGCTGAAGACTTTTCTTTTGAGCTACGTGTTTGTACATTTACATGATCTGTTTTACCTTTTCCAGGAATCATGGTACAAATTGCATTTCTAATGTAGTGATTTATACTTTTCCTATTGGTGAATATTTTGCATTATTTAGCCGGCACATATCTTACAGAGTTGTTCTGGAGCAGGGTGAAACCATTGGAAGGTGAAGTCTGAGGAAGATGCAGCCGAACTCATGAAGAACATCAAATGGTGCTGATCCGATTTCTCAAGTCTATTTCTTCATCAATTGTGTTAGGTGAAGATCAAGTCTTGTAGTTACCAAGTTTAAGAATTTAATACGGATGTTTTCATTTCTTGGTGTTCTGATTGGATAGGATCAAAAGAAACTTTTATTTTGGAACTATGGTTTCGAATATTGGGTGTATTGGTACGCTATTGTCTGATATTTACGGGTCTTGATCCAAATTCGATATGCATATCATTCTCATAACTCGGTCGATCTAGTTTGAATTTAAGACTTATTGCTTGTTTTGGATGAAAAACCAGAGTACATGGTTTTGAATATCGTCAGGCCGATCGCTGCCTACCCTATTATCTGATATTTACTGGTCTTGATCCAAAATCGATATGCATATCAATCGGTCGGTCTCGTTCGAATTTTAAGACTTTTGTTTGTTTTGTTTTGTTTTGGATGAAAAACCAGTGTATATGGTTACGAATATCAGGTGGATCGCTACCTACTATCTAAAATTTATTGATCTAACTCAATAATGATGATGATGATGATTATTATTATTATCTTTTTATTTTGTTCCTCTCATGCTTTTTTGCCTCCGATTGCTCATCGTTGCTATCGTCTCTCTTCTTCTCTCTTTATAGTGTCGATCACATGCGATGTCATACATATTAGACCTGCACTAGTCGGGACTTAAAGACTAATATAGGTTATTAGTAATATGGATTTACAATCATGATTTGAACAAAAGTATATATGTTTACTGAGAGTACGGAGTGTGGTGAAGTTTGAGGAACAATGTGACGAGATGTAGTGGCCATTAATTACTAGGATATGGCGGAAGGGGAAAGATTAGATTACGATATGGCACATTGTCCTTTCCAATTTTGCAATCACTGCAGTCACGAAATGCAGAGGCAGAACTGTGGGTTGTTGGAGAAGATTTAAAGACGGTTAGTTCGAAGGAATGGATTCTTTAATATCGAAGTAAAAAATAGACAATAAATTGATGGAATGTCCATTCAAAATATTTTATCAATGAATATTATAAGTTGGTCTCACATCCCTACATGTTTCAGCTCACTATTTATTTAGCCTTTTATGCTACCTCAAATAGATTATCTCTCTCTCTCTCTCTCTCTCTCTCTCTCTTTTGCAAGCATTAAGTTAATATAAGTCATTATTTTGCAAAAATAAAAAAAACTATTATTTCTAGATATACATCAAAATAATAATAATAATAATAATAATAATAACAATAACAACAACAATAACAACAACAACAACTATACCTACTCACCGTCTTTGGTTTCACAATAATGCAAAAGGAGTCTTGAAAAAGGTTGGGTTGGTGGTTGGTCAAGAAAAGGAGATGAGAGGAGTTAATGTCATTAAATAATGGAGGGTGAGCAATCCAATGCTCGCTACTTCGAGTCGATACTTCATCGATGAATGGATCAGTTGCAGAACCATCTTCAATTTTCTCATCCTTCACATCATTTAACACAGTTAGGCCATACATCAAACGACATTTCCTAATTTTTCTCCTTAATATGCTATCTCACTTTGATAAATTTGAGGATCCCATCAAACTCACTTCAACATCTCTTCTTTTTCGAGGCCACAAAAGTACACCGACTTTGCTCTATTTTTGAGATGGAACTTTCTCGATTTAAGGCAAAATATGACCTCGTTCGATTTATGGGCGTGGGGGCATAAATAAATAAAAAGGGGAAGGGAATAATTCACCTCATTAATTCCCGAATCAAATGAATCTTAGATTTATTTCCACAAGATCCCAATGAGGTTGAACCATAGGCTAAGAACATTGCTGATGTAGAAAGACACCGAAAAAACAAAAACATAAAAAACAGCGGGAGAGGGAGAGAGAGAGACGTCGAGGCCAGAAAATAATTTACACTAGTAATGTGCATGTCCAACATGATACTACTACTACATTCTATGCACAAAGGAGCTAGAAGAAAACTGCTCCTGCTAACACAAGGTCAAAAAATATAGGCAAGTCAAAGGTTACACAATCTAGCTTTGGGAGCTCAAAGAAAACATCTATCATCCTTTGATGAAATCATCTCTGGGGCGAGCCCGGCACATACGGCTGAAAGAGGGTGACACTGGGGTTTAAGTCATACTGCAATATATCTGCAGCTCGTTCTAATTCCTCCCTCAGGATTTTGATGCTGTACTTATCAACCACACGACCAAGGTCATGCGAGATATCAAATGGGTCCTCGATGCATATCAGATGACGATCGTTTCCGATTCGCCGTGTCCAGTCCTTTGCTCGCTTGCTGAAAGTTAAATCTTTCGATTATTCTTTTTTCATAAAAGAAATATTAAACCAGCTACCGCATTGGAAGATTCCTTGAGAAAGCAACAGTTGATAGCTTTAAAGAAAAGCAGGAACTGAGAATTTGATGAATGGAAAAAAAAAAAAAACATATAAATGAACATTAATCGACAATATAAACATAAATCTGAGCATGCTGCTATAGTAACTTGTTAAAAGATGACAAAAGGGAGACTGAAATATTGCTGCATCATAAAGCCGGAAGGGATTAAATGAAATGGTATTTGTTTACGGATTTAGCAAATGAAATGCAAAGAAATCATCATTAGTACTAATGTTCCATGTTAAAGTTGTATTTTAACTTAATTCAGGTGTCAAACTATACCGATTAATCATATCCCAAGAAAAAACAAGGTTCATGCAAATATTTAGTGAGGTACATGTCGCTGTTACCCAAAACATTCTTCAAATGTTCTCTTGCTTAACTATTTGTCAAATCCTTAATTGTGGGGGAAGCATCTCCAGTCAGCTCTAGATGACATCAGCTCAAGAGGTGCATTGCAATCCGAATGCAGATGCACTCGGGTTATGGACGAGTATCTAATGAGCTTAAGAATGGTTGTGGATCATGGATGACATGGGCAAATGGTAGAAAGACTGAGTTTAGAACGGAGGAGCAAAATAATTCAGAGAATAAATAAGTAAAAACTAAATACACACCCAAATAATTAAAGCCGACAAAAACTACAACCCAATAAATTTTCTGACTGCTATCCTCTGCTAATTGTTAACAAAAAAAAGTGCCGAAATCTGCCAGATCTTTGGAACACTGGATGGGAATCTGTATATAGCTGTTTCTATTCTCTTACAAAGATGTGACATGCAACATTAATATTTCTTTTTTTGGCTTTATTGCATTCACATAACATGGATCCTTTTAGGATGTCCAAATATATAGCAACCAACCCTTGGAAAAGCTAGTCTTCAGTAATTAGTCATGACATATGAGTAAGATCTCGTCATCCAAGAAAAAGGTCATTGCATGGGATTAAAAGTGAACAAGCCAAACATATTTTACATGATGTTAATTAATTTCTTGTTGTCCTGAAAATGGAAAGGGATATCCAGGTAAATTCATTAAAGCAAATAAAATAAAATAAATACAGAAAACCTGTGTTTCAAGATCAAACATGAAAAGTATGAAGATGCAAGCTGGAAGATGGAATCTTGCTTTGAAATGAAACTATGAAAATATTGAGTTCATAATTTGATGACAAAATATATTAGTATATATAGCAGAAAAAGTATAATGCATTCATATTAGATATTGCATCCTCTTTATCTTAAACCACTGATTTATTTTTGAAGTGATAAGATATTACCTAATTATGCTCCCTGTGCGAATAGATATAACATCGTCTGTGTAATCATGGTGATATGCCCAGTAATGGAAGAATCCCCAGAGCAATCGTGCAATACTTTCCTTATTCCTAGCACCAAAAGCATGCAGTTTTTCCACTCGATCAAAGTAAGTGCACTTTGTATTTTCTACTGTAACAGTGTATGTAGCATCCATTGCCTGTATGTAGCATCCATTGCAAAAGAATCAAACTTTCTATATTCTTAAAACAGATATACCAAGATTTTAATAGAAAACCATTTCATGGATAAGCAAACTAACAATGTCATGATATTTGATATGACAATACTTTGGAATGTGCATAATCATATAAAAGGTTTTAAATATTGTTCAGACCATCACATATTGACCTAATCATTACTTACTGATCCAATTAAGGATGATTTGGTACCAGTGGTTTTCTATAATTATAACCAATGGTGTGGCCAGTGTAACAATACCACATCAATCCAACAAGGTGTCGCAAACCAAGATTTTAAGACATGATCATATCAATGATTGAATTATTGATTCTCAAAATGTTTTCGTCTTTGACTTGTCAAGAAATCACCTTTCTGTTCATTCTTATAAGAGTCACACCCCCTTCATGTGTGTGTGTGTGTGTATACATGAAGGGAGAGAGGGAAGGAGGGAGAGAGAGAGAGAGAAAGACTTGAACATGGGTCGATTAATATTAGCCAATTCATGGACTGAATTGTGCTAGGATTAATAAAGCTAAGCTACAACTTATCAGTAGGGGTGTATTATGGTTGACCATGGAACATTTTCGTAATGGTTTCAGCCTCATCCATGAAACATTTTCTAGCTAGAATTAGCATCTTTAACTTGTCTATAGTCTCAGTTCATAACAAACTTCATTATTAGCTATTATGACTGCTGGCTACTGGACTTTGTTATGTTAGCTACTTGGAAACAACCTTTTTAAAGTATCTGAAAGTTTATGAACGAAAATAGAGATGGTTAACAGTTCAGATGATAACATGGATTGGCAAAAGTTTTACAAGCTAATTGACATAATTCAACCAACTAATGTCATATTAGAAAATGGAAAGATAAATCTGCATCCATTTTAGGAAAAAAAGAATTTTAATTTTTGTCTCTTTATAAATATTAGATATTTGATCTGAAGTTACTGAAAAAGTGAAACCTTCTAGAACTGAAGAACTATCATAAATACCCTTTGAGGTTATGTATGATATATAACTCTTGCATTAACATATGACAAATCTGACTCTTAAAAAACAAATCTCCTGCATATATCATCCTAACCCACGGAGAAAACCAAAAGCCTGCATACCTGTAAACAAGGAAGAATTGCAGGTCTTCGTAATTGTAGAAAGTGAATGCACATCAGCACATAGCTGGAAAGAAAACAAAGTTCATAATCAACATCAGTACAAGGCCAGTGCAAGCAAAGAAAAAGGACATTTGACCATGTATGAGTGATGGCGCAACTCACGCATAACTAGAAAGAGTCCCTTGATATGTTTCATTGACTCGTCGTGACCTGGCCCAATGTTTCACAATGAAAGCCAACTGACGTAGTCTTTCATCAATTTGTGCATAATCCTTAAGAAGCTTTGTGTTAACAACTGCTAAAAGATTGTTCACACATATGTCACAAGAAAGTCCAGTATCTGGATCCATCAGCTTCACTATGGGGACTCTAGCACGAGTTAGTGCCTGCATCAATGAGAAACTTCAAAAGAGTTAGTATGGAATGTTCCAAACAAAATAGAACAAAAATTATCTCATCTCAGCTATCTCTAGACCATGGTCACATGTTTCCTGTCTTTTTTTATGTTCTTAACTTCTCATGTCAACTCTTTGAAAAATTATCAAGTGGGGGCCAATACTTACCAGAGGAGAAAACCCCCAAAGTAAAAACCCAGCATACAGAATGGAAAAAATCAACTATAGAAGAAAATACCAGATCTGTTCAACCTATGAATGAGAGTATTTAAGACGTGCTAATGGTACTAAAAAAATTTGTGAAGAAGAAGAGATTATTGCCTACCCATCATGATCCCATTTTAAGAAAATGGTTAAGATATCAATCCCTTTATGCAACTTTACAGTGGCATCATGTCATATCCTGTATGGAAAATAAATATATCTGCAAAGATTAAAGGACCAATGATATTTTTGGTGTATTGGCCAAAAAATCACAAGCCAGCCTACCACCAAGACTTGAACCTGAGTCTCTGCACAAGGTGAGCTGAGTTATCTAATAGGACGAACCAGCTCTTTTGACCAGGGATTGTCAAATCCAATCCAACAGATGATATAGATTATAAAACCTGCCTCTTCTTTGTTTTAGGGTTCTCTTACTAATAATTTTGCAGTTGCATTTAGACTTGGCAAGGAAAGATGAAGACAAGAAATGCTTCATTTATGTTTGCGCTTTTTCTAAGGGCGGATGCCAACGACACATGCCATCTATTTGTCAAAATTGGGATGCGAGAGGCAATTTAATCCTTCAACCACAGAATAATAAATGTATCTTCTGCTTTTATAGTCTACATCATTGCTTCCTCCTTTGCAGGCTTCCATTTTGCATAAAATAAGAACTTCTTAAAAGAGAGTGCAAAGGAGAAAGTCCTCTAATAATATGTTTGTGTTAAAGATTTGATCAATAATAAGATAATATTCTATATTTAAATGAACAAGACAATCTTCTGTTTTCTTCTTTATTTTTCAATAGGCATAGGAGGTGTGAGAAGAGAACTGGTGGTAGTGTGATGGTTATGTTTATGAAAAGATACATATACAACCAAACATAATCTGGGTAAAGCCTTATCTTTGATACATATACAAACCGATAGGCTCAACATGTACTTTTTGATAACTATGTTGTTGAACAAAAAACACAACATTAGTTGTAAAATGCAATTTTCTAAAAGATTCATCAGATGAAAAAATTATAGAAGAAATTAATATCCAATCAAGAATCTAAAACTATTTATCATAATCCAAAAATAGGCCTATATTACTGAATAATACCACTCAGTGCATTTAAAAATTATATGAGATTTTATGCGGGTTACCTGGACATTTTGCAGGTTACCAGACTGTAAAATATCTGCCAACTTCAACAAGATATCGGATTTGCTCAAGTCATGATCATCAATAGCAAGACAGACATCAATGTCACTTTTTGAGACCCCAAAAGAGTTGGCACATGATCCATAAAGGTGCAGCTTGGCATTTGGCCATTCTTTAGTCACCAAATTCTGTAGTGACAGTATTAGTTCCTTCTGCTTGGCTTTTTCTTCCTCTGCAGGTACTAGGGACTTAAAAATTGTAATAAATCTGGAATTCAATGCCTCTATGTCATGGCGGCATTGGATTGCCCTTCTTTGAATCCTCATGCGTTGAGTTGATACATGATGCCCTCTGAAAGAGTCTGACCTGAAGTCCTGAACAAAAAAAATAGAAATACCACAAAAACACTCAAAATAAAGTAAGAAATAAAAAAGAATGGCATACCCTTTGTCACAGTTAGGCCCAACTGGGAAACCAAATTTCACACAACCATGTAGGGGTTTCTGTCAGCTTAAAAACTTCAATGAGTTGTCCATATAATAACTATAGCTTTTCAATAATAATTTTGTAAGTATAACACAGCAGTTTAAATAGGTGAATGGGTGCTCGGGAAAGGCGAGCCGAGGCCCGAGCGCCTCAAGGGTGAACCAGGCGGCACGCTTCAATGAGGTGCCTCCTGGGCGCTTGCCTGAACACAAGCGCTGAGTGCCTCGAGCGAGCACCTGATTCAAATGAAGCAACCGCACCAGACTTTTTAAGTCTGGTTCGATTCAACAATGGCCAGTTGGTTTGATTGAACCAACTAGCCACTTTCTTACCCGCAAAAGCCACCCCTGTGCAACCCCGAGCCATCAACCCTAGCGCAGCTTCTACCTCCGCCACCAATGCTTTCTGCTGCTGCCTTCACTATAGACATAGCGGATCGAGGCTTCCTCTGTCATCGACGGCCTAACTTTCATCTGCAACTTCCTCCCGCCGTCGTTGCTTCTGTGTGCAATTCCTTCCACCATTAAGAGAGAGGACCACAGCTTCTTCCACCCCCGACGTACACCTCAAAGCTTCCTCCGACCACGACGTCGCCGTTCGTAGCTTTCGCCGTTGCCGTTGTTGTCGTCTGCAGCTTCCTCCATTGCGGTTGTCATCTGCAACTTCCTCTGCTGCTGCTGTCTGCAGCTTCATCTGTCGCTATCATCCAAAACTTTCTCCATCACCGCTGCCTTCTCCTTCCCCACTTTCCATCGTCGGTGACACTTTTCTCCTCCTCTAACTACTGTTAATAGTATATTGTTAACTATTGTACAAAACAATCTCTATTTAGATTGATAACATACTATTTAGATTTTAACACTGCTAATCTCTACTTAATTAAAATTATTATTAGGGTTTTAAGATTAATGAAAAGTGTCCAAAGTGATTCAGAAGATTCTTCAAAAAATTCAAGAAAGAATCCTGTATAGAAATACTTGCATCTTTTGTGATAAAACTAATAGAGGTGGTATTTTTCGTACAAAGTAACATCTAATAGGAAATTTCAAGAATGCATCAACTTGTAAGAAGTGTCCACTTGATGTAAAAAAAGAGCTGTTAGCTTATATGACTAAAAAAAAGAGATAAAAAAATAAATCTTATGAGATTTTACTAAAGGATAATGTTGAATATATTTGAGATGATGAAGAAGAAGATTATTCTACAAGTGTCAATCCAAGTGGAAAAAGAGTATATGACAGAAAAAAAAAAAAATCATGATTGTTAAGAAGGATAAAAAGAGACCAATGGACATATATGTATCAAGGATCACAGAAGCAACAAGGGCAAGCTCGAGCAAAATTAAGACAAACAAATATAAATGATGCTTATGATAAGGAAATAAGGAGAAGAATAATTCAGTATATTGCTCGCTTTTTCTATCTGAAAGGCCTTCCCCTTAGTACTTGTCGCTTCGATAGTTTTAAGGAGATGATTAAAGCTATTAGAAGATATGATAGAAGATTATACAAATGAGTTCTGTTATTTAAAAAAGAGTTGGATTATACAAACGACTTATTAAAGGGCTACAAAGAATCATGGGTAAAGCATGATTGCTCTATTATGTCAAATGCTTGGATCAACAGGAAACATAGGAGTATAATTAATTTTATGGTAACCTGTTCTTTAAGAACTATATTTGTGAAGTCAATAGATGCATAATCTTTTATGAAATCTAGAGAAAAGATATGTGATTTACTTAACAAGTTTATGGAAGAAATTGGTGAACAAAATGTCATTCAAGTTATAACCGATAATAGAAACAACTATGTGTTAGCTGGTAAGATTATCTTTTGAATTTTCTAATCTTTTAATTACTATATCTCCATTTAAATGGAAGAACTATGTGACTCCTAAGTCTTATCAATTTTCTTATTCTTTGTCTTAGGTAAATTACTTGAAGTAAAAAAGCAACACTTATATTTGACTCCATGTGCGGCACATAGAGGATATTGTAAAAAAGCAACACTTATATTTGACTCCATTTGCATTGATTAAATATTAGAGGATATTGGAAAGATTCCTGAAATCAAGAAAACTTTAGAAAGGGCTATTTTTATCATTGAATTTCTCTATAATCATATTGAGGCTTTTAATATGATGAGAGAATTCATAAGCGATAATGAATTAGTAAGATATTATGTCACCCAATTTGCTACTTCCTTCTTGACATTATAAAGTATGCATCATAAAAAACATAATCTGAGAAACATGTTTACCTCAGAGAAATGGGTGACAAGCAAATGGGCAAAGAAGTGAAAAGCAAGAGGGTCAATGATATCATCTTAATATCGTCATTTTGGAAATTATAGTTTATATATTAAAGGTAATGGGCTATGAATAAAGCAAATGAGACGATTCAAAAGTTAGTTGATTGAAATGAAGAAAAGTATAAAAAAATATTTGCAATCATTGACGAAAGATGCAATTGTCAACTTCATCATCCATTACATGCAGCAGAATATAATTGGAACCCAGAATTCTTTTATAAGAAGACCACCGTTGGGTTTGATGTCGAAGTTGTAAATGGGTTATCTCAGTGCAGTGCAAAATTGATTCCAAGCCTTGAGGTGCAAGATAAAATCATATGTGAATTATCTTTATATACAAATGCCGACGGTTTTTTTTGAATTCCAATAACAGTTCGATCTAGGACAACTATATCCCTAGGTATTAATAAATTAATATAATTAATATCATGTATAGTATGTTATTGCTAATAATAAACTAAATTTTACAGCTGAATGATGGAGTCTATTTGGAAATTCCACCTTGAACTTGCAACAATTAGCTATCAAAATTCTTAGTTTGACATGTAGTACTATGGGTTATGAGCGAAACTGGAATGTCTTTGAGCATGTAAGAATCACAAAATATTTTTGTTTCAATTAATCTATTCTTTTTTAGATAGATATATTAATATATTTTCGAATTGTATGACATGACAGATTCACTCACACAAAGAGACTAAATTAGTTAGAGCATAAATGATTATATGTTTTTGTTTATATAAAGTATAATCAAGCAATAAAGGCTCGTCATGCTTTACGAAATAGCATTGAACCAATCTCATTATAAGACATTAATGATTTAAATGAATGATTAGTGGAAGAAATGAGTGCAAACTTGCAAGATACTAAAGATAAGCTTATATTTGAAGATGACAGCTTGACATGGGACGATGAGGCAAAAGCCTCAGGTGTTGGAGAATTACAAACTTCTATAAGACAGATGATGAAGGGAAAAATGAGTGTAAAAGCTTTAAGCTTATCTCTTGCCATTATCAAACAGGAGAAAACATATTTTTATGAAAATGGATAAGATGAACAGAAAGATGATGATATATTTGAGAATGACGATGATTGAATTTGATGCAAAACTTTATTGTTTTGAGTCTTTTAACATTTTTGTTATTAGAAGATGGGTAATGTAACTTCGTACTTTAGATCTTTTTAATTTAATATCGTATTTTAATTTATATAATCATATTTATCAATTATATTATATATTTTTTATATTTTAATATTTCAAAGCAACTTACTTCATGCATTTTGGGACCTTAGCACCTAGCACTTTTTAAATCACTAGTATAATATCACCAAGTTCATTTGGTAGAAGTTCCAAGTAAAATCACTTAATATGAGTTTATTTTTTAAAAAGAACATCAAGGAACCCATGTTGCATTAGCATCTTTACTCCCTTAGAAGCTAAAATTTGAAGTAAGACATACTAACAAGCAACATAAGAAAAGGTTCAATGTAGAATTTAGCAAAAACCTAGTAAATGGCAATGAAAGTATGTATCCATTGCAAGTGGATCTAGGAAGGTCCAATTGCTAGAGTATGAAATGTAGAATACTAAAGAAGACTAAAGTGGTATGTTAGAGAACTGCTCAAGTTCATTGTAATCTATAAATGTCCTTAAATTTTATTCGGCTTATTAGATAACTCAATTAAAACTTCCCATAGATAGGACACTTATTTTGCAATGTAACTATATGAAATTTAATTGTTTTGAGTTCTTAACTTTTTTTTTTCATCTAGAGTAAGCATCAAATATATTGCACCAGTAGCAAAAGAACTAACAATGAATTTGTCTTAAAGGAATTGTTTCTGTTATACAAAATGTAGTCCATCTTGATCTTTTAGTTCTTGATTTCAAAAAATGAACAATCTCAATACAAAACAATTGTCTATAATAGAATATGCAAAACTACGACAAGTACACTTGATTTTCAAGCATTGCTAGTGGGATTAGCTCAAATCAGTCAATTCATGTTGATATTGGTTTACCAATGCTATGAAAAGTGTTTTACATATTATTATTATTATTCAAAAAAATGTACAAATAAAATTTTCACCACCTTGATTAGTTCCTTAAACTTGTGATCTTTTTTACGTCTATATGATTTCTCTAATTTTTTTCTAATTACCACTAGGAACTTCGGACCTTTATGTAACTTTTAGGTCCAACAGTTGCTCAAAGATAGTGAAAACCAAATTTCTAGTGGTTGACATCTCCTCAACTTACAATGCCATTATCAACTACCTCACACTCAACTATATATGAGTCGTTGTGCCAACCTACTATATAACCCTGATTCCCAACAAGCTCAAGAATTGGTGAACTAAAAGAGTGATTCGAGAGAGTCAAGCCAATGCTACCTGATGTCAATCACCTTACCCAAAAAGGTAGCGCTGTCTGTCCAACATATAATCCAATCTAATTCAGAACCAAGCTTACCACCTGCAAATTTATTGCATTGGGCCTATTATCGAATTATACTAGGTGGTAAGCCTACCACCCAATACAGATACTTATTGCACCTTTATTTTCTTCTTTCACTTCTCTTCCATTATCAATTCTTCTCCATCTGCTACTCGTCCAAGTTGCTACATTGCTACCTCCTCCCTATTGCCATTGATTGCTCCACCTCCTCTACTTGCTCTCTTTCTCTCTCTACATTACATTACACACTACCAATCAGACCAAGATTTTAATCCGTAATTGATCACACCAGTGATTTAAAAAGGCGCTCGAGTGAGGTAAGGCGAGGCCTGAGCACCTCGTTTAATGGCCAGGCGATGCGCTTCAAAGAGGCGCTCGCCCGAGCCCAAGCGCCGAGCACTTCGAGCAAGTGCTTGGTTTAAACTAGGTGACCAACCGCAACAACGACAACGAAGAGAGGCAGCGAGCGCCCAATTAGTTGGTTTGATTGAACCAACTAATGCATGCATATTAGCCTTCCCCTCCTCACAACTTCCCCTAACCCTACACCCGATTCCACTGCCTCTCTCTACTATCGTTGCCTCTCTCTGCTACCACTGCCTCTCTCTGCCACTACTGCTACTGCCGCTGACATTGTCGCTGGTATTGCCGCTACCTCTCTTCGTTGTTGTTGCCGTTGCTCTCCGCTGTCGCCCACTGCCACTGTCGCTACTCTCCACTACCGCCCGCTGCTGTTGCTCTCTACTACCGCTACTCTCAAACAGTAGCCTCTTGTCCGCGACTCAGGTCTCACCATGACTCAGCTTCTCACCTCGATCTCCTTCTCACACAACTATTCTCTATTGCTATTAACAAATAAAGAATATTTTAAAATATTAAAATATATATTTTTATATTTTAATATTTTAGAGCGCCTTGCTTTGTTTGAGCGAGCGCCTAGCGCCTCGGGCGTTTTGGGACCTTGGCCTTTTAGGCGCCTAGCGCTTTTTAAATCACTAGATCACACTCATATGCCATGCTTCAAGCACAATGATTATGATGACAAGAATTATAGTGAATAATGGTGGAACATACAACAATAATTGCATGGCATCTGATGATGGTGATGTTGGAAAATTGAAAATATCAAACTAGCTATGGGTATTGGATCTAGGAACAAATCTCTATTTGTAAAATAAACTGCATAAATCTTGGTCGAGGAGTAACCTTCATGCAACTATCAGAGACCAAATAACAGAGAATTAAAAAAACAAGATCCATCACATGGGCATGGAATAAGAAAGTGTCTAAGGAAAAAATGGATGACAACTCAAAGAAAGTACTAGTAGAAATGTTTTCACATCTTTAGCTTCCCATCAAGAATGATATTGAACCTAAAGATGATATAAAATCTGGCCATGATCCCTATATTGATATGATCATAGCCAAGTCCATGCACTTATATCATCATACCACATTATGCTTCCACATGTCAAATCTCCAGAACAAAATCTAATATTGGAAAGCACATGGAGATTTATCAACTTATCCATATTGACCTTGTAAACAAGGTTGCTACCAATCATAGCAGCAAATATATGTTCCCATACTAGAGCTTAAACTTGTTGTTCTAGTCTCTGTCCACCGCAATCACGTGCAACACAGACTACATGAGAGAATGTCCAAAAGGTGACACCCAATGGATGAGCTTCCACATATCAGTGTTACCTCTATGCCAAATCAAATCTCAATTTGTGGAGGACAAAACGAGTATAAGACTTCACTCACACATTGCATCTGTAATATGGGATCTGGAATCAATAACGTGAAGATATGTTGATTACCTAGATGACCTCATTTACTATGCTTACTATCAATGGATATGTACTATGATATGATGATTATTCAAGCTTTTTATTATCTTGATATGGAAGCTGGAAAAGTTAATTTGATAAATTTAATGTATGAATCAAACAACATAATTTGCAAACATCCCAAGCAACAAATTCTAACAGAACTTCAATAATCTAAAATGCAAGAAGAAAATTATAAGCATTAGAAATTAGAAAGGCTGGAATCAGAAAATAGAATATATAAAATTAAATTAAATCTCCCACCACATTGTGAAGTGAATGTGTACAACACAACATTTATCATGAAACAGCTACCATGGCTCCATTAAATACCTATAAAGCTTGAGTTGAACAATATTTAGTAATGACCATTGCATGACAAAAAGAGACGTTCATAAACCAGCATATTTGGAATTAAATTCAACAAGAATCACATACATCATATGAGTTAATAAACATTCAATGCAGATACACATATCGATTGCTAGGTTGACATCTATTCTAACACCAGAGCCTAAATTTTATTCAAATAATAAAATTTTTATTAACATAAAAGATTAACAAAATAAACATTTATTTTTCCTCTTTTTACTCTAAATTCTTTCAGCATTTAATAACTTCGAGACAAATTAAAAAAATTCCTTGCACAAGGAATCACAGCAAGTCAAAACTTATAAAGCTCAGGTTTTAGCTATAGACTCATCCTAAATTTTGCATTTGAAGGGAGAAAAAGATAAAACAAATGTATTCCAATAATCAGTAGAACAATGTGTTATGGATCGGTTGTATATACATAGGAAGATGAAAGACTGAAGTAGGATGCAAGAAAAGAAAGAGTCTCAAATTACATGACACAAAACTAATATGAGAATCATAAAAATTTCAAACTTCTGATAATATTTTTCGTGAAATCTCTATCATAATTCATGATCACATTATATTAAAGTTAAAAGAAATGATAATTATCCTTTGCATTGATGGCTACTTAGAGAAAATCCAAGCAATACTTGAGGAAAGGGACTTCCATAAATTCCACATTTAATAACTTAACAGCCACAATTAATTGATTCCAATTTTAAATTACAATTAATTCTTAGACCAACTGCTTGTATGTCAAATCTCACATATAATAAATAATAGCCAGAGTAAACTGCTTCCAGTTTAGTAGTATGATTTACCTTAGCCCGAGAACTGCTTGTATGTGTCACTATATTTTGGACTTCAGAATCAAGCTTCAACATTACAGAATTCTTCTCTGACTTGCATAACTCATCTTCTTCACCTGAAGATTTGCTTTTGGAGGAAAAATCAACAATTGCACCCTGGCCTTTGATCTCCAGCTTTTGCATGCTTACTTTGTTTTCTTCTTCAAGGACCTCATACTCTGAATCTTGATCAGATTCCTCAGTATCCTTATCTCCGACAAAACAAGAAGTCTTGCCATGTAAAGCAGAATCAAGCATCCAACTCCTACGCTTATTTTCATCAGGAGAATTGTCATGTTTACCTAGAGAATCCCCAGATGCTCTTCTCGGCATAGCATCTGTCATGGAAGAATGAGACGCATGGTCCTCTTCCTTCTGACTTCTGGCTACCATCCCCAGATTATGATTCCCATCCCTCCTCTCACGTTCACATCCCTGCTCTTGCCGTGTGTGATCCAGTGGCCTCCGCTGCCCTGCCTTCATCGTTGACCTCTGAAACACTGAATTCCTATCTCGCTCGCGATGGAACTGGTGGTTCCTCTGAGTAGACCAACTTGATTGCGTTTTCTGCTGAATCAATCTGCCATCACTACTCCAACTCCCTGATCTCCTATCAACCTCAACTGCACCGCCATCCTGCAACTTCTGGAACCCCGGTGGAGGTCTCGAAGAACTCCGATCTTCCCCACCCCGAGGGCCCAAAACCTTCCTGCCTGGCACCATCTGATCCACAAGAACCCTATCATTCAACGGGCGACCAAGATTTTGAACAAAATCGCTCCTTGGAGGAGACGCAGCAAAAAGATGGACGCCGCCAGCTGAAAACCCTAGTCTTTGGTGGTCGAGAGGAAAGAAGGGGTGCTTCTCTGAACCACCGGAGGGCACGACATCGCGGCCGACGAGAGGAACGAAGCCCGATGGGGAAAATAGACCCGGTGGAAGGCCTTGAGGCAAGGAGAAGGGAGGGGAGGGGAAGACGAGGGGCTCCGGGAAGTGCCCCGGCGGCGGAGGAGGAGAGCGGATGTCATGGGGAAAGAAGGGGTGGCTGGGACCGACGGCGGCGACGGCGGGGTCGATGTGGTGGCGGGGAAGGGAGAAGGGGGAGGCGGAGGGTGGGGCGGGTTGAGGAGGCTTTTGGAGGAGTTGGAGGAGGAAGGCGCCGTCCAAGGGGGTCGGAGGGGTGGGGTTACCTTGACGGCCGGTGGCAGCATCAGAGGAGGAGGAGGAGGCAGCACCGCTGCCGCGGCCGTCAGCCATCCGCTTTCGCCGCCTACGTCGGACGGGATGGAGAGATCAGAGTAGGTGATGAATTCGATGCGAAGTCGTTTGTTGGGAAGAGGAAGAGAGTTTGTGTTTTGCTTTACTTTATATGTGCGCTTTCTTTTCTATGCCTTTTGATCATTGGAACCTTTAGACATATTTACCCCTATAATTATATGCATTTTTTTTTTTCAGTATGACAATAAATATATATATATATATATATATATATATATATATATATATATATATATATATATATGTATGTATGTATGTATGTATGTATGTATGTATATATATATATATACATACATACATATATATGTATGTATGTATATATATATCGATCTAAAGATATTGAGTGTTATAATACCTAAAATTAAGTTTCCAAGTTACTTATTTATCGGTGATTTTTAGAAAACACCTCAAATCATTTTTGTATTTTTTCGGATCAAATATACTTTTTTTATATTATTTATGGAGAGCCCAATTTTAATCGATCGAATGATTACCGAAACTAATTATAATATTTTCAAATAGATTTATATTATTTTTATTATTAAATCAAAATGTTTGTTACTCAATAAAATGACATCGTGATCAATTTATATCTGCTAAAATCTTCATCAATTTTTGTATCCTATATTATATAGGTTTTAAGATTGAGATAATTTATTATTATATGATTTCGATGAAAACCGTTTCGAAAAAATCAGAATTTAGTTGATGTAAAGCAATGAAGACAGTTTGCCGTTAAGATAAAGAGCAGAAAATAAATGCAAATCAAGATTTAGAGTGGTTCGGTCAATCTTGACTTACATCCAATTTTGGCTTCATCCTTCGACGAGGTCACTGACGTCCACTAGAGGCCTTCCTTCAATATGCAAAAGTCAACCACTCTTTTACAGCTTTTCTCTTTTTGATGGGCTTCGGAGACAATCCTTACAAGTTTTTACTCCTCTATTGAATGATCAACACTTAGAAAGAAAGAGGGAGAAGAACTCTAGCTTTTACAACACTTTTAAGCTCTCAAATACTTAGAATTAAAGCAAACTTTCGGTTCCCTTTTATGCAGGAAAGGGTGGGGTTTATATAGGCTCCGACGGACTCTCGGCAAGCTCCTGGACTTCACGATGATCCTTTTAGCGAGTTCTAATGAGCTTCTTTAGTAAGCTCCTGGACTTCTCGGTTGGTTCTGATAGAACTTCCGACGAACGTCCGGACTTCCGATGAACTCTCGAACTCTCAACGAAATCGCATTCTTTTTTCTAGGACTTCATTTTACTTTGTGTCTTGCTATCGTAGTTAATCCTGCATACACAAAAATATACTTCGATCTAGACAATTATTACTAAGCATAAATCATGTTGTCCAGCATGTCATTGGTCCATCGACGCTTCATCCGATTCTTCGGCGCATCGTCTACTCTTGCAGCATATTGCCCAATCGGATAGTTGACCTCTGCAATTCCGATATCCTTAGCGCAATATATGCTCTTCTTGTCCCGATGCCCAAATCCATAGCTCGAAGCCTTCTGTCGATACGTCGATCAATCATCCGGCCCGACGTCCAATCTTCTGACATATTTTCCTCTGGCCCAACATGATTATTCCTGCTTTAATTATCTCTCCCTAACCGAAGCATCCTGTGTCACTCAAAACGCAGATTAAATCAGAAACACTTATCAATTGGTTTCATCATCAAAATTTGAGATTCAACAATCTCCCCCTTTTTGATGATGATAACTAATTGATGACGGAGGTATCCTTAACTCTCGGAGTTTAAACAAACTCCCCCTATCAATATACTATATTGATAGAACCTTAAACTCAAGCTGAATTCAAGTCATTGCAAATTTAATCATGAATATTTACAACACGTCATCATGCATAACATGATCATACTTCTCTCCCTTTATTATGAATAAAAAGGAGAAGTTTCAACTATCAAGTGTTTGAGATATAAGTTCAAATCATTGCAGAAAAATATCAAGTTTTATCATCATGTAATTTGTGAGCTAGAAAATTTAGCAAGTGTTACATCATGCAAGCTATCAAGTTTTATATATGCAAGTTTTATAACATACAAGCTAACAAATTTAAAGATATGCAAGTTGGCATATTTGCTTTTCTTTATGATGTTCAAACTAGCAAGTTTTTGAAATGTACAAGATAGCATCATTTTTGCATTTTCTTGAAATGTGTAACTTAGTAAAATTCACAAGATAGCATCATTTTGTTTTCTCTTTTGAGAAGTGCAACCTAGCAATTTTCTCTTTAGAGATATGCATACTAGCAATTCTTTCTCCATGCAATTTTAAGCTAGCAAACTTAGTAAGTTTTACATAATTTTGGAACATATAAGCTAGCAAATTTTATACATATGAAAATTGGTAAAATTTTTCCATCTTTTGAGATGAGCAAGCCTTTTGCTTCTTCTTGAATTATGCAAGCTAGCTAGCAAGCTAGCAAAATTTGCTCCCCCTATATTATTATAAAAAAGAAGGGAAGAATATAATTTTATATCTCTTTTTCCCTTTACAATAGTTTTCAAAGCATGACAAAGATAAATGATCATCCTAGAGTATTATTTTAGAAAATGATAATTGTTGACTTTCACATTATTTCATCAAGAAAAATCATAGTATTACATGCATCATTCCAAATCATAAAAATTTCAAATCATGATGGTATCAAAACGTCAAATTACATCCTTCCATGCATGTTCATTGTTGGGATAAAAAACACTAAAGGGGGGGGAGGAATTAGTGTAGTGGAAAACTTTTGTCGATTAAAACGACGTTCGTACGATGAAATCGTTTTCGATGAAAACCATTTCGGAAAGTTCTTCAACTTAAGAGTAAATGGAAGTATAGTTGACGTAAAGCAATGGAGGTAGTTTGCAGTTAAGATAAGGAGTACAATGCAAATGCAAACCGAGATTTAGAGTGGTTCGGTCAATCTTGACCTACATCCACTTTTGGCTTCCTCCTCCAATAAGGTCACCAACATCTACTAGAGGCATTCCTTCAATAGGCGAAGGCCAACCACCCTTTTACAACTTTATTCCTTTTGACCGGCTTAGGAGACAACCCTTATAGATTTCCACTCCTCTCTTGAATGATCAAAACTTAGAAGAAAATAGGGAGAAGAACTTCTAGCATTTTACAACACTTTTAAGCTCTCAAATTCTCAGAACAAATGTAAGCTTTCGGTTCCCTTTCATGTAGAAAAGGGTGGGGTTTATATAGGCCCCAATTGGTTTGAATTTGAAGCTCAAAAGTGTCATCTCCCAGATTTTCGGGGTCCTGGCGGTACCACCGTCAGAACTGGGCAGTACTATCGCCTGATACTGCTCGGAGATCGAGCTCAAGTGGTACCATCACTTGATAAGGGTGGTACCACCACCTGACTTCGCTCGAAAATCGAGCTCAAGTGGTACTATCGCTTGATACTGCTCGGAGGCGGTACCATCGCCTGACAGGGGTAGTACCACCGCTTGACTTCGCTCGGAAACTAAGCTTTTGGGTGGTGCCACCGTCGGCTAGGAAATCTGAGTCCGAATGGGCTGATCCATTCGATCCAATTTGGGTATGTCAAGGGCCCAATTGGCCCCATATTAAGTTAATGGGATCACCTCCCATTTCTAACTTAATCTTCATGCTAACTACGATATTTGAGATATTAATACTGTAACTCGTGTTCCGGTGTGTCAATCGTTTCTTCTAGTGAGCTTTCGACGAACTTCCGGCGAACACCCGACGAACCCTCAACGATGCTCCAGTGGACTTCCGGTAAACTCCTAGACTTGTGACAATCCTCTTGGCAAGTTCCGATGAGCTTTTTTGGTAAGCTCTTGGACTTCTTGGATTTATTCCCGTAGAACCTCCGACGATCGTCCGGACTTCCGTCGAACTCTCAAACTCCCAACGTGATCATGGTCTTGATTCCGGTGCAACACCTGCTGTATGTCTTACTGCCATCATAGTTAATCCTGCACATGTAAAACAAACTTCGATCTAGACAATTAATACTAAGAATTAATCAAGTTGTCCGGCATGTCATTGGTCCTCGACGCTTCGTTTGATTCTTCGGTGCATCGTCCTCTCCTACGGCCCGATACCCGAATCCATAGCCCGATGCCCGAATCCATGGCCCGAAGCCTTTTGTCGATATGTCGACTGATCCACCGGCCCGACGTCCAATCTTTTGACATGTTCCTCCGACCTAACATAATTTTTCCTACTTTAATTGTCTCATCCTAATCGAAGCACCCTGCGTCACTTAAAATGCAAATTAAAATATAAACATAATTATCAATTGGTTTCATCATCAAAATACAAGATTCAACAATCTCCCCCTTTTTGATGATGACAACCAATTGATGACGAAGTTAAACTTAACTCCCGGAGTTTAAACAAACTCCCCCTATCAATATTCCATATTGATAGAAACTCTTGGATTCAAAAATCCAAGCAACATGTTATGATAAAATCATGACATATAATCAACATACTTCTCCCCCTTTATCATCAACAAAAAGGAGAAGTACCACAATTAAGTGTTTGTGATATAAGTTTTGTTGAATCTCGGATTTTGATGATGAAGTCAATTGTCATTTGTTGTCTAATCTATGTGTTGAGATAAGTGTGCAGGATTAACTACGATGAAAGTTAGACATGCAGCAGGAGTTGCGCCGGAGTCAAGACAATGATCACGTTGGGAGTTCGAGAGTTCGACGGAAGTTCGGACATTCGTTAGAGGTTCTGCGGGAATAAATCCGAGAAGTCCATAAGCTTGCCAAAAGAAGCTCGTTGGAACTTGCCAAGTGGATCGTCGCAAGTCCAGGAGTTTGCCGGAAGTCCGCAGAAGCATCACCGAGGGTTCATCGGATAATCGACGGAAGTTCGTCGGAAACTTGCCGGAAGAAGCGATTGACGCACCGGAGCAAGCTGCAGAAATTATCTTAGGATTTATCGTAGTTAGCACAATGATTAAGTTGGAAATGGGAGGTGATCCCATTAGCTTAATCTTGGTGCAATTGGGCCCCTGAAAAACCCAAATTGGGCCGAATGGATCTACCTATTCGGACCTTGATTGCTGTGGAAGGTGCAACTGCCCAAGCCAAGAGGTAGCACCGCCTGGGCTAAGTCTCCCAGGGAGACTGGGCGGTGCAACCGCCCTAGCCAAGAGGTAGCACCGCCTGGGCTCAGTCTCCGAGCGAGACTGGGCGGTGCAACCTCCCTTTACAGGAGGTAGCACCGCCTGAGCTCGGTCTTCGAGCTTTGGCAGGCGGTGCAACCGCCCCAGTCAGGAGGTGCAACCGCCTGAGCTTGGTCTTCGAGCTCTGGCAGGTGGTGCAACCGCCCCTGACAGAGGTGGCACCGCCCAGAGGCTCAGTCTTCGAGCTCTGCCAGGCGATGCAACCGCCCCAGTCGAGAGGTGCAACCGCCTGATCCCGGAATTTCGGGAATTGACGGTTTTGAGCTCCAAATTTGAACTGGGTTGGGGCCTATAAATACCCCATCCATTCAGCACTGAAAGTAGATAACTTACACTCGAAATCTTGATCTCCTTTTGTGATTCTTAGAGCTCAAAATTGTTGTAAAGGCCAAAAGTTCTCCTCCCTCTGTTCTTCAAAGTTTGAGTTGTAAAGAGAGGAGAGAAATTTTCTGTAAGGGTTGTCTCCTAAGCCTGTCAAAAGGAGTGAAACTGTAAAAGGGTGGTTGGCCTTCGCCTATTGAAGGAAGGCCTCTAGTTGACGTCGGTGACCTCGTCGGTGGAGGAAGCCAAAAGTGGAGTAGGTCAAGATCGACCGAACCACTCTAAATCTCGGTTTGTATTTACTTTGAGCATATTATTTTTACTGCAAACCTCCTCTGAAGCTTACTGCTTTCTGCACATATACGATCGGGTTTCAAGCTTTGCACTTTCTGAATCAACGTTTAGACGTAAACCTGCTTTTTCGTACGATCATCATATTTCAGATTATGTTTACGTTTTGATTTCTACCATAACTGCAAACTGCCTTTATACCCTTGCTTAAATAGCATCTCGCCTAATCAAGTGATTTACGAATCAGCATTTAGACGTAAATCAGCTTCTTCGTACGAACGTCGTATTTCAGTTTGCGCTTATATTCTGGTTTTCATCATAACTGCAAACTGCCTTCATACATTGACTTTAACAACATCTTGCTTGATCTTAAGTTAAAGTAATCTTAGAATCGACCTTCAAACAGAAATCGTTTTTATCGCTTGAACGCAGTTTTGGTTTTAATCAGAAAGTTTTTTTAGTTGCACTAATTCACCCCCCTCTTAGTGCTCTTGATCCTAACAATTGGTATCGAGCGGGTTAACTCTCTAATGGATTAAAACCCAAGAGAGATAGCATACGGAAACCAAGAGGGCCATTCTATTACACGTCCACCCATGTTCATGGGGATTTAACTACACCTATTGGAAGACCCGAATGAGGATCTTTCTTATTTCTATGGATTTTGAACTTTGGAATCTTGTCGAAAACGGATTTTTGAAGTCTTCTCTTCCAATAATCGATTGGAATGAATTGGAGAAGAAGGCTTTCGCTCTTAATGCAAAGGCTATGAATGCCTTATTTTGTGCACTTGATAAAAACAAGTTTAACCATGTTTCAACTTGTGAAACCGCATTTGATATTTGGCACACACTCGAAGTGACTCATGAAGGCACAAGTAAAAGAGTCAAAAATCAATCTTCTGTTACATTCTTTCGAATTTTTCCGGATGAAACCGAGTGAAACCATTGGCGACATGTTTACCCATTTCACGGATGTCGTCAACGGTCTAAAAGGACTCGGAAAAAGTTTTTCGGATTTTGAGCTCGTAAATAAGATTCTAAGATCCCTTCCTAAGAGTTGGGATCCTAAAGTCACTGCTATTCAAGAGGCAAAAGATCTACGCAACTTCCCTCTTGAAGAATTAATCGGGTCATTAATGACCTATGAGATGACTTGTAAAGCTCATGAAGAGCAAGAAGACATCCTTCCAAAGAACAGGAAGGATATGGCACTTAAAACTTTAGAAGGCCACTTGAGAGAAAACTCAAGTGATGAGGACTGTGATGATGACTTGGCACTTCTAACAAGAAAATTTAAAAAATTCTTTAAAAGAAATAAGTTTAAGAATGATGCAAAAAATAAACTTGAACCCAAGAAGGACCAAGTTATTTGCTATGAGTGCAAAAAGCTGGGACACTACAAGAGTGATTGTCCTCAAGCTAAGAAGAGAACATCAAAGAAGAAGGCGCTCAAAGCAACATGGGATGATTCGAGCGCATCCGAAGAAGAAGAGGAGTCCAACACCGAGCAAGTTGCTTATTACGCCTTAATGGCCATCAAAGATGAGGTAACAAATTTAATTGATGCAGATTTACCTTATCATGAATTATTAAATGCTTTCCATGAATTATTTGATGAATGTAAGACAATTAGTAGAAAATACAAATTGCTAAAAAAGGAGCATGATAGTCTTATTTGTAATTTCGATAAGTTAAAAGTTGAACAACATGATAGTTTAAGCTCATGCATAAAATGCCATGATCTAGAAACTCTCCAAAAGGAGAACTTGCTACTTAAGGACACCTTGAAGAAATTCGAGGTTGGTAGCAAGTCAATAAACATGATCCTTGCAAACAAGGGTCACGTTCCCAAAAGAAGTGGAATTGGATTTGTGAGAAGTCCTCACCAAAATCCACCCACCTTCATAAAAGGCCCCATCTTACATGTTCGACATCAAAACAAATGCAACTTTTGTTGCAAATTTGGACACAAGACGCATTATTATCCATTCAAGAAAATTAGTCCAAACAAATTGATCTAGGTTCCTAAAGGAACCATGATAAATTCTATGCTGTTGGAAAATCAAGGGGGGCGACATCATATGCGCAGCGGAAGAACAAGAAAACAAAAATCCTCGATTCCCAAAAAGATGTTCGTCGTCGTGCGAAGATTGATGCGTAAAAATTCGTAAAACACAAAACTGCGTATAGAGATTGTGTTACCTAGGGAGATCGTATATCCCTGTTTCCTTGCAGATCCTTAGGAGAGGGTGAAGGAGGTCAAGCGTCCTCCTCTCTAGCGGTGATCCACACAGTGGTTCTGACGACCCTCCTCAAAACTCCGGGCCTCCCGAGGTGGAGAGGGAGAGGAGAAAATAGGAAGGGCAAGCAAAGACTCTAGCCTATGAGGCTGTGAATCCCTCCTATTTATAGAGATCCCGTGTCAAACCCTAATGGGTCCTTCCCCTAGTGGGTATTGGATCTGCATCTAATAAGACAAGGGCTCCACGGGATATCTCATATCCAGAACCTCTACTCATCATAATGCCTACCATATGTGTGTGACCCTCTAGGCCCAATATCGAGTTGGCCGTGAGTCATACCTGTCCGAAACTCCTTCTAACTCAAAGAATTATTATCTCTGTAATAATTCACTTTCGACTCATCGACTTCTGGGGCGTACTATGCCACTACGCCAGTAGTCCCCGACGATCTGGGGAATCCAATCCATTGGACACATGCTCGTCCTTAGTTACCATGTACCTATAGTCCCTCATCCATCTAATATCCCGAGAGACCGTATATCGAGCATGGTGTTGTCGGGACCCATAAGGTTTCTACTCGAGTCTCGCTCTAATCGGATTCTCCCTGAGAACTCTTTCTCTCTCAACCCGAATGACCACGCCGGGATTTGTCCGAGCAAGAACACATGGGATATTCCTCTCATGGCGAGAGTGGATGATCCTCTATCGACACTCAATAGCCCTCGTAAGGTCGACTACCACTCCCAATGACCATTTGTACAAGATCCGGGACAGCCAAACCTATAAGTCCGGTATCAAAGAGTGGAGCACTCATACAGGACATCCTTGGTGTCTCAAGTCTAAGGACCGGATACACCACTAGGACTACGGAATCGCCGTCGACAATAAGGCATCATCAACCATCCAAAGATTCCGTAAGCGGATCAATCAGTGAACTCATTCTCCAATGAGCACATGTTCGTATCCCTAGTGTCCTTACACGAGCGAATATGAGACCGGCTGCATCCATCATATGGACGGGTATACAAACACACCAGTCTATCGGTTATCACGATGTCCCTCTCGAAAACCTATGACCGGGATTATTTAGGATATGTGTTTTAAAGGTGAATTGATCTCATTATCGTGATCTCATCACGATCCGATTCCCATTGCACAAATCCAAGGACATCACAATATATATATGCATTTATACAATAGTTATAAAGTGATATACGCCAAAATATAATAAGCAAAAAAATTCTGTATCAAGTTATATTGCCATCACTCACGTGATTGGCTTCTTTGGGCACCCTATGACTAGCAATCTCCCACTTGACCTAAAGCCAATCACCTATGTGTCTGAACCCCATCAGACCCCTGTGATGCTCAAAGACAAAATGAGACAACGGCTTTGTCAGTGGATCTGCAATGTTATCTTCGGATGGAACTCTTTCCACTACTACATATCCTCGGGTTACGATCTCTCTTATAAGCTAGAACCTCCTTAGAACACTTCTGATGAGACCCGGGTTCCCTTATTTGAGTAATCACCCCATAGTTGTCGCAATATAAGGAAGTCGACTTGTCGCTATCTCAGATCGACTCCCAAATCTGTGATAAATTTCTTCACCCGGACTCCCTCCTTTCTTGCATCTCGATGCAAACAATGTACCTCCGCCTCGTGGTCGAAGTCGTGATGGTATCTTGCTTGGAACTCTTCCAAAGACATTGCTCCTCCATTCAAGGTGTACACATACCCCTGAATTGACTTGCTATCATCGATATCGACCAAAAACTTGAGTCGTCGTGTAGCCTTCAACCTTAAGGCTATTACCTCTATATACTAGTAAAAGATCCTTAGTCCTTCTCAAGTACTTAAGGATACACTTTCTTGCTTTCCAATGCTCCAAGCACGGATCCGCCTGATACACCTTTCGTGACACTCGGGAGCATCGCTATATCGGACCAAGTACATAGCATGGCATACATGATAGACCCTATTCTTTGAGGCATAAGGTATCATATCCATGTTAGCCCTTTCTTCACGAGTCTTTGGGGACATATTCGAGAGAAAGCGATATCCCATGTCTCATCGGTATGAGACTTCTCTTGAATTTTTCATGCCAAACCTTTTGACAATAGTTTCTATGTACTGGATTTGGGACAAGCCAAGCATCCTCTTGGATCTATCTCTATAGATTCTAATCCCCAAGATATAAGATGCTTCCCCTAAGTCCTTTATGGAGAAGTGTATAGATAATCAAGCCTTTCTTGGGATAGCATTCCTATGTCATTCCCAATGATGAGGATGTCATCCACATATAACACCAAAAAAGGTGATAAAGGCCCACTTACCTTTCTGTATACACAAGGCTCATCTTCGTTCTTATTGAAGTCATAAGATCTGATTGCCTCATCAAATCTTATGTTCCAACTTGGAAGCTTGCTTTAGTCCATAAATGGATCTAAGCAACCTACACACCTTATCTCGGGCAGTTCTTGAACACGAATCCCTCGGGTTGCATCATATACACCTCCTCCTCGAGGTTCCCCCGGCTGAGGAATGCGGTTTTCACATCCATCTGCCGGATCTCATAATCATAGTGTGTTTGCAATAGCCAATAGAATTACGATGGATTTTAACATTGCTTTCTGGGTAAGAAAGTTTCGTTTAGTCAACACCTTGCCTTTGACGATACCCCTTAGCCACTAGCCTTGCTTTATAGGTCTCTACCTTTCCATCTACTCCGATCTTTTTTCTTAAAGATCCACTTGCAATCGATGGGTACAATACCTTCGGGCGCATCAACTAGGTTCCAAACCTTATTGGAGTACATAGAATCCATCTCAGAATTCATGACTTCTTTCCACTTCTCGGAGTCTATACTCATAATAGCCTCCTCGTAAGTCTGAGGATCAATATCCTCTACATCCTCTGCTCTAATATGTCCCACATATCTCTCAGGAGGATGGGATACTCTATCAGACCAGCGTAAAGTCGATACTTGTGTATTAGGTACCTGAACAGACTCGGGCTGTAGAGTGGTGCTTGAGCTTGGTTCTCCAACCTCGCTCAATTCTACCATTCTCCCACTGTGTCCGTCAAGAATGTGTTCCTTCTCAAGGAACACTGTTCTCTTAGCTACAAAGACCTTTTGATCCTCGAGATGATAGAAATAATACCCACAAGTTTCCTTGGGGTATCCCATAAATTTGCATCGCTCTGTCCTTGATTCTAACTTATCGGGGTTGTGTCTTCTAATCATGGGCAGGGCAGCCCCAGATCTTAACAACCTTAAGATCATGCTTCTTCCCTTTCCATATCTCATATGGTGTAGACACTACCGACTTAGTTGGAACTCTGTTCAGAAGGTAAGCTGCGGTTTCTAGGGCATATCCCCTGAATGAGATGGGTAGGTCAAAAAAACTCATCATGGACCGTACCATATCTAATAATGTACGATTTCTCCTTTAGAGACACCATTGAGCTGAGGTGTATAAGGAGGTGTCCATTGGGATAATATCCCATGGTCCTTGAGGAACCCGAGTAAACTTTGTACTTAAGTATTCACCTCCTCGATCCCGATCGAAGAGTTTTTGATACTCTTTCCAGTCACGGTTCTCCACCTCATTCTTATACTCTCCAATTTCTCAAAGGCCTCGGACTTGTACTTCATTAAGTACACATATCCATACCTTGAGAAATCATTAGTAAATGTAATGAAGTAGGAGTAACCTCCAATGGCATGAGTTGACATGGGTCCACATACATCACTATGTATGAGTTCCAACAACTCATTGGCTCTTTCTCCGTTCTACTAAATGGAGATTTGGTCGATTTTCCACGAATGCAAGGCTCATAAGTCGATATGACACATAGTCGAATGGATCTAGATATCCATCATTTAGTAACTTTTGAATCCTTCTTTCATGGATGTGACCTAGCCTACAATGCCACAGGTATGCCTTTGTTCAACTCATCTCGTTTCCTTTTGGACATATTTACATTCATGATATGTGGAGTGGTGTCTAACATAAATAAACCATTATGCAATGTTCCTTTTCGTGATGATCTTATCATCTAATAATATCGAACAACCATTGTTCTCAAAAAAACAAATTTATATCCATTAACTATTAAACATGAAATGAAGATAATGTTTTTGATAATAGAAGGAACAAAATAACATGCATCTAATGCAATAAAAGCTCCACCGTGGCAGATGTAGGGCGACCTAGCCAACAAATAATATCTGACAACTTTTGCTCCATTACCCATCTTGAGGTCCATCTCGCCTCTCTGTAGTCTCCTAGGCCCCTGCCAGAACCTACAACGAATTGCATATATGATAAGCACTACCCAGTATCCAATACCCATGTGTTATCATAAGAGTCCCACAAATGAAGACTGATCATGAATGTACCAAGCTTCATCAAGCTTTTGTTTTTTCGCCCTTTCTGCAAGGTACTCTTTGCAGTTTCTCTTCCAATACCCATCTTTACCACATTGGAAGCAATGGCCTTTGTCCTTTGTTTGGGTCTTTCTTAGCAACCTTTGCTTTACCTTGTTTGCCCTTGCCCTTTCCCTTCTTAAGGGACCTTTCTGCTTTCCTTTTCTTTCTCTCTCACCGATTAGTGTGTGAGAGAACTAGCTTCTCTTTCTTAATAGTACTCTCTGCCTCCCTCAACATATTGAGGAGCTCTGGGAGAGTCACCTCAAACTTGTTCATATTAAAATTCATTATGAACTGTGAAAATGAATCTAGTAGGGACTGAAGCACAATGTCCACACACAAGTTATCCTCTAGGACCATTCCTAGACCTGTGAGTTTCTCTATCCACTCAATCATCTTTGGGACATGGTTCTGAACCTGTCCCCCTCCCATCATCCTAAGCGGAAAAGGCTCTTGGATATCTCATATCGTTGAGTCCTTCCCTGTTCCTCAAACAATTTATGGACATGTAGGAGAATGGATCATCCATCTTTTCATGTTGTCTCTGTAACTCTGAGTCATAGAGCCAAACATATAGCACTGAGCAAGAGTGGAGTCATCAATGTACTTCACGTAAGGCGGCGATCTCATCCTCGCTTGCCCTTCTTCTTCGAGGCGTGGCATCATTGTATCAAGGGCGTTACGATTTTCTCCATTTGTGAGAACAATTCTCAAGTTCGAGAGCAATCCGTATAATTTGGACCAATAAGGCAGTTGACATCAAGTATGCCACGTAAAGGGATTTGGCGACATTTTCTGAAAATAAAAATGTAGCAGAAATGAATAACATGCAGATTTTGCAAGAAATAAACTATCAAGATATGGACTTCTATCTTAATATGCTCCCACTATTTTACTAACGAGTCACGCGACACCCTCAAAGACGTGAAAATGGAAGTCTCCAGCAGACTTCTAGTGGGGATCGAGGATCAATCGGCGTCTTAGTGTAACCTCGAGGGACTCGACCAATCACACTAAGCCTAAAAGGTAGGCAACTCTTGCCGATCACAACTCCTTGTGATTCCCGTCCTGTTCGGCCTCCGAGTCACCCTGGCCTCGAGGGACTCGACCAACCATGATGCTCGGTTAAGTCAACACCTTCGTTACAAGATGAGTCTGATTTGATGATATACCCTCGAGGGACTCGACCAAGCATACCATGTCCTCAGGTCACCGGTGACATCTCTATGTCGTAAGCAAAATAGCGAATCGCAATATAGGTGAGTCTCGAGGGACTCGACCAACTCAACCTACACCGGGAATCGGTTCCTACTCATAACGATGGAAGACCACGTGGGTCAATCTAATTGCCTCACGTTTACCGAATTAATATTATCGAGAGATGTTTCTATAATTTGGTCTCCTAATATGACATGTCACACATATACATATTTAATATATATCTACATCGCATGCAAATATATATACATATCTAGTATGTGCATAAGCAATCACATCAGATGATCATGGACAACAACCTAATATGATTAGGCCCGAGCCAGTAGGCCTAATCACTCACATCAAGATCTATGTGTGCAACGGTGCATCTCCATGCCTTGTGATCGTCCATCTCGTCCTCGTCGGTTCCGTCGACATCTTGATGCATCTTCATGCATCACGATCATCCGTCTCGTGGGTCCCGCTATCGCATCCACGCTCCCGCTGCGCCTCCTCATGTGATTACAACTTAATCATAGGCACGCAGGCCCGACAATAAACGAGAAATATAATGGAGGTTCACAAACCTCAATAATAATAATCACAAGTACACACATCACACGGTCCATGATCATCCGTCCACACATCATACATCACATGTATAAATAATCATCATCATGTAGGACTACTATATAATAATAAAAAATAATAATCAACTAAACCATTTAATTAATTAATATTTTTCTGAAAACAGGGACATGTAGGGAATTTTTCAATTCATAAGGGTATTTTCGTAATTTGGACAAAAGACAGAAACTAGAATTTCTCAAATTTCGAGGGGCAAAATTGTCTTTTTCTCAGAAAACCCTAATTTCCTCTGTTGCTTTGCCGCCACGCCCACCTTTGGCGGCAACTGTCTTGGCGAGGGCGAGGGGCGATGCCCTTCTTCCCTAGCAAGACGCCTTGCATTGGGCGTTCTTGCGCAAGAAATCGGCGCCCCCTAAAGGCGCCGCCGCCATCAGCGGCGGTTCTGCCCATGAGGCGTGCCCAGCGGTGTCTTTGCCTCGTGGCGGCCGCCCCTTGTGGGGTTTTGCTAGTGGGAGCAATGGCCACCCTGGCGCCACTGCCTGCCGTTCCCAACCGTTCTTGCCCCTGGGTGGCGTGGTCGTCGCCGCCCTCACGGCGGCGCCGCTGCTTTCTGGGCGCCCTCTGCCCCGGGGCTGCTTGCCCGTCGATCGCAAAACTGTTGCAAAAGACCCGGCCGTGCATTGCTCGCAGAACCGGTATCAGCGTCTTGCCGGCTATTTGTGGTGCTGGCGGTGGCTCACGGTTTCTGGCTTCTTTGCCGGTGGCTGCGGGGCATGCAGATTGAGGGCAGCAATTGTTGCTGCCCTTCCTCGCTTTTAAGGTCAACGATTTTGACGTCAATATTCTTCCTAAACACAACACACGCGGTTCAAAACCAATCATTCGCATCGAACAACCACGGCTCGATACCCTTTGTTGGGAAATCAAGGGGCGACATCATATCGCGCAATGAAGAACAAGAAAACAAAAATCCCGATTCCCAAAAAGATGTTGTTCAATTAAATGCGAAGATTGGTGCATAAAAATCCATAAAAACATAAAACTGGCGTATAGAGATTGTGTTACCTAGGGAGATCATATATCCCTATTTCCTTGCGGATCCTTAGGAGAGGGTGAAGGAGGTCAAGCGTCCTCCTCTCTAGCGGTGATCCACATAGCAGGGGTTGCGGCGACCCTCCTCAAAACTCCAGGCCTCTCGAGGTGGTGGAGGGGAGAGGAGAATAGGAAGGGCAAGCAAAGACTCTAGCCTATGAGGTCAGTGAATCCCTCCTATTTATAGAGATCCTGTCAAACCCTAATGGGTCCTTCCCTAGTGGGTATTGGATGCGCATCCAATAAGACAAGGGCTCCGGCCGGATATCTCATATCCGAACCTCTACTCATCGCAATGCCTACCATATGTGTGTGACCCTCTAGGCCCAATATCGAGCTGGTAGTGAGTCATACTGTCGAACTCCCTTCTAACTTCGGGTGAATTATTATCTCTGTAATAATTCACTTTCGACTCATCGATCTTCTGACGTACTAGGCCACTCTGGCATGCCCAGTAGTCCCCGAACGATCTGGGGGAATCCAATCCATTGGACCGTCCGTCCTCGATTACCATGTACCTATAGTCCCTCATCCATCTAATATCCCAAAGACCAGATATATAAAGCATGGTGTTGTCGGACCCATAAGGTTTCTACTCGAGTCTCGCTCTAATCGGATTCTCCTTCTTGAACTCTTTCTCTCTCAACCCGAATGACCCCGGCCGGGATTTGTCCGAGCAAGAACACATGGGATATTCCTCTCATGACGCCGAGAGTGGATGATCCTCTATCGACACTCAATAGCCCTCGTAAGGTCGATTACTACCACTCCCAATGACCACCATGTACTAGATCCGGGACAGCCAAACCTATAAGTCCGGTATCAAAGAGTGGAGCACTCATACGGGACATCCTTGGTGTCTCAAGTCTAAGGACCGAGACACCACTAGGACTACTGAATCGCTGTCTAACAATAAGGCATCATCAACCATCCAAGATTCCGTAAGCGGATCAATCAATGAACTCATTCTCCAATGAGCACTGCATCTTGTATCCCTAGTGTCCTTACACGCGGCTATGAGACCAGTTGCATCCATCATATGGACGGGTATACAAAGACACCAGGTCTATCCGGTTATCACGATGTCCCTCTCGAGTAACCTATGATCGGGATTATTTAGGATATGTGTTTAAAGGTGAATCGATCTCATTATCGTGATCTCATCACGATCCGATTCCCATTGCACAAATCCAAGGACATCACAATATATATATGCATTTATACAATAGTTATAAAGTGATATACGCCAAAATATAATAAGCAAAAAGATTCTGTATCAAGTCATACGTGCCATCACTCACGTGATTGGCTTGCTGGGCACCTATGACTAGCATATGCAACATGATAGACAATGTAGATCTATTTGTGAGGCACCCAAAAGCAAATGGGTACCTAAAAATCATCCTTTCTTGTAGAAAACTAAACCATCGCAAGCTAGGAGCAAGAGATGGTACCTTGATAGTGGATGCTCAAGGCATATGACCGGAGATCCATCTCAATTCTCTAAGCTCACTAGCATAGACGAAGGCTATGTCACCTTCGGAGACAACAACAAGGGTGAAATCATTGGCAAAGGAACCATAGGTAATAAGTCCAACTTCTTTATTGAAGATGTTTTATTAGTTGATGGTTTAAAACATAACCTCTTGAGCATTAGTCAATTATGTGATAAAGGATATATTGTCAGATTTGAATCTAATGCTTGCATAATTGAAAAGCACACAAAAACATATCTATGATTGCATTGAAACAAAATAACGTATACACTATTGACATCAATAATTTGTGTAATGAAATGTGTTTTTCTGTTTTGAATGAGGATGCTTGGATATGGCATAGAAGATTAGGTCATGCTAGCATGAAACTAATCACTCAAATATCATCTAAAGAACTTGTAAGAGGAATTCCTCATATCAAGTTCATCAAAGATAATGTATGTGATGCTTGCCAATTAGGTAAACAAATTAAGGGTAGTTTCAAATCTAAGAATCAAATAAGCACCTCTAGGCCCTTACAATTGATCCATATGGACTTGTTCGAACCAATCTCCACATCAAGCCTAGGAGGTAGCAAATACGCTTTCGTTATTGTGGATGACTATAGCAGATACACATGGACTTACTTCTTAAAACAGAAAAGTGAATGCCTTAGATATTTTACTAAGTTTTGTAAACTTGTTCAGAATGAGAAAGGTTCTATGATTTCGTCAATTAGAAGTGATCATGGTGGTGAATTTCAAAACCATGATTTCCAGGAATTTTGTGAACTCAATGGATACAACCATAATTTCTCTACGCCTAGAAATCCTCAACAAAATGGAGTAGTAGAAAGAAAAAATTGAAATTTACAAGAAATGGCAAGAACCATGTTGAATGAACACAACCTGTTGGGAAATCATGGGGGCGACATCATATGCGCAGCGGAAGAACAAGAAAACAAAAATCCCCGATTCCCAAAAAGATGTTCGTCGTGGTGCGAAGATTGGTGCGCAAAAATCCGCAAAACATAAAATTGCGTATAGAGATTGTGTTACCTAGGGAGATCGTATATCCCTGTTTCCTTGCAGATCCTTAGGAGAGGGTGAAGGAGGTCAAGCGTCCTCCTCTCTAGCGGTGATCCACACAGCAGGGTTGCGACGACCCTTCTCAAAACTCCAGGCCTCTGAGGTGGAGAGGGAGAGGAGAATAGGAAGGGCAAGCAAAGACTCTAGCCTATGAGGCTATGAATCCCTCCTATTTATAGAGATCCCGTGTCAAACCCTAATGGGTCCTTTCCTAGTGGGTATTGGATCTGCATCCAATAAGACAAGGGCTCCGGCCGGGATATCTCATATCCCAACCTCTACTCATCGCAATGCCTACCATATGTGTGTGACCCTCTGGGCCCAATATCGAGTCGGCCGTGAGTCATACCTGTCGAACTCCTTCTAACTTCGGTGAATTATTATTTCTGTAATAATTCACTCGACTCATCGACTCACTTTACGTATTAGGCCCACTACGTCGTAGTCCCCGAACGATCTGGGGGGGAATCCAATCCATTGGACTTGTCTGTCCTCGCCATAATGTACCTATAGTCCCTCATCCATCTAATATCCCGTAGGACCGTATATCGAGCATGGTGTTGTCAGACCCATACAGTTTCTACTCGAGTCTCGCTCTAATCGGATTCTCCCGGAGAACTCTTTCTCTCTCAACCCGAATGACCCTGGCCAGGGATTTGTCTGAGCAAGAACATATGGGATATTCCTCTCATGACGCCGAGAGTGGATGATCCTCTATCGACACTCAATAGCCCTCGTAAGGTCGACTACCACTCCCAATGACCAACTGTACTAGATTTGGGACAGAGTCTAAGGACCAGACACCACTAGGACTACGAAATCATTGTCTGACAATAAGGCATCATCAACCATCCAGCATTCCTTAAGCGGATCAATCAGTGAACTCATTCTCCAATGAGCACCTGTACTGTATCCCTAGTGTCCCTACACGAGCAGTTATGAGACCAGCTGCATCCATCATATGGACGGGTATACAACACACCAGTCTATCCGGTTATCACGATGTCCCTCTCGAGTAACCTATGACCGGGATTATTTAGGATATGTGTTTAAAGGTTAATCGATCTAATTATCGTGATCTCATCACGATCCGATTCCCATTGCACAAATCCAAGGACATTACAATATATATATGCATTTATGCAATAGTTATAAAGTGATATACGCCAAAATATAATAAGCAAAAAGATTCTGTATTAAGTCACACGTGCCATCACTCACGTGATTGGCTTGCTGGGCACCCATGACTAGCAATCTCCCACTTGACCTAAAGCCAATCACCTATGTGTTTGATCCCCATCAGACCCCTGTGATGCTCAAAGACAAAATGAGACAACGGTTTTGTCAGTGGATCTGCAATGTTATCTTCGGATGGAACTCTTTCCACTGCTACATCTCCTCGGGTTACGATCTCTCTTATAAGCCGGAACCTCCTCGAACACTTCGATGAGACCCGGTTCCCTTATTTGAGTAATCACCCCATAGTTGTCGCAATATAAGGAAGTCGACTTGTCGCTATCAGATCGACTCCCAAATCTGTGATGAACTTTCTTCACCAAGACTCCTCCTTTACTGTGCATCGATGCGATGTGTACTCCGCCTCGTGGTCGAAATCGTGGGTATCTTGCTTGGAACTCTTCCAAAGACACTGCTCCTCCATTCAAGATGTACACATACCACTGAATTAGACTTGCTATCATCGACATTAGCCTTCAACCTTAAGGCTATTACCTCCATATACTAGTAAAGATCCTTAGTCCTTCTCAAGTACTTAAGGATACACTTTATGCTTTCCAAATGCTCCAAGCACGGATCCGCCCCGATACACGCCGTGACACTTTCGAGCATGCGCTATATCGCCCCAAGACATAGCATGACATACATGATAGACCCTATTGCCGAGGCATAAGGTATCATATCCATGTTCGCCCCTTTCTTACGAGTCTTTGGGGACATATTCAGAAAAGCGATATCCCATGTCTCATCGGTATGAGACCTCTCTTAGAATTTTCCATGCCAAACCTTTTGATAATAGTTTCTATGTATCCGGATTTTGGGACAAGCCAAGCATCCTCTTGGATCTATCTCTATAGATTCTAATCCCCAAGTTATAAGATGCTTCCCCTAAGTCCTTCATGGAGAAGTGTCTAGATAACCAAGCCTTTATCAGGACAAGACATTCCTATGTCATTCCCAATGATGAGGATGTCATGCACATATAACACCAAAAAGGTGATAGCGCCCCACTTACCTTTCTGTATACACAAGGCTCATCTTCGTTCTTAACGAAGTCATAAGATCTGATTGCCTCATCAAATCTTATGTTCCAACTTCGGGAAGCTTGCTTTAGTCCATAAATGGATCTAAGCAACCTACACACCTTATCTGGGCAGTTCTTGGACACGAATCCCTCAGGTTGCATCATATACACCTCCTCCTCGAGGTTCCCGTTGAGGAATGCGATTTTCATATCCATCTGTCATATCTCATAATCATAGTGTGCTGCAATAGCCAATAGAATTCTGATGGATTTTAGCATTGCTACGGGTGAGAAAGTTTCGTCGTAGTCAACACCTTGCCTTTGATGATACCCCTTAGCCACTAACCTTGCTTTATAGGTCTCTACCTTTCCATCTACTCCGATCTTTTTCTTAAAGATCCACTTGCAACCGATGGGTACAATACCTTCGGGCGCATCAACTAGGTTCCAAACCTTATTAGAGTACATGGAATCCATCTTGGAATTCATGGCTTCTTTTCACTTCCCGGAGTCTATACTCATAATAGCCTCCTCGTAGGTCTGAGGATCAATATCCTCTACATCCTGTGCTCTAATATGTCCCACATATCTCTCAGGAGGATGGGATACTCTATCGGACCAGAAAAGTTGATACTTGTGTATTAGGTACCCAACGCGGACTGGTCAGAGTGGTGCTTGAGCTTGGTTCTCCAACCTCGCTCAATTCTATCATTCTCCCACTGTCTCAGTCAAGAATGTGTTCCTTCTCAAGGAACACTGCTCTCTTAGCTACAAAGACCTTTTGGTCCTCGAGATGATAGAAATAATACCCACAAGTTTCCTTAAATTATCCCACAAATTTGCATTGCTTTCTGTCCTTGATTCTAACTTATCGGGGTTGTATCTTCTAACATGGGGCAGCCCCTGGATCTTAACAACTTTAAGATCGGGCTTCTTCTCTTTCCATATCTCATATGGTGTAGACACACTACCGACTTAGTTGGAACTCTGTTCGGAAAGGTAAGTCTGGTTTCTAGGGCATATCCCCAATGAGATGGGTAGGTCAAATAAAACTCATCATGGACCGTACCATATCTAATAATGTACGATTTCTCCTTTCAGAGACACCATTGAGTGAGGTGTATAAGGAGGTGTCCATTTGGATAATATCCCATGGTCCTTGAGGAACCCAGTAGACTCATGTACTTAAGTATTCACCTCCTCGATCCGATCGAAGAGTTTTAATACTCTTTCGGTCTTTCTCCCACCTCATTCTTATACTCTCTGAATTTCTCAAAGGCCTCGGACTTGTACTTCATTAAGTACACATATCCATACCTTGAGAAATCATCAGTAAATGTAATGAAGTTGGAGTAACCTCCAATGGCATGAGTTGACATGGGTCCACATACATCACTATGTATGAGTTCCAACAACTCATTGGCTCTCTCTCCAGTTCTACTAAATGGAGATTTGGTTTAGTTTTCCACGAATGCAGGGCTCACAAGTTGTATATGACACATAGTCGAATAGATCTAGATATCCATCATTTAGTAACTTTTGAATCCTTCTTTCATGGATGTGACCTAGCCTACAATGCCATAGGTATGCACTGTTCAACTCATCTCGTTTCCTTTTGGACATATTTACATTCATGATATGTGGAGTGGTGTCTAACATAAATAAACCATTATGCAATGTTCCTTTCGTGATGATCTTATCATCTAATAATATCGAACAACCATTGTTCTCAAAAACAAATTTATATCCACTAACTGTTAAACATGAAATGGAGATAATGTTTTTGATAATAGAAGGAACAAAATAACATGCATCTAATGCAATAAAAGCTCCACTAGGCAGATGTAGGGCGACCTCGCCAACAGCTAATACAGCAAATTTTGCTCCATTACCCATCTTGAGGTCCATCTTGCCTCTCTGTAGTCTCCTAGGCCTTGCCTGAACCTGCAACGAATTGCATATATGATAAGCACTACCGGTATCCAATACCCATGTGTTATCATAAGAGTCTGATAAATGAAGACTGATCATGAATGTACCTGAAGCTTCATCAAGCTTTTGTTTCGCCCTTTCTACAAGGTACACTTTGTAGTTTCTCTTCCAATGCCCATCTTTACCACAGTGGAAGCACTGGCCTTTGTCCTTTGCTGGGTCTTTCTTAGCAACCTTTGCTTTACCTTGTTTGCCCTTGCCCTTTCCCTTCTTAAGGGACCTTTCTGCTTTCCTTTTCTTTCTGGTCTCACTAGTGTAGAGAACTGGCTTCTCTTTCTTAATAGTACTCTCTGCCTCCCTCAACATATTGAGGAGCTCTGGGAGAGTCACCTCAAGCTTGTTCATATTAAAATTCATTATGAACTGTGAAAAGGAATCTGGTAGGGACTGAAGCACAATGTCCACACACAAGTTATCCTCTAGGACCATTCCTAGACCTGTGAGTTTCTCTATCCACTCATTCATCTTTGGGACATGGTTACAACCGGTGTCCCCTCGGTCATCCTAGCAGCGGAAAAAGGCTCTTGGATATCTCATATCGTTGAGTCCTTCCCCTGTTCCTCAAACAATTTTTCGGACATGTAGGAGAATGGATCGGCATCCATCTTTTCATGTTGTCTCTGTAACTCTGGAGTCATAGAGCCCAATATATAGCACCGAGCAAGAGTGGAGTCATCAATGTACTTCACGTGGCGGCGATCTCATCCTCGCTTGCCCTTCTTCGAGGCGTGGGCATCACTGTATCAAGGGCGTTACGATTTTCTCTCATTTGTGAGAACAATTCTCAAGTTACGGAGCCAATCCGTATAATTTGGACCAGTAAAGGCGGTTGACATCAAGTATGCCACGTAAAGGGATTTGAAAGCGACATTTTCTGAAAAGAAAGATGTAGCGAAAATGAATAACATGCAGATTTTGCAAGAAATAAACTATCAAGATATGTACTTCTATCTTAATATGCTCCCACTATTTTACTAACGAGTCGCGCGACACCCTCGGCCGCGTGAAACGGAAGTCTCCAAAGACTTCTAGTGGGGATCGGGATCCAATCGCCGTCTTAGTGTAACCTCGAGGGACTCGACCAATCACACTAAGCCTAAAAAGGTAGGCAACTCTTGCCGATCACAACTCCTTGTGATTCCCGTCCCACGTTCGACCTCCGAATCACCATGGCCTCGAGGGACTCGACCAACCATGATGCTCGGTTAAGTCAACACCTTCGTTACAAGATGAGTCGATTTGATGATATACCCTCGAGGGACTCGACCAAGCATACCATGTCCTCCGGGTCACGGTGACATCTCTATGTCATAAGCAAGATAGCGAATCGTGATATATGTGAGTCTCGAGGGACTCGACCAACTCAACCTACACCGGAATCGGTTCATACTCATAACGATGGAAGGCCACGTGGGTCAATCTAATTGCCTCCGTTTACCACCGACTTAATATTATCGAGAGATGTTTCTATAATTTGGTCTCCTAATATGACATGTCACACATATACATATTTAATATATATCTACATCGCATGCAAATATATATACATATCTAGTATGTGTATAAGCAATCACATCAGATGATCATGGACCACAACCTAATATGATTAGGCCCGAACCAGTAGGCCTAATCACTCACATCAAGATCTATGTGTGCAACGGTGCATCTCCATGCCCTGTGATCGTCCATCTCGTCCTTGTCGGTTTCGTCGACATCTTGATGCATCTCCATGCATCACGATCGTCCGTCTCGTGGGTCCCGCTATCGCATCCACGCTCCCACTGCGCCTCCTCATGTGATTACAACTTAATTATAGGTACGCAGGCCCGACAATAAACGAGAAATATAATGAAGGTTCGCAGACCTCAATAATAATAATCACAAGTACACACATCACCCGGTCCATGATCATACGTCCACACATCATACATCACATGTATAAATAATCATCATCATGTAGGACTACTAGATAATAATAAAAAATAATAATCAACTAAACCTTTTAATTAATTAATATTTTTATGAAATCAGGGACATGTAGGGAATTTCTTAATTCCTTAGGGTATTTTCGTAATTTGGACAAAAGACAGAAACTGGAATTTCTCAAATTCACAGGGGCAAAATTGTCCTTTTTGCCCAAAACCCTAATTCCATCTCTTCTTTGCCGTCGCCACCACCCTGTGGCGGCGGCGGCTTTGTCTCTTGGCGAGGGCGAGGGCGTGGTGCCCTCGCTGCGACCGGCAGATGCCCACCGGGGCGCCTGGGCTTTTCTGGTGAAGCCCGGCGCGCCGGTATGGTCTACCCGAAAAGGCGCCCATGGTGGTCTTTGCCTCATTGGCGACCACCCTTGGGGGTTTTGCCGATGGGGAGCGGCGACCATAGGCCGCCCTCCCTGATCTCTCGGCCGTGGCTGGCGCCCCGCTCTGCCTCATGGTCGGGTCGGGCGCCGCGCCTCTACCCATGGGCGCCAGCCCGGCGTATAAAGCCTGCTGCAAAAACAGACCACCGGTCGGTCGGCTGCCGCGGCCGGCATAACGTCTTGGCGACGTTACGCTTGCTTTGTTGGCCTTTGCGGTACTTCTCGCGGTGGTCGCAAACATCGCGATCGAGGGCAGCAAATCTGTTGCTGCCCTTCTTCGCTTTTTTCGTCAACGATTTTGACGTCAATATTCTTCCTAAACACAACACACGCAGTTCAAAACCAATCATTCGCATCGAACAACCCGGCTCGATACCACCCTTTGTTGGGAAATCACGGGCGACATCATATCTTGCAGTTTTAAGAACAAGAAAACAAAAAATCCCCGATTCCCAAAAAAGATGTTCGTCGTCGATGCGAAGATTGGTGCACAAAAAATCCATAAAACATAAAATAATGTATAGAGATTATGTTACCTAGGGAGATCGTATATCCCCTGTTTCCCTTTGTGAGATCATTAGGAGAGGGTGAAGGAGGTCAAGCGTCCTCCTCTCTAGCGGTGATCCACACAAATAGGGGTGGGTGACCCCTCCTCAAAAAAAAACCAGGCCTCTGAGGTGGAGAGGAGAGGAGAATAGGAAGGGCAAGCAAAGACTCTAGCCTGTGAGGTCAGTGAATCCCTCCTATTTATAGAGATCCCGTGTCAAACCCTAATGGGTCCTTCCCTAGTGGGTATTGGATGCGCATCCAATAAGACAAGGGCTCCGTCCGGATATCTCATATCCCAACCTCTACTCATCGCAATGCCTACCATATGTGTGTGACCCTCTAGGCCCAATATCGAAATGGGTGTCATACACCCGGAACTCCTTCTAACTCGGTGAATTATTATCTCTGTAATAATTCACTCGACTCATCGACTACGGACATATTAGGCCACTACGCCAGAAGTCCCCGACGGTGCATGGGGGAATCCAATCCATTGGACCCACGTCTGTCCTCGCCACCATGTACCTATAGTCCCTCATCCATCTAATATCCCGGAGACCGTATATCGAAAGCATGGTGTTGTCGGACCCATACGGTTTCTACTCGAAGTCTCGCTCTAATCGGATTCTCCCGGAGAACTCTTTCTCTCACAACCCGAATGACCCTGGCCAAGGATTTGTCTGAGTAAGAACACATGGGATATTCCTCTCATGACGCCGAGAGTGAATGATCCTCTATCGACACTCAATAGCCCTCGTAAGGTTGACTACCACTCCTAATGACCAACTGTACTAGATCTGGGATAGCCAAACCTATAAGTCTGGTATCAAAGAGTGGAGCACTCATACAGGACATCCTTAGTGTCACAAGTCTAAGGACCAGATACACCACTAGGACTACTGAATCATTTGTCGACAATAAGGCATCATCAACCATCCAAAGATTCCGTAAGCGGATCAATCAAGAACTCATTCTCCAATGAGCACCTGTCTTCAGTATCCCTAGTGTCCCTACACGAGCAGCTATGAGACCAGCTACATCCATCATATGGACGGGTATACAGCACACAAGTCTATCCGGTTATCACGATGTCCCTCTCGAGTAACCTATGTCCGGGATTATTTAGGATATGTGTTTAAAGGTGAATCGATCTCATTATCGTGATCTCATCACGATCCGATTCCCATTGCACAAATCCAAGGACATCACAATATATATATGCATTTATGCAATAGTTATAAAGTGATAGACGCCAAAATATAATAAGCAAAAAGATTCTGTATCAAGTCACACGTGCCATCACTCACGTGATTGGCTTGCTGGGCACCCATGACTAGCACAACCTACCCAAATATTTTTGGGCCGAAGCCGTAAATACTGCATGCTACATTTTGAATAGAGTTCTAGTAAGACCCCTACTAACCAAAACTCCCTATGAGTTATGGAACAACAAAAAACCTAATGTTTCATATTTTAAAGTCTTTGGGTGTAAGTGTTTTATCTTGAATAAAAAGGTTAACTTAGGAAAATTTGATGCTAAATTCGATGAAGGAATCTTTCTTGGTTATTCTTCAGTTTCTAAAGCCTTTCGTATCTTCAATAAAAGAACTTTAATTATCGAAGAATCCATTCATGTTGTTTTCAATGAGATTTTTGAAATCAAGAAAAATGATTTTGATGATGATGTTAATTTTGATTCCTTGAATTTAAATGAAACCCCTTCTCCAACTAGCAACTTGGATGCATCCACTCCCGAAACATCCTTACCCAAGGATTGGAAGTATGTAGATGCTCATCCCAAAGAGCTAATCTTAGGAGACACGTCAAAGGGGGTTCAAACACGATCTTCTCTTAAAAATTTTTGTGCGAACGTCGCCTTTCTCTCCCAAATTGAACCCAAATGTGTTGACGAAGCCATGAAAGATGATTTATGGATTATCGCAATGCAAGATGAATTGAATCAATTTGAGAGAAATGAGGTGTGAAAGCTTGTTCCTAGGCCAAATGACCATTTAGTTATTGGTACTAAATGGGTCTTCAGAAACAAGCAAGATGAAAATGGTATCGTGGTTAGAAACAAGGCTAGATTAGTGGCCAAAGGTTTCAAACCAAGAAGAAGGTATCAATTACTGAAGAAACCTTTCGCCCCCGGGCTCGATTGGAAGCCATAAGGATGCTCCTTGCCTACGCTAGTAGTAATAATTTTAAGTTGTTTCAAATGGATGTTAAAAGCTTTTTTCTAAATGGCTTTATTTCGAAAGAAGTTTATGTTGAACAACCTCCTGGATTTGAAAATAATAGCCTCCCTAATCATGTGTTTAGATTAACTAAAGCTCTCTATGGTTTAAAACAAGCCCCAAGGGCTTGGTATGAGAGACCTAGTTCTTTTCTTTATCAAAAATAATTTCACAAAAGGCATGGTTGATACTACATTGTTCATCAAGAATTTTGAAAATAATTTTCTCATTGTTCAGATTTATGTTGATGATATTATCTTTGGCTTTACTGAATGAATCTCTTTGTGAATCTTTTGCTAAAACTATGAGTCTTGAATTCAAATGAGCTTAATGGGAGAATTAACATTCTTCTTAGGCTTACAAATCAAACAACTAAGCAATGACATCTTTATTAGTCAAACTAAATATGCCATGAATTTATTAAAAAAAGTTTAATATGAACAACTCAAAGGGCTATTAACACTCCTTTGAGCACCTCCACTAAGTTAGAAATTGATGAAAGTGGAGAAAGCTTCAATCAAAAAACTTATAGGGGTATATGATAGGAAGTTTACTTTACCTCCAAAACTGCACCGGACATCATGTTCAAGTGTAGGACTTTGTGCTAGATTTCAATCAAACCCCAAGATATCTCATCTCAAAGTAGTTAAAAGAATATTTAGATATCTTAATGGTACCACAAATCTAGGATTATGGTACCCAAAATCAAAGAATTTTGAGTTAATTGCTTATGCCGATCTTGGGACTTTGCTTTGGTCAGAGACTAGATAGAAAAAACACATCGATCATGTCAATTTTTAGACATGCCCTTGTTTCCTAGTCATCTAAGAAACAAAACTCGGTTGCACTATCAACAACCGGTTGAATATATTGCAGCAAGTGCATGTTGTGCACAAGTTGTATGGATGAAAAAACACCTTAGAAGATTACAAAGTTAATCTTAAAAATATTCTCATTAAATGTGATAACACAAGTGCAATATGCTTAACTAAGAATCCTATACAACACTCAAGAACAAAACATATTGATATTAGACATCACTTTATACGAGATCATGTTACTAATCATGACGTAACCATAGAGTTCATTGATACTAAACATCAACTAGCTGACATTTTTACAAAACCTCTAAGTGAAGAACAATTTGATTTCATAAGAAGAGAATTAGGAATGTTGATGTGTCCGAATAGATAAACTAGTTAAAATTATTTTTTGGACTTTATTGAATGATCAAATCACTGATTGCCATTACATAACATGTGTTAAAATGTTTTGTCTTCATGATTGTATTTGAAAATCTGTAGCATAGTCTTGTCCAAATGCATGAAAGAGTTCATCTCATTTTCAGATTCGCTTAACAGTTAGAATGCAAAAAAAAAAAAAAATCAAATTTTCTCAAACACTCGTATGAAAAATATTTTTTTAAAATGGATTTGATGAAATTATTCCTGCTTATGGATTCCATCTTGAAATATGAATGATAGTATTTTTACTTGCAAAAAGCTGTTTCAAACACATATCCTGACTCAAAGTAAACTCACAAATAGCTGGAATCACAAATGGCTTTCCTTCTTCATGCATAAAGGATTATAACAAAAAAAGAAGGAAGAAGTATTCAAAGCAATCTACGTATCATGCCTTCCTTTATATGCTTGATAACTTGCTTATATTGTTTTCCTAGTATCACAACTACCATGCTTTTTGTTGATGACAAAGGGGGAGAAATATATGAATTGATGCTATAAACACTGATGCTATGATTATGCCAAGCTTGCATCACCAAGAGATATATGAACAGATGCTATAATTTGCATTATGCCTTGAGTTGATATCTTACCATGTGAAGAAATGCAACACTTGCTAAAATATTTGAAATGTGTACATCATGTAATGATATCAAAATCTTACTTCACAGCTTTACATGTTGATATCTTACAATATGATGAATTGTTACTATTACCATCATTCAAACTTGTAATGTAAAATCTGAAAATGAATATCAAGCCTTGACATCATCTTCAGAGATATACATCATAATGGGAATCATGATGGGAGTATTGATAAGTTCAAATGATTTAACTTATCAATATGTCACTTAAATTCTTAGGTCTTGAATTCAAGAATAACTTATCTCAAGTATGGCATATAGATAGGGGGAATTAAAGTTAACTCCATTATCAATTGATTGTCATCATCAAAAAGGGGGAGATTGTTGAATCTCGGATTTTGATGATGAAGTCAATTGTCATTTGTTGTCTAATCTATGTGTTGAGATAAGTGTGCAGGATTAACTACGATGAAAGTTAGACATGCAGCAGGAGTTCTTGCCGAGTCAAGACAATGATCACGCTTGGGAGTTCGAGAGTTCGACGGAAGTTCGACAGTCGTCCGGAGGTTCTACGGAACAAATCCGAGAAGTCCATAAGCTTGCCAAAAGAAGCTCGTCAAACTTCGCCAACTGGATCGTCATCAGAAGTCCAGGAGTTTGCCGGAAGTCCATGAAAGCATCACCGAGGGTTCGCCGGATGATCGACGGAAGTTCGCGAAACTTCGCCGGAAGAAGCGATTGACCTTTCGGAGCAAGCTGCAGAAATTGTCTTAGGATTTATCAGTTAGCACAATGATTAAGTTAGAAATGGGAGGTGATCCCATTAGCTTAATCTTGGGGCAATTGGGCCCCTGAAAAAAACCCAAATTGGGCCGAATGGATCTACCCATTCGGACCGATTGTTGTGGGGAGGTGTAACCGCCAAGCCGAGAGGTAGCACCGCCGGCTAAGTCTCCTGTGGAGACTGGTGGTGCAACCGCCCCACCAAGAGGTAGCACCGCCGGGCTCGATCTCGAAGAGGATCGGGCGGTGCAACCTCCCCCCGACAAGAGGTAGCACCGCCTTGAGCTCGGTCTTGAAGCTCGCGGCGGTGCAACCGCCCTAGTCGAGGTGGTGCAACCGCTTGAGCTCGGCCTTGAAGCTCTCGGTAGGCGGTGCAACCGCCCGATCGAGAGGTGCAACCGCCTTTGAGCTTGGTCTTCGAGCTCGGCAGGCGGGTGCAATCGCCCCCGACAGGTGGCACCGCCAGGCTCGATCTTGAGCTCTGCCAGGGTGCAATCGCCCCCCGGAGGTGCAACCGCCTGATCCCGGAATTCGGGAATTGACGGTTTTGAGCTCAAATTTGAACTGGGTTGGGGCCTATAAATACCCCACCCATTCAAAGATCGAAAGTAGATAACTTACATTCGAAATCTTGATCTCTTTCGTGATTCTTAGAGCTCAAAATTGTTGTAAAGGCCAAAAGTTCTCCTCCTCTGTTCTTCAAAGTTTGAGTTGTAAAGAGAGGAGAGAAAATTTCTGTAAGGGTTGTCTCCTAAGCCCGTCAAAAGGAGTGAAACTGTAAAAGGGTGGTTGGCCTTCATTGAAGGAAGGCCTCTAGTTGATGTCGGTGACCTCGGCTTGGTGGAGGAAGCCAAAAGTGGAGTAGGTCAAGATCGACCAACCACTCTAAATCTCGGTTTGCATTTACTTTGAGCATATTATCTTTACTGCAAACCTCCTCTGAAGCTTACTGCTTTCTGCACATATACGATCGGGTTTCAAGCTTTGCACTTTCCGAATCAGCGTTTAGACGTAAACCTGCTTTTTCGTACGATCATCATATTTCAGATTATGTTTACGTTTTGATTTCTACCATAACTGCAAACTGCCTTTATACCCTTGCTTAAATAGCATCTCGCCTAATCAAGTGATTTACGAATCAGTATTTAGATGTAAATCAGCTTCTTCGTACGAACGTCGTATTTCAGTTTGCGCTTATATTATGGTTTTCATCATAACTGCAAACTGCCTTCATAGATTGACTTTAACATCATCTTGCTTGATCTTAAGTTAAAGTAATCTTAGAATCGACCTTCAAACAGAAATCGTTTTTATCGCTTGAACGTAGTTTCGTTTTAATCGCAGAAAGTTTTTCGCTGCACTAATTCACCCCCTTTTAGTGCTCTTGATCCTAACAAGTTTAACTCATTATGTGAAAAACATAATATCCATTTTTACCATCATGCAAGTTTGCTATCATCAAAATACAAGCTAGCAAAAAAAAATTTTCAACATTTTAAAACACGCAAGCTAGCAATTTTGAGATGTTCAAAAAAGTAACTCTTGCTTCTTGAAATATAAGTTTTGCTAGATGTGCAAGTTAACTTTTTGCTTCTTGAGATAGATAAGATAGCACTCCTTGGTAATGTTCAAGATAGCAAGTTCTACATCATGCAAGCTAGTGAATCTTACAATATTTTAGTACATGTATAATCACTAAAGCATCATAAATTTTAATGATGTGCAAAATTATAAATTTTGCATGTTTGCATTTGTGCATCTTGAGATTTACAAAATAGCACTTTCTTGGTGATGTTCAAGATAGTAATTTCTTCTTTTTTGAGAAGTGTAATTTTTGTTTTCTTCTTGAATTGTGCGAGCTAGCAAATTAGCTTTTTAGCATATTTTGCTCCCCCTTTGTCATTGTCAAAAAGAAAGAAAGACCATTTACATTAATTTCTAAATTATGACAAAGGTAAATATCATAGATAAAAATTCAAGTCATGAATGTCAAAACAATTATTTTATCATGAATATTTCATCATTACATGCATTATTATCATAAGTTAAAGTATTACATGGATAATTCCAAATCATCATGTATATAAAATCATCATTACATACGTGATTCCAAATCATCATTTATTTCACATCATGATGGTACCAATTTTGTCAAATTACATCCTATATCGAAACTTTTTATTTGTATACATCAAAGCAAATTAATGAATATTTTATGTATTCATATCATCACATAAGGAATATCAAGAAGAATTATTGGGCGATGAGATAAATATTTCATGAACACAAGGAATTGCATAAAAATCATATCATGAAAAGATAAAATCATGTGAATACCAAAAGACATGATTCATTTTGACACATCTTCTCTTTAAAAAAAATGAAAAGAATTCTGAGGAGATCATGATATAGATAAAATTCATTCAATCTTATAGGAGAACAAGATATTAATTCAAGCATATAAAATTTCTCAATTCATCATGAATCATAAAAAAATTATGGTTCCGAAAAATCATGATTCATTTTAGGAAAATTTTCTCTTTAGTACACGACAAAAAGAAATATAGCAATGATACCAATCATGATTCATTTGGATGGTAGATGACAAAATGAAATATTGAGGATAAAAGATCTCGATTTTTAGAGAGTAAATCTCAAGTTATAAATCTCGAAAAGTCAAGATAAAGCTCATTCAAATTTAAATCATCAAATCAAAATCATTTTCAAGAGATTCATAAAAAGATGATAAAATAGATTCATCAAAGTCAATAAGATAGAGAAAAAGAATTTTCAAGAAAAATGCTTTTCTCTATTTTGTTGTTTCATATAAGCATGCCTTTGTCCTTTTTGTGCCAAAAAATATATATATCATCAATTGTTTAGGATCGAAAAATAAATTTCATCATAAAAACCATTAAGATCAATAAACCACAAAAATCATCATGTATAACTTTAAAATCTCATGCATAAAATCATCAAATCATGGTATCAAAATTTCAATATTTTCATTACAACTTTATGCATCATTAAGTATACAATCGTCATGACACTTACACTATTTCATATAAGCATGCTTATTTCATTTATGTCAAATCAAAACATGCATCATTTTTTTTAAACCGAAAAAGCCACTTTTATTATCGTGAAAATCGATAATCCATAAATCACAAAAATCATTATGCGTCATTTCAAAAGAAAACTCATTAAGCATGATCATTATGCAATACTTCAAATCAAACATGATTTCATTTATTTTCAAAATATTCATCATGATAGGACATACAAGGCAAAGAAATCATTAAACATAAAGCATATTCATCAATCATTGTTTCATTGAGCATAAGGTATTTTCAACCAAAATCATTTTGTTATTTGTTGTAGTGATACATTTTATTTTAGGTGAATATATCTTTTCATGCTTAGTTTTCCATACAAAAGGCATGCATCATCATTAAGCATGATATTAAACTTCTTAATATTTTCATTCAGACATCATAGTATGAAAAATCTTGATTCATAGAAAAATCTCATGTATCAAATATCAAGAAATCAAAATGATGATTCATATAAAAATATCACGATTTATATTCAAGAGAAAAATCATCATTCATTTTCAACTCTTTCAATTTGTCAAATCAACATCTCTTAGATATGCATGATATCAAAACATGGTTTCAAATGTTTAACATATAACATGCATAATTTCAAACATTGATAGGAGAAGGGAAGAATTCAAAGGTACAAAGATTTCAACCATCTCATAAACAAATGAAAGATCAAGTCATGAATCCAAAATTCTATGAATCAAAATAATCAAAATAATCATCAAAGGTAATCTCATGTTGTTCCAAGAAATCAAGATCATGATTTTGATAAAACTCATTTCAAATTCAAATCATCAAAATCTCAACATTACTTTCAAGAGATTCAAAAAGACACAAACAATATTATCAATCTCTTAGTGAAAAGTTGATAAGATAGAGAAAAAGAAATTTTCAAAAAATGCTTTTCTCTTTTAGTTGTTTTAATTCATGTGATTTATTTCATAGAAACATGCCTTTTTCATTTATGCCAAATAAAAACATGCATCATACATTAACATCGAAAAAAACTTTTAAAATCATAAAAGTTGATAATCCATAAATCTCAAGAATTATCATGCATAATTTTGAAAAATAATCTCATTAAGCATGATCATTATGCATTAAATTATCAATTATGATTTTATTAAAAATGAAGCATTTATAATCACAAGGAATACAAAAATCATCAAGATACACATTATTACTTCTGAAACACATATAGCATGGTTTTATAAGGTATTTTTAATAAAAAATATTTTGTTTGTTTATCACAAAACATGCAATTTTCATGATCACAAAATTATAAGCATAATCCCATCTTTTTTGCATTTTCATTACATTATTAAACATGAAATTTAAAAAAAATTCAAAACTAAATTAAAAATAACTTAAGAAAGCATTATTTAATTTTAAAATAAATTAAGGGAGTTTCAATTACCTCATCATCAAATGCCGTTAAGGCGTAGTTAGCCATCTCGCTTTTGTTGATTTTCTCCTCGTCTTCGGAGGAGCTCGATTCGTCCCAATTTATGTTCTTCTTCTTGCGTTCAAAGCAAGTAGTTTCATTTTTTTTGTTCTTTAATTTTTGTTTCATTAACTTTTTAAAGTTCATGAGTAGTTTAAGTTCATCATCACTTGAGCTTATGCTTGATGGTCTTCAATTATTCTATGTCCCAAATCCTTCCTATTATTTGGAAGGTGGTTTTGTTCATCATATTTATCATGTGCATTGTGCACCATTTTATATATCATTAATGAACTAATTAGTACTTCAAGTGGTAGGTTGTTTAGGTTTTTAGCCTCTTGTATCGCAATTACTTTTGAATCCCAATCTTTAGAAAGAGAACACAAAATCTTGTTTACAAATTCAAAATCCGAAAATAATTTGCCAAGAGCATTTAAACCATTGATGACATCCATAAAACGGGTGTATATGTCAACAATGATTGCACTCGGCTTCATTCGAAAAGGCTCGAAATCATACATTAAAAAAATTAATTTTTGAATCTTTTGTTAGGATCAAGAGCACTAAGAGGGGGGGAAATTAGTGCAGCGGATAGCTTTCGATGATTTAAAATGACGTTCGTACGATAAAAATACTTTCAATGAAAAACCATTTCGAAAAGTTCTTCAACTTAAGATTAAGCGAAATACAGTTGAAGAAAACCAATGGAGGCAGTTTGCAGTTAAGATAGAGAGTAGAATGTAAATTCAAACCGAGATTTAGAGTGGTTCAGTCAATCTTGACCTGCATCCACTTTTGGTTTCCTCCTCCAATGAGGTTACCAACGTCCACTAGAGGCCTTCCTTCAATAGGCGAAGGCCAACCACCATTTTACAACTTTACTCCTTTTGATGGGCTTAGGAGATAACCCTTACAGATTTTCACTCCTCTCTTAAATGATCAAAACTTAGATGAAAAGAGGGAGAAGAACTTTTGGCCTTTTACAACACTTTTGAGCTCTCAAATTCTCAGAATAAGATCAAGATTTTGGTGCCCTTTCATATAGGAAAGGGTGGAGTTTATATAGGCCCCAACTAGTTCGAATTTAGAGCTCAAAAATGTCATCTCCTGGATTTCCGTGGTCCTGGCGGTACTATCGCTAAAATTGGGCGGTATTACCACCTGGCATTACTCGGAGATCGAGCTTAAGCGGTACCACCACCTGACAAGGGTGGTACCACTGCTCAGCTTCGCTCGGAGACCGAGCTCAGGCGATACCATCACTTGATAGGGGTGGTACCACCGCTTGGCATTCCTAGGAGACTGAGCTCCTAGGCGGTCCCACCGTTGGCCAAGAATTCTAGGTCCGAATGGGCTGATCCATTCGGCCTAATTTGGGTCTATCAAGGGCCCAATTGCTCCCAGATTAAGTTAATGGGATCACCTCTCATTCCTAACTTAATCTACATGCTAACTATGATATTTAAGACATTAATACTACAACTTGCTTCGATGCGTCAATCGCTTCTTCCAGCGAGCTTCCGACGAACATCCGACGAATCCTCGACGATACTCAGGCGGACTTTCGGCAAACTCTTGGACTTACGACGATCCACTTGGCAAGTTCCGACGAGCTTCTTTGGCAAGCTCTTGGACTTCTCGGATTTGTTCCTGCAGAACCTCTGACGACCGTCCGGACTTCCGTCGAACTCTCGAACCCTCAACGTGATCATGGTCTTGACTCCAGCGCAACTCCTACTACATGTCTTACTTCCATCGTAGTTAATTCTGTACACTTATCTTAACATATGGATTAGATAACAAATGACAATTGACTTTATCATCAAAATTCAAGATTCAACAATCTCCCCGTTTTTGATGATGACAATCAATTGATAACGGAGTTAACCTTAACTCCCCCTATCTATATGCCATACTTGAGATATGTCATTCTTGAATTCAAAGCCTTTGAATTCAAGAGACATATTGATAAGTTAAGATCATTTAACCTTATCAAGACTTCCATCATGATTCCTATCATGATGTATCTCTCTAAAAATGATGTCAAGGCTTGACATCTATTTTCAGGTTTTACATTTCAAATATGAAAGATAGCAATCGTAACAATTCATCATATGTTAAGATATCAACATGTAAAATTACGATGTAAGTTCTTGATATCTTAACATAATGCAAACATTTCAAGTATTTAGCAATCATAGTATTTCATCACATGATAAGATATCAATTTGTAGAATTGAGATGTAAGCTCTAGATATCTTAAATATGGCATAGTGCAAATATGACAATCATAGTAATTCTATCACCAATTTATCATATATTTCGATGCAAGCTTTTGATATCTTAACATAATTCAAATATGGCACTCATAGCAATTCTATCATTAATTTACCATGTATTTCTCCCCCTTTGTTATCAACAAAAAGGAGAACTATTTAAGCAAACTTTAAGCATAAGTGCGGTAATGATTCATGTCATTTTTCAACAATGAGTGATAGGATACCAATTATACAAACATCTCAAGGAAAACATGACATGGAGATAGCTTTCATTACTTCTTCCTTTTTATTTGTCATTATCTTTTTTGCATGAAGGAGGAAAGCCATTTGTGAGCTTACTTGAATGCAGTTAAAATTGATAAGAGATTAAATCATGTTTCATTTTTGCAAGGATCAAGATATGTATGTGAATCAAATCCTTGCAAGTGTTAAAAAAGATCTTCCTTTTTCAAGAAGGAATTCATAAGAAGGAATCATTTCATCAAATCCATTTCTCGAAAAAATATTTTTCACATGATAAGTCTATGAGAGATGCATTTGTTAATTGATTCCATATGTCAATGATATGAAACAAACTCGATATGACATATGCTTATAAAAGCTACATTAAGTCCGGAAGAGAAATACTAAATCATGTTAGGATCAAGAAAATCCGAAAATGAAATTTAACACTTTCATGCATTCGGACATGGTTTTGCTATAGATTTTCAAACACAATAATGAAGATAAAACATACTCATGATCATGGAAATTTTTGTATCTAAAACACATAATTTCCAACATATTATTAAGAAATGTAATCGTGTAAACTTCTCATCATAGCATTAAGTGATTGGTCATTGAATCAAGAAAGTCCAAAAAATAAGTTCATACATTTGGATACATCAACATTCCTAATTCTCTTTTAATGAAATCAAATTGTTTTTCACTTAGAGGCTTTGTAAAAATATCAGCTAGTTGATGTTTAGTATCAATGAACTCTATAATTACATCATGATTGGTGACATGATCTTGTATAAAGTGATGTCTTATATCAATATGTTTTGTTCTTGAGTGTTGAATGAGATTCTTTGTTAAATATATTACACTTGTGTTATCACATTTAATGAGAATATTTTTAAAATGAACTTTATAATCTTCTAAGGTATTTTTCATCTATACAACTTGTGCAAAGTATACACTAGTTGCAATATACTCAGCTTCGGTTGTTGATAGTGCAATTGAGTTTTGTTTCTTAGATGACTAGGATACAAGGGCATGTCTCAAAAATTGACATGTTCCTAATGTGCTTTTTCTATCTAGTCTACACCCAGCAAAATCTGCATCAGCATATGTAATTAACTCAAAATTTTTGATTTTTGGATACCATAATCCTAGATTTGTGGTACCTTTAAGATATCTAAGTATTCTTTTAACTGCTTTGAGATGAGATATCTTAGGGTTTGATTGAAACCTAGCATAAAGTCCTACACTGAGCATGATATATGGCCTAGTTGTAGTGAGGTAAAGTAAACTTCCTATCATACTCCTATAAGTTTTTTGATTGAAGCTTTCTCCACTTTCATCAACTTCTGACTTAGTAGAGGTGCTCATAGGAGTGTTGATAGCTTTTGAGCTATCTATATTAAATCTTTTTAGAAAATCTAAAGCATATTTAGTTTGACTAATAAAGATGTCATTGCTTAGTTGCTTAATTTGTAAGCTTAAGAAGAAGGTTAATTCTCCCATTAAACTCATTTCAAATTCAAGATTCATAGTTTTAGCAAAAGATTTACAAAGAGATTTATTCGTAGAACCAAAGATAATATCAACAACATAAATCTGAACAATGAGAAAATTATTTTTAAAATTCTTGATAAACAATGTAGTATCGACCTTGCCTTTTGTGAAATTATTTTCAATAAGAAAATAACTAAGTCTCTCATACCAAGCCCTTGGGGCTTATTTTAAACTATAGAGAGCTTTAGTTAATTTAAACATATGATTAGGAAGACTATTATTTTCAAATCCGAGAGGTTGTTCAACATAAACTTCTTCGGAAATAAAGCCATTAAGAAAAGCGCTTTTAACATCCATTTGAAATAACTAAAAATTGTTATTACTAGCATAAGCAAGGAGCATCCTTTTGACTTTTAATCGAACCACAAGAGCGAAGGTTTCTTCGTAATCAATATATTCTTCTTGGTTGAAACCTTTGGCCACTAATCTAACCTTGTTTCTAACCACGATACCATATTCATCTTACTTGTTTCTAAAGACTCATTTAGTACCAATAACTAAATGGTCATTTAGTCTAGGAACAAGCTTCCACACCTCATTTCTCTCAAATTGATTTAACTCATCTTGTATTGCGATAATCCAAGAATAATCTTTTATGGCTTCGTCAATGCATTTAGGTTCAATTTGGGAGAGAAAAGTAACATTGGTATAAAAATTTTTAAGAGAAGAACGTGTTTGAACCCCCTTAGATGTGTCTCCTACGATTAGCTCCTTAGGATGAGCATCTACATACTTCCAATCCTTGGGTAAGGATGTTTGGGAAGTGGATGTATCCAAGTTGCTAGTTAGAGAAAGGGTTTCATTTAAATTCAAAGAATTAAAATTAATATCATCAACAAAATCATTTTTCTTGATTTCGGAAATCTTATTGAAAATAACATGAATGGATTCTTCTATAATTAAAGTTCTTTAATTGAAAATATGAAAAGCTTTAGAAACTGAAGAATAACTAAGAAAAATTCCTTCATTGGATTTAGCATCAAATTTTCCTAAGGCATCTTTTTCATTCAAGATAAAACACTTACACCCAAAAACTTTAAAATATGAAACATTAGGTTTTTTATTGTTCTACAACTCATAGAGAGTTTTGGTGAGTAACGGTCTTACTAGAATTCTATTCAAAATATAGCATGCAATGTTTATAGCTTCGGCCCAAAAATATTTGGGTAGACTATGTTCATTCAACATGGTTCTCGTCATTTCTTGTAAATTTCTATTTTTTCTTTTTACTACTCTATTTTGTTGAGGATTTCTTGGAGTAGAGAAGTTGTGATTGTATCCATTAAATTCATAAAATTCTTAGAAATCATGATTTTAAAATTCACTACCATGATTACTTCTAATTGATGAAATCATAGAACCCTTTTCATTTTGAACAAGTTTACAAAACTTGGTGAAATATCTAAAGTATTCATTTTTGTGTTTTAAGAAATAAGTCCATGTGTATCTCCTATAGTCATCTATAATAACAAAGGTATATTTGCTACCTCTTAGGCTTGATGTAGAGATTGGTTCGAATAAGTCCATATTGATCAATTGCAATGGCCTAGAGGTGCTTATTTGATTCTTAGATTTGAAACTACCTTTAATTTGTTTTCCTAATTGACAAGCATCATACACATTATCTTTGATGAACTTGATATGAGGAATTCCTCTTACAAGTTCTTTGGATGATATTTGAGTAATAAGTTTCATGCTAGCATGACTTAATCTCCTATGCTAAAGCCAAGCATCCTCATTCAAAACTGAGAAACACATTTCATTACAAAGATCATTGATGTCAATGATGTATACATTATTTTGTTTTAATATAATCATAGATATATTTTTATGTGGTTTTTCAATGATGTAAGCATTATATTCGAATTTGATAATATATCCTTTATCACATAGTTGACTAATTCTCAAGAGGTTATATTTTAAACCATCAACTAACAAAACATCTTCAATAAAGAAGTTGGATTTGTTACCTATGGTTCCTTTGCCAATGATTTTACCCTTGTTGATGTCTCTGAAGGTGACATAGCCTTCGTCTATGCTAGTAAGCTTAGAGAATTGAGATAGATCTCCGGTCATATGCCTTGAGCATCCACTATCGAGGTACCATATCTTTCTCCTAGCTTGTGATGGTGTATGTTTTTACAAGAAAGGATGATTTTTAGGTACCTATTTATTTTTTGGTGCCTCAAAAACTGATCTAAATTATTTATCATGTTGCATAGAATTTATCATGGTTCCTTTAGGAACCCAAATCAGTTTGTTCGGACTAACTTTCTTGAATGGACAATGATAAGTTCTATGTCCATGTTTTCAACAAAAGTTACATTTGCTTTGGTGCCGAACATGTAAGATAGGGCTTTTAATGAAGGTGGTTGGATTTTGGTGAGGACTTCTCACAAATCCGATTCCACTTCTTTTAGGAACGTGACCCTTATTTGTAAAGATCATATTCAAAGACTTGCTACCAACCTCGAATTTCTTCAAGGTGTCCTTAAGTAACAAGTTCTCCTTTTGGAGAGTTTCTAGATCATGACATTTTATACATAGAGCTAAACTATCATGATATTTAGTTTTTAATTTATCAAAATTACTAATAAGACTATCATGTTCCTTTTTTAACAATTTATATTTTCTACTAATTATTTTACATTCATCAAATAAGTCATGGAAATCATTTAATAATTCATCAAATAATAAATCTGCATCAATTAAATTCGTTACCTCCTCTTCGATGGCCATTAGAGCGTAGTGAGCAACATGCTCGGTGTTGGACTCCTCTTCTTCGGATGCGCTTGAGTCATCCCATGTTGCTTTGAGCGCTTTCTTCTTTAGTATTCTCTTCTTGGCTTGGGGACAATCACTTTTGTAGTGTCCCGACTTCTTGCATTCGTAGCAAATAATTTGGTCCTTCTTGGGTTCAAATTTATTTTTTGTGTCATTTTTAAACTTGTTTCTTTTAATAAATTTTTTAAATTTCCTTGTTAGAAGTGCCAAGTCATTGTTATAGTCCTCATCACTTGAGTTTTCTCTCAAGTGGTCTTCTAAAGTTCTAAGTGTCATATCCTTCCTGTTTTTTGGAAAGATGTCTTCTTGCTCTTCATGAGCTTTGCAAGTCATTTTGTAGGTCATTAATGACTTGATTAATTCTTCAAGAGGGAAGTTGTTTAAATCTTTAGCCTCTTGAATAATAGTGAATTTAGGGTCCTAACTCTTTGGAAGAGATCTTAGAATCTTATTCATGAGCTCAAAATCTGAAAAACTTTTATCGAATCCTTTTAGACCATTGACGACATCCGTGAAATGGGTGTACATGTCGCCTATGGTCTCGCTCGGTTTCATTCGAAAAAGTTCAAAAGAATGTATTAAAAGATTGATTTTTGACTCTTTCACTCTACTCGTGCCTTCATGAGTCACTTTGAGTTTGTGCCAAATATCAAATACAATTTCACAAACTGAAACATGATTGAACTTGTTTTTATCAAGCGCACAAAATAAGGCATTCATAGCCTTTGCATTAAGAGCGAAAGTCTTCTTCTCCAATTCATTCCAATCGATCATTAGAAGAGAAGAGTTTAAAAATCCATTTTCTACAAGATTCCAAAGTTCAAAATCTATGGAAATAAGGAAGATCCTCATTCGAGTCTTCCAATAGGTGTAGTCCATCCCATTGAACATAGGTGGACGTGTAATAGAGTGTCTCTCTTGGTTTCCAACGTATGACATCTCTCTTGGGTTTTAATCCGATTGAGAGTTAACCCTGCTCTGATATCAATTGTTAGGATCAAGAGCAGTAAGAGAGGGTGGGGGGGGGGGGGGGGGGGGGTGAATTAGTGCAGTGGATAGCTTTCGACGATTTAAAACGACGTTCGTACAATAAAAACACTTTCGATGAAAAACCATTTCGAAAAGTTTTTCAACTTAGGATTAAGAGAAGTATAGTTGAAGAAAAGCAATGGAGGCAGTTTGCACTTAAGATAGAGAGCACAATGTAAATGTAAATCAAGATTTAGAGTGGTTCAGTCAATCTTGACCTACATTCACTTTTGGCTTCCTCCTTCGATGAGGTCATCGACATCCACTAGAGCCTTCCTTCAATAGGCAAAGGCCAACCACCCTTTTACAGCTTTACTCCTTTTGACAGGCTTAGGAAACAACCCTTACAGATTTTCACTCCTCTCTTGAATGATCAAAACTTAGATAAAAAGAGGGAGAAGAACTTTTAGCCTTTTACAACACTTTTGAGCTCTCAAATTCTCAAAATAAGATCAAGATTTTGGTGTCCTTTCATGCAGGAAAGGGTGGGGTTTATATTGGCCCCAACTGGTTCGAATTTGGAGCTAAAAAATGTCATCTCCGAGATTTCCTGGGTCCAGGTGGTACTACCACCATAATTGGGCAATACTATCACCTGGCATTGCTCGAAGACCGAGATCAGGCGGTACCACCGCTCAACTTCACCCGGAGACCGAGCTCAGGTGGTACCACCGCCTGACAGGGGCGGTACCACCACCTGGCATTCCTGGGAAACTGAGCTCCTAGGCGATGCCACCGCTGGCCAGGAATTCTGGGTCTGAATGGGCTAATCCATTCAGCCCAATTTGGGTTTGTCAAGAGCCCAATTGCCTCCAAATTAAGTTAATGGGATCACCTTCCATTCCTAACTTAATATACATGCTAACTACGATATTTAAGACATTAATACTACAACTTGCTCCGGTGCGTCAATCGCTTCTTCCGACGAACTTACGGTAAACATCCGACGAACCCTCGGCGATGCTCCGGCGGACTTTCGGCAAACTCCTGCACTTGCGATGATCCACTTGACGAGTTCCGACGAGCTTCTTTGGCAAGCTCCTAGACTTCTTGGATTTGTTCTCGTAGAACCTCTAATAACCATCTAGACTTCCGTCGAACTTTTGAACCCCCAACGTGATCATGGTCTTGGCTCTGGCACAACTCCTACAGCATGTCTTACTTCCATCATAGTTAATCCTACACACTTATCTCAACATATGGATTAGATAACAAATGACAATTGATTTCATCATCAAAATTTGAGATTCAACATCTTTAACTTTGCTAGTTCCTTCATGTGTGATTTCAAGAGTGCGCCAAATATCAAAAGTTGTTTTGCAAGTAAAAACACGATTAAACTCATTTCTATCTAAGGCACAAAACAAGACATCATAGCCTTTGCATTTAGAGAAAAAACCTTCTTCTCTAAATCATTCCAATGGTTCATTGGAAGAGAAGACTTTTGAAAATCGGATTCGACTATATTCCATAAACTCAAATCCAAAGAAAGTAAGAAAACTCTCATTCGAGTTTTTCAATAAGTGTAGTCCATCCCATTGAAAAAGGGAGGATGAATGAGAGAGTGACCCTCTTGAAAGCCGAAATGAGCCATTTCTATTTGGGTGTTAAACCAAAATAGAAAACCATGGCTCTGATACTAATTGTTGGGATCAAAAGCACTAAGAGAGGGTGGGGTTGGGGGGGGGTAGGGGGCATAGTGAATTAGTGCAGCGAAAAACTTTCGTCGATTAAAACGATGTTCATACGATGAAATCATTTTCGATGAAAACCATTTTGGAAAGATCTTCAACTTAAGAGTAAACGGAAGTATAGTTGACATAAAGCAAAGGAGGCAGTTTGCAGTTAAGATAAGGAGCATAATGTAAATGTAAACTAAGATTTAGAGTGGTTCGGCTATATTCACTTTTGGCTTCTCCTCTAATGAGGTCACTGACGTCCACTAGAGGCCTTCCTTCAATAGGCGAAGGCCAACTACCCTTTTACAGCTTTACTCCTTTTGACGGGCTTAGGAGATAACCCTTACAGATTTCCACTCCTCTCTTGAATGATCAAAACTTAGAAGAAAAGAGGGAGAAGAACTTCTAGTCTTTGACAATACTTTTAAGCTCTCAAATTCTCAGAATAAATGCAAGCTTTTGGTTCTCTTTTATGCAAGAAAGGGTGGGGTTTATATAGGCCCCAACTGGTTTGAATTTGAAGCTCAAAAGTGCCATCTCTCGGATTTCCAGAGTCCTGGCGGTACCACCGCCAGAACTGGGTGGTACTACCACCTAACACTGCTCGGAGACCGAGCTCAGGCAGTACCACCGCCTGACAGGGGCGGTACCATCGCCTGACTTCACTTGGAGACCGAGCTTAGGTGGTACCACCGCTTGACAAGGGCGGTACCACCGCCTGACTTCGCTTAGAGACCGAGTTTCTGGGTGGTGCCACCGCCGACCAAGAAATTTGGGTCCGAATGGGCTGATCCATTCGACCCAATTTGGGTCTATCAAGAGCCCAATTGGCCCCAGATTAATTTAATGGGATCACCTTCCATTCCTAGCTTAATCTTCATGCTAACTACGACATTTAAGACATTAATACTACAACTAGTGTTCCGGTGCATCAATCGCTTCTTCCGGCGAGCTTCCGGTGAACATCCGATGAACCCTTAGCGATGCTCCGGTGGACTTCCGGCAAACTCCTAGACTTGCAACGATCCTCTTGGTAAGTTTCGACGAGCTTCTTTTGCAAGCTTTTGGACTTCTCGGATTTGTTCCCGTAGAACCTCCGACGACCGTCCGGACTTCTGTCGAACTCTTAACGTGATCTTAGTCTTGACTCGGCGCAACACCTACTGCATGTCTTACTGCCATCATAGTTAATCCTGCATATGTAAAATAAACTTTGATCTAGATAATTAATACTAAGCATTAATCAAGTTGTTAGGCATGTCATTGGTCCCTCGATGCTTCGTCCGATTCTTCGGCACATCGTCCTCTCCTACAGCCTATTGTCCAATTGGCTAGTTAATTCTGTAACTCTGATATCCTTGGCGCAATACCTACTCTTCTTGGCCCGATGCTAGAATCCACGGCCCGAAGCCTTCTATCGATACATCGGCCAATCCACCAGCCCAACGTCCAATCTTCTGACATGTTCCTCCGGTCCAACATGATTTTTCCTACTTTAATTGTCTCATCCTGATCGAAGCATCTTGCATCACTGAAAACACAGATTAAAACATAAACACAATTATCAATTGGTTTCATCATCAAAATACAAGATTCAACAATCATAACTTCTCATCAAAATTTCATCATGAGTATTTCATGCATAATTTCATATCATCACATAAAAAATATCAAGAGAATTTTGATGATGAGATATACAAATCATGAAGACAAATTGTGAATGTCAAGAGACATATTATGATTCTTTTTGGATAACACAAATAGCGAAATGAAAGAATCATAGTAGACAATCTTGATTTATAAAAATAATTTTCAAGTTATAATTCCGTGAAATCAAGAGAAACCATGATTCATTTTAACAAATATCCTCTTAAATAAATAACGAAAAGAATTCTTAGGAGATCATAATATAGATAAAATTCATGCAAACTTGTAGGAGAATAATATATTAATTTATGTATATAAAATCTCTTAATTCATTATGAATCATAAAAATTATAATTCCGAAAAATCATGATTCATTTAGAAAATTCTCCTATTTAAATATTCAAAGAGAGATCTTATGAGATCAAATAATAAAAGATATTTAATTGAAATTTTAAGTCATGAATTTTGAAAAAGATATTCTCTTTAGTAAATTGTAAAAGGAAACGTAGGAGAAAAAGATTTCAATTCATGTATAAGAACTCTTATGATTCATATTGAAAATTTTCTCAAAATACAAGAGAATAAAGAGTAAGAAATCTTTATTCATTAAATATTTCAAGTTATAAATCTCAAGAAATCAAGATCGTGATTTCGATAAAACCCATTAAATTCAAACCATCAAAATCAATTTCATGGTTCACAAAATTCAAAACATAAATAGATTCATGATTTTAAATCCAATAATATATTTTCCTTTTTATGTGTTATATTTGAAGTGATTGATTTCATATAAGCATGTTAAAGGTTTTTTCGTATGAAATCATACATCATAGTTTAAAATCGAAAGAGCAAATATCAGGAAATCATCAAGATCAATAAACCATAAATTACCCAAAACTCATCATTACTTCAAATTATCATAAATAATTTTAAAAAATAAATTTATTAGGTATGATATCATCAAACATGATTTCATAAGGTTTTTTTTAATCAAAATCATTTTGTTTATCCTAAACATGCTATTTTCATGATTATTTTCAAAATTACTAGAATGATAAGCATGATTCCTAATTTTTTTGCATTTTCATTATTAAACATGTAATTTTCAAGAAAATTAATTCTAAACTAAATTAAAAATAACTCATGAAAAGCATTATATAATTTTAAAATAAATTAAGGGCATTTTGATTATCTCATCGTCGAAGGCCGTTAAGACATAGTTTGCCACCTCGTCTTTATTGATTTTCTCATCTTTGGAGGAGCTCAATTCATCCAAAATTATATTTTTTTTCTTGCATTCATAACAAGTAATTGTGTTCTTTTTGTTCTTTAATTTTTATTTCATGAACTTTTAAATTTCTTAGCGAGGAGTTCAAGTTCACTAACACTTGAGCTTATGCTCAAGTGGTTTTCAATTGTTCTAAGTTTGAAATCCTTCCTGTTCTTTGGAAGGTTGTTCTTGAGTTTCTTTTTTACTACATTATTTATTTTATAGGTCATTAAAGACCCAATTAGTTCTTCGAGTGGAAGGTTATTTAAGTTTTTAGCCTCTTGTATGGCCGTTATTTTAGAGTCCCAAGTTTTAGAAATTGATCATAAAATCTTGTTTACAAGTTTAAAATCTGAAAAACTTCTACCAAGTGCTTTTAAACCATTGACAACATCCGTAAAACGGGTGTACATGTCAACAACGGTTTCACTTGGTTTCATATGAAACAATTCAAAATCATGTATTAAAATATTAATCTTTGAAACATTTAATCTACTAGTGCCTTCATGTATAGTTTCAAGAATGTGCCAAATATCCAAAGTCATTTCGCACAAAGAAACCCGATTGAATTCGTTTTTGTCGAAGGCATAAAATAAAGCATTTATAGCTCTATCATTTAGTGAAAACGTATTTTTTTCTAAATCATTCCAATCGTTCATTGGAATTGAAGACCTTTGAAATATGTTTTCGACCATATTTCATAAATTTAAATCAATCAAAAGCAAGAAAACTCTCATTCAAGTTTTCCAATAATTGTAGTCCGTCCCATTGAAAAAGGGAGGACGAATAAGAGAAAGTCCCAATTGAAAGCTGAAAAGAGCTATTTCTCTTGGGTGTTAAACCAAATGAGAAATCATGAGGCTCTGATACCAACTGTTAGGAATAAGTTGGTACTAAGAGGGGGGGTGAATTAGTGTGGCGGTAAATTACGTCAGTTTCAAAAAATTCTTTCATACATTAAAAATTGAACTCGGAAAGATAGCTTGAAATCTTGTTCGTATATGAAGTGAATGCAGTAGGCAAGTAAAGATTTAGTTTATAGTAATGTAAATTGCTTAAATATAGAAATGCAAACCACAGAAGAACATGCTAATTTTATAGTGGTTCGGTCGTCGTGACCTACATCCACTCCTCTGATTCCTCTTCCGTCGAGGCCATTGGCATCCACTATCAATCTTCCTTTAATAGGCAAAGATCAACCTCCTTCTTACACCCCTCTTCTCCTTTTATCAAGTTTAGGAGACAACCCTTACAAGCACTCACTCCTCTCTCAAACTATTCTAACACTTAGACTAGAAGAGGAGGATTATCAAGAGATTACAATAGCATTTTTTCCTCTTTAAATTCTCTATGCTTGTGTTTTAACCAGGGATGAGAGGGGTATTTATAGGCTTCAAGTTGATTCAAAATTGGAACCTAAAAAGGTCTCATCCTAGGTTTCTTGGGTACTGGTAGTACCACCGCCGTACCTGGGCAGTACTACCGTCACAGGATCTGGTATTGGGTGGTACCACCGCCAAACACGGGCGGTACCACTGCTGGCAGCATTGCTATTGGTGGTACCACTACCTAGCTTGGGTGGTACCACCGTTCAGGAATCCTGGGGTGCTATTCCCTAGGCGGTGCCATCGCCGGCCAGGGTTTCAGCACCCTGGTTGGGCCTTGAATCCAGCTTAAACCAGTCCAGCTTCGGGCCCAATTGGCCTCTAATAGAGTTGATGGGATTACCTCCCAATCCCAACTCTAATTATATACTAACTACGATTCCTAAGACATATTCTAAGCAAGATACGTCCGATTTCTTCTAATGAGCTTCTGACGATCTTTTAGGCGAACTTCCAATGATCTCTCGGCAATGTTCCGGCGGACTCCTGACAAGCTCCTAGACTTCACTACGATCTTCTTGGCGAGTTCCAACAAGCTTTTTTAGCAAGCTCCTGGACTTCTCGGTTGGTTCCGGTAGAACTTCCGACGAATGTCTGGACTTTCGATGAACTCTCGAACTCCCAACGAAATTGCATTCTTTTCTCCAGGACATCATTTTGCTTTATGCCTTGCTATCGTATTTAGTCCTACACACACAAAAATACACTTCAATCTAGACAATTATTACCAAGCATGAATCATGTTGTCCGGCATGTCATTGGTCCATCGACGCTTCGTCCGATTCTTCGGCCCATCATCCTCTCTTGCGGCCTATTGCTCAATCAGCCAATTGACCTCTGCAACTCTGATATCCTTGGTGTAATATATGCTATTCTTAGCCTGATACCCGAATCCATGACTCAAAGCCTTCTGTCGCTATGTCGACCGATCCTCCGACCTGACGTCCAATCTTCTGACACGTTTTCCTCCGGCCCAACATGATTCTTCCTACTTTAATTGTCTCTCCTTGATCGAAGCATCCTGCATCACTCAAAATTCAGATTAAATCATAAACACTTATCAATTGATTTCATCATTAAAATCCAAGATTCAACAACACGAAGGTACAAGTAGAGTTAAAGATTCTAAAGTTAATTTTTTAATGCATGATTTTGAGTTATTTCGTATGAAACCAAGTGAAACCATTGGAGATATGTACACCGATTTTACGGATGTCGTCAATGGTTTAAAATCACTTAGTAAATTTTTTTTGAATTTTGAACTTGTTAACAAGATATTAAGATCCCTTCCAAAGAGTTGGGATCTGAAAGTAACTATAATACAAGAGGTAAAGAACTTAAATAATTTTTCACTGGAAGAACTTATTGGTTTATTGATGACCTATGAAATGACGTGTAAGGCACATGATAAACTTGATAAATATGAGAATAACCTTCCAAAGAACAGGAAGGATTTAGCACTTGGAACAATAGAATACCACTTGAGTGATAACTCAAGTGATGATGATGACTTTGAACTTCTCACAATAAAGCTTAAAAAGTTCTTAAAAAAAAAATCAAAGAATAAAAATAAACTTAAAAAGAAGAAGCTGTCAAAGAAGAGGAAAGTATTCAAGACGGTTTGGGACGAATCATGCTCATCCGAAGACAAAAATCAAACCAACAAAGACAAGGTGGCGAACTACGCCTTAATGACTTTTGACGATGAGATAACCAAAACCCCCTTAGTTTATTTTGAAATTACTTAATGCATTTCATGAGTTGTTTCTAAATTAGTTTAGAAAAATTATATATAAATTATTAAAAGAAATTGATCATAACAATTACATGTTTTATGATAAAGGAACAAAATATTAGATTTAAATCTAATTCTTGTGCATTTAATAAGATTAATCCTATGTATGTTTTAAGAATCAATAATGTGTATCTTGATTATCTCCGTATTGCTTTTCGATTTTAAATGATAATGTATGGTTTTTGCATGGAAGACTAGAGTATAAAATCAATCATAAAATTTGGAACTAAAAGAACTTTAACTACTTTTAATCTTATAGGAATCAATCTACGTATACATTTCTTGAATTTTTTAAAAAGTGATTTTGATGATGATTTTGGATTCGTTTTCATATGATTCATTTTAATAATGAGATGATATATTTAATCAAATCATTTATCGATGTTTGCGATTTGAGATGTATTTTATATAAAATATTTTTCTTGATTCACATATGATTTACTTGTCTAAGAGAAGATTTATCTAAACAAATCTTGATTCTTGACATTAATAATTTAAGATTTATTGAAATCAAGATATTTTATTTGCTCTCCTATGATTCTATTTGTTATTTACTAAAAAGGAGATTTGTCAAGATGAATCATTCATGAATTGATCTTTCATATTAATATCTTTCATGTCATGATTTTTATATGACTCCTTTGTAATTATGATTTATATATCTCATGATATAATTGAATCATTGATGAAAAAAAAGGAGAGATTAATGAATCTATCTATGTATTTTTTTATGAATCTCTTGAAAATGATTTTGATGATTTGACGATTTAAATTTGAATAAGTCTTATTTATAACATGTTCTTGATTTTTTTTTTGGAATTATAACATTAGATTTTTTATGAATCAAGATAATCTACTATGATTCTTCTTTTCACTATTTGAGTCATCTAAAAAGAATCATAATTTTTTCTTTTGATTTTTCGATACTCACAATTTGAAATTTGGTTCATGACTCCCTTATATTCATGAAGTGTATATCTCATCACCTATTTAATTTTTCTTGTTATTCTTCATATGATGATATGAAATTATGCATGAAATACTCATGATATTATGTTGATGCATATAAATGAGAAGTTATGATCATGCATGGTAGAATGCAATATAATTCGACATTTTTGATACCATTATGATTTGAAAATTTTATGATTTGGAATGATGCATGTAATACTTATAATTTTTTGATAAAATTGTTGAATCTCGGATTTTGATGATGAAACTAATTGATTGTATTTAGATGTTAAACTACATTTTGAGTGATGCAGGTCTACTCGATTAGGATTAGATAGTTGACGTAGGAGGAATTGATCACGTCAGGATATTGGACGGCAGAAGGCTTCGGACGTCGGGCATCAGGCCAAGGAGATTGGAATTGCGCCAAGGATATCGGGGTTGCAGAGGTCAACCGCCGATTGGGCAACAAGCCGCAAGAGAAGATGATACGCTAAAGAATCGGACGAAGCGCCAACCAATGACGTGCCGGGCAACAGAATGTCAATTCGTGTTGTAATAATTATCTAGTTCAGAGTAGAGTTTTAGTTTGTGTGTGTAGGAATAACTATGATAATGACAAAGACATAAAGTGAAACAAAGTGTCGGAGTCAAGCGCGAAGGATTTGTTGGGAGTTCAAGAGTTCGACGGAAGTCTGAAGGTTCGTCGGGAATGCTGCCGGAACTAGCCGAGAATGAGTAGGGAGCTTGCCGAAGGGTTTTTTGGAAGCTTGCCGGAAGGTTTGTGGGAAGTTCGCGGAGCTCGCAGAGAAAGATCAGAGCTTGTCGAAGAAGCTCGTTAGAACTTGCTAAGATCAAATCGTGAAGTTTAGGAGCTTGCTAGGAGTCCGCAGAATGGTTTCCGAGAGTTTATCGGAAGACCACCGGAAGTTTGCCGGAAGCTCGCCGGAAGAAGTCTTGACTTACGGACTTTGTAATAGCTTAAGAAATTTCTTTAAATTCGTAGTTAGCATGTTAATTAGGGTTAGGATTATGTGTTAATCCTATAACCTAAGTAGGGGCCAATTGGGCCCGAGTTCGGACTGGTTTGGGCCAAGTTTGGAGCCCAACCAGTGAGTTGAAATAGTGTAGGCGGTGGCACCACCCAGAACCTGAGAACTGAGCGGTGGCACCGCTGGACTGAGCGGTGGCACCGCCCAACACCCGAGAGGTCCAGCGGTGGCACTGCCAACCTCGGAAACCCAAAAGGATTCAAAATTTGGAGCCCAAATTTGAATCCTCTTAGGGCCTATAAATACCCCTCAATTCTCAGTAGAGAATACAACTTTTGCAAAGCAATAGATTGAGATAAGAGCCTTAGCAAAGTCTTAGCAAGTCTTGTTTTCAATTGCTTGAGTGTTCACCTCCTTCTTTCTCTTTGAAAATTTGTAAGAGAGTGAACCACTTGTAAAAGGTTATAAGAGGGGTATTTGTCCTTCCCCTTCAAAGTAATTTGCTAGTTGAAGTTGGGAGCCTCATCGAAGCAGGCTTCGCAAGTGGATGTAGGTCGCATGACCGAACCACTATAAATTGGTTTGCGTTTATCTTATTGTCATTTGTATTACTGCAAACCATATTCACTTTGATACTCTACTTCTTTGTCTCCTTCTTATGTATGTCTTCAAGTTAAAATGCAATCATAACAGTTTCAAACGAAACATTGCTTTTATCGTATGAAGTTTCCGAAAGTGTTTAAATAGTCAAAAGTATATCGTACTTTACCACTACACTAATTCACCCCCCCTCTTAGTGCCACTCCGATCCTAACAATTGGTATCAGAGCCATGGTTTTCTACTTTGGTTTAACACCCAAATAGAAATGACTCTTTACGGCTTTCAAGAGGATCACTCTCTCATTCGTCCTCCCTTTTTTAATGAGATGGACTACACTTATTGGAAAACTCGAATGAGAGTTTTCTTACTTTCTTTGGATTTGAATTTATGGCACATAGTCGAAAATGAATTTGAAATGTTTTCTCTTCCAATGAACCATTGGAATGATTTGGAGAAGAAGATATTTTCTTTAAACGCAAAGGCTATGAATGCCTTATTTTGCGCTTTGGACAAAAATGAGTTCAATCGGATTTCTACATGCAAAACAGCTTTTGATATTTGGCGAACACTTGAAATCATGCACGAGGGAACTAGTAGAGTCAAAGACTCGAAAGTTAATATTTTATTACATGATTTTGAGCTTTTTCGAATGTAACCAAGTGAGACTATAGGTGACATGTATACCTGTTTCATGGATGTGGTAAATAATCTAAGAGTTCTTTATAAATCTTTTTCGAATTTTGATCTCGTAAGCAAGATCTTAAGATCCCTTCCAAAAAGGTGGGATCCTAAAATAACCGCAATACAAGAAACAAAAGATTTAAATATTTTTTCACTTGAAGAACTAATTGGTTCGTTGATGACATATGAAATGGTGCATAATACACATGATGAATAAAATCACCTTCCAAAGAACAGGAAGGATTTGGAACTTCGGACAAATGAATACCACTTGAGCGATGACTCAAGTGATGAGGACAGTGATGAACTTAAACTTCGAACACTAAATCTTAATAAGTTTATTAAACAAAAATCTAAAATAAACAATGAACTTAAACGAAGGAAGAGGCCAAAGAAGAGGAAGGCAACCAAGGATGAATCAAAAACTTCCTGAAACGGCGAATTGGGCTTTGACGAGCTTCGACTACAAGGTAAGTAACTCAACTCTCTTGAATTATTTTGAAATTACATAATACTTTTCATGAGTTATTTTTAATTTAGTTTAGGATTAATTACATGAAAATAAAAAATTAGAAATCATGCTTATCATTCTAGTAATTTTGAAAATAATCATGAAAATTATATGTTTATGATAAACTAAATGATTTTGATTAAAAATGCCTTATGAAATATGATATCATGCCTAATAAATTTATTTTTTGAAGCTATGCATGATGATGATGGGTTTTGGGTAATTTATAGTTTATTGATTATTGATGATTTCCATATTGATCTTTTACGATTTATAGATTATCGATTTATACCATGATGAAAGTTGCTTTCGAAAATGATGCACGGCTTTTGTATGCAAACTAATCATGAAAAGATAGATTCACTTAAAAAAAAAATGTATGACTACAACAAATAATAAATGATTTTGGTTGAAAATACTTTATATTCAATGAAACCATCATTGATGAATATGCTTTATGTTTAATAGTTTCTTTGGCTTATATGCTCTATCATGATATATATTTTGAAAAGAAATGAAATCATGTTTGATTTGAAGTAATGCATAATGATCATGCTTAATGATGCATTTTTTGATTTGACATAAAAGTGGCTTTAAAAAATGATGTATGTTTGATTTGACATAAATGAAATAGGCATGCTTATATGAAATAGTGAAGTGTCATGCTTGACAATTGTATACTTAATGATGCATAAAGTTGTAATAAAAATATTAATATTTTAATACTATGATTTGATGATTTTATGCACGACATTGTAAAGTTATATATAATGATGTATACTGATGAAATTGTGTAATAAAAATATTAAAAATTTTGAAACCATGTTTTAGTGTCATGCATATTGATCATGCTTAATAAATTTCAAAATTATGCATGATGAATCTTACGATTTATGGATTATTGATTTTTACCATAATGAAAGTACCTTATTGATCTTTGTTGTAATAAATCTTACTCTTTCGGTTTTAAACATGATACATGTTTTTATTTGGCATAAATGAAACAAAATTATATGTTTTGAAACTATCGAAAAGAGGAAAACATTCTTGAAAATTATTTTGCTCAATCTTATTGATTTTGATGAATCCATTTGTATCATCTTTGTGAATCTCTTGGATTTTGATAATGATTTTGATGATTTAAATTTGAATAATTTTTTATCGAAATCACAATCTTGATCTCTTGAAATTTATAACATGAAATCCTTTATGAATCAAGATTATTTTCTATTTAAAAGGAGATTTGTCGAAATGTTTCATAGTTTTTTAGTATTCATGATCTTGATAATTATGTTTTGAAACTTTATGTAAACCAAGAATGTTCATCATGATTCTCTCTTTGAATATTTAAAGAGGAGAATTTTCTAAATGAATCATGATTTTGATGATTGAATATTTGATGTGCATGAATTGAGATCTTGCTCTCCTACTATTCTTTTTGCTATTCACCAAAAGGAAGACTAATTCTAATAAACCATGATATGCTATATGAATTTTATTGTATTCATGAAGTAATATCTCATCACTAATTTTTGTTTATATTCCTTCATGTGATGATATGAATGCATGAAACACTTATGATATGATTTTTTATACAATTCCATGTATTCGTGAAATATTTATCTCATCACCCAATTAATTTCTCTTGATATTCTTTATGTGGTGATATAAAATTATGCATGAAATACTCTTAATATTATTTTGATGCATACAAATGAAAAGTTATGATCATGAATGATGGTCGGATGAAATTTGATGAGTTAATACCATCATGATTTGAAACATTTATGATTTGAAATTATGCATGCAATTGCTTTTTATTATGATGATATATGCATATAATGTGTATCATGAATACTTTATTATCATACATGAAAATAGTGATAAATATTTTGAAAATAAATATTTGTATCATGTTAGATGATTTTACATTTTGTGCATGATGAGTTGTAGTGATGATTGAAACAATGATTGAAATAATATGAATGATGATTTGGAATCATGCATATAATGATGAGTTTATATGTTTTAAAAATATATATGATGATTTGGTATTATGTATGCAATACTTTAATGTATGATAATGATGCACACAATGATGAAATTCATGATAAAATTATTATTTTGATATTCATGACTTGAATCTTCATTTCCTTTTGCCAATGACAAAGGGGGAGAAAGAGTTGCTAATGTGCTATCTTGAATTGATGTAAAGGGTCATCTCAAAAAGAAATTAGCTAGCTTGCACAAGTCAAGAAAATGTAAAAACTTATAAATCTTTAAATTTGCTAGCTTGTATGTAGTAAAACTTGCATATAGTAAAAATTGCTAGCTTGTAGAGAAGCAAACAATTGCTATCTCAAGAAAAGCAAAAATGCTAAACTTGAACATCTTTAATTGCTACATTGCATGATGATAAAACTTGATATTATATATTTTTTTCATACAATGTATTGAACTTTTTATCTCTAAACACTTGATACTTGGAATATTTTAAAATGTGATCTTGATAAGAATGTTTCAAGTTGCTCTTTGTGCTATATCTTTTCAAATGAATCATGAGCCTTGATATCATATATTTTATAATATAGAAATAACAAGATTTCTTTGCCTTGTATGCCTTATGTGATGATTGTACATCAATTTTCTTTATTATGAATTATATGAATCTTGATCGTGATCTTGTTAAGAAAAATTTTAATGAAACATGAATCATATCTTTGGTATTCATGAATTGATCCTTATTGATATATTTTATGAATTCTTTGCATATTTAGCTTGTTGAATAGTTAAAATTTTTAGCCATTGAGTCATCCCTTTCTTTTTGACTTTGATAAAGGGGGAGAAGGTTTTGCTAGCTTGTGCATTGAAAATGAAAGTAAACTTCCTAGCATGCTAAGGAAGTAAAACTTGCAAGCTTGCACTTCTCAAAAAGAGAAAAAGATCTTGCCTATGGAAAGAAGCAAAAAGTGTAAAACTTAGAAAACTTGCAACAAAATTGCTCTTGCCATGCTTTGTATCAAAAATAGGTTGATATCCTTAAAAGCATCGTATTAAAATTTTTAGTGTATCGCAATGTATCACATGTATCGCAAATTAAAATTTTTGAGACTATTATCATATCATGTTGAACAATTGATATCTTTCATTGATATGATAAATTATCATCTCATGATGTATCGCATAATGATATCATGATTTGCGATTGTATCATGTGATCCTTGGTGAATTTTCACATTGATATCCTTCATAAAATGATTTCTTTGTATTATTGTCTTGTATGCATCATGTGATGATTGAAATATTGATTGATGCAAAGTTAATGTAAAAGTCTAAATCATTGGTTCCTCTCCTTCTTTTTGACATTGACAAAGGGGGAGAAAGTTATTGCTAGCTTGCACACTTGAATGAAGAATTTGCTAGCTCGATCAATGTAATGAAGAAATTTGCTATATCAAACATCATAAATATTGTTACTTGCAAAGAAAAGCAAAATGCAATCTTGCACAAAAATTCAAGTGTTGAATTGCCATGATTGAACTTAAAATCTTGCTATGCTTTTGTGCTTATATGTTGTGATGAAAATCTAGCTTCATGTTGCAAAAACTTGCATATCTTTTAAAATAGCTAGAGCTACTTCTCCTCTTTATTGATGACATAGGGGGAGAAGTATCTTGATGACTTCAGAATTGAATATTTTATATATTTGCATGATGGTTTAAATGTTTTTCATAACATGTGATGAATGTGACTTGGATTTGGGATAATCCAAATGTTCTATCAATGGCATATTGATAGGGGGAATTTGGTTAAACTCCGGGGAGTTAAGGTTAACTCTGTTAGTCATCAATTAGTTGTCATCATAAAAAAGGGGGAGATTGTTGAATCTCGGATTTTGATGATGAAACTAATTGATTGTGTTTAGATGTTTAACTGCATTTTGAGTGATGCAGGTCTACTCGATTAGGATTAGACAGTTGACACAGGAGGAATTGACGTTGCACCGGAGGAGATCACGTCAGGATATTAGATGGCAGAAGGCTTTGGACATTGGGCATCGAGCTAAGGAGAGTGGAATTACGCCAAGGATATTGGGGTTGCAGAGGTCAACTGCCGATTGGGCAACAAGCCGCAAGAGAGGACGATGCACTGAAGAATCAGACGAAGCGCCAACCAATGACGTGCTGGGCAACAGAATGTCAATTCACGTTGTAATAATTGTCTAGATCGGAGTAGAGTTTTAGTTTGTGTCTGTAGGAATAACTACGATAATGACAAAGACATAAAGCGAAACAAAGTGTCGGAGTCAAGCGCGAAGGATTCGTTGGGAGTTCGAGAGTTCGACGGAAGTATGAAGGTTCATCGGGAATGCTACCGGAACTAGCCGAGAATAAGTAGGGAGCTTGCCGAAGGGTTTTTCGGGAGCTTGCCGAACGCCGGAAGGTTTGTGGGAAGTTTGCGGAGCTCGTTGTGAAAGATTGAAGCTTGTCGAAGAAGCTCGTTGGAACTCGCCAAGATCAAATCGTGAAGTTTAGGAGCTTGCTAGGAGTCCGCAGAATGGTTTCCAAGAGTTTATCGGAAGACCGTCGGAAGTTCACCGGAAGCTCGCTGGAAGAAGTCTTGACTTACGAACTTTGTAATAGCTTAGGAAATATCTTTAAATTCGTAGTTAGCATGTTAATTAGGGTTGGGATTAGGTGTTAATCCTATAACCCAAGTAGGGGCTAATTGGGCCCGAGTTCGGACTGGTTTGGGCCAAGTTTGGAGCCCAACTAGTGAACTGAAATAGTGTAGGCGGTGGCACCGCCTAGAACCTGAGAACTGAGTGGTGGCACCGCTGGACTGAGCGGTGGCACCGCCCAACATCCGAGAGGCCGACGGTGGTACCGCCAACCTCGAAAACCCAAGAGAATTCAAAATTTGGAACCCAAATTTAAATCCTCTTGGGGCCTATAAATACCTCTCAATTCTCAGCAGAGAATACAACTTTTGCAAAGCAATAGATTGAGATAAGAGCCTTAGCAAAGTCTTAGCAAGTCTTGTTTTCAATTGCTCGAGTGTTCACCTCCTTCTTTCTCTTTGAAAATTTGTAAAAGAGTGAACCACTTGTAAAAGGTTGTAAGAGGGGTATTTGTCCTTCCCCTTCAAAGTGATTTGCTAGTGGAAGTTGGGAGCCTTATTGAAGAAGGCTTCGCAAGTGGATGTAGGTCGCATGACCGAACCACTATAAATCGATTTGCGTTTATCTTATTGTCATTTATATTACTGCAAACCATCTTCACTTTGATGCTCTACTTCTTTGTCTCCTTCTTACGTATGCCTTTAAGTTAAAATGCAATCAAAATGGTTTCAAACAAAACATTGCTTTTATCGTACAAAGTTTCTGAAAGTGTTTAAATCGTCGAAAGTTTATCGTACTTTACCGCTGCACTAATTCACCCCCCCCTCTTAGTGCCACTCCGATCCTAACAGAAATGATGTGAAAGTCAATAACTATCATTTTATGAAATGATACCTTATTTCAATATGCCTTATTGAAATAAGATTGATACTTTATCCTTGTCATGATTTGAAAATTGATATAAAGGGAAAATAATTACAACATTGTATTCTTCCCTTCTTTTTGATAATGACAAAGGGAGAGATAAAATTGCTAGCTTGATGTTCTAAAATATTATAAAATTTGCTAGCTTGCATATTCGAAAATGATATAAAACTTGCTAAATTTACTAGCTTACATATTACAAAAGGAAGAAAAACTTGCTATGAAGCAAAATTGCTAGCTTGCACTTCTCAAAAGAGAAGAAAGAACTTGCTATCTTGAACATCACCAAGAATTGCTAGCTTGCAATCTTCAGAGAAGCAAAAGTGCTGCTATCTTGCCTATCTCAGGAAGCAAAACTTGTAAACTTTCATATCTAAAAAAAATGAAGCTAAATTTGCAAACTTGCATAACTTAAAATTTTTGCTAGTTGTATGTTGTAAAACTTGAATATCTCAAGAACTTACAAGTTGCACTTCTCCTTTTTGTTGATGACAAAGGGAGAGAAATTATGATAACGATCATGTATAAAATGATAATTTGGAATCATACATGTAATGATGATTTTATATTTTGACAATATACATGATGATTTGGTATTGATGCATGTAATGATAAAATATTCATGATGATTTGCAATACTTCAACTTATGATAATGATGCATGCAATGATGAAATATTCATGAATAAATTTGCTTTGACTTGAATTCAATTTGAATTCAAGGTTCTATTAATATGACATATTCGTAGAGGGAATTAAAGTTAATTCCGTCATCAATTTGTTGTCATCATAAAAAAGGGAGAGACTATTGGATCTTGGATTTTGATGATAAAACCAATTGATATTATTATGATCTAATTCGCGTTTTGAGTAACGTAAGACTAGTTTCGATCAAGGAGAGACAAATTGATTGAAGCAGGAGGAATCAAATGTTGGGCCGGAGTGAACAAGTCAGAAGATTGGACGTTGGGCCAAAGGATCCGTCGACGTGTTAGCAGAAGGCTTCATGCCGTGAATTCGGGCATCAAGTCGATGGATCAGATAGGAGATCAAAAGTTACAGATGTCAATATGCCGATTAGGCAATATTCCAAAGGAGAGGACGATGCGTCGAAAGATTGGATGAAGTGCTAGAAGAGCCAATAACATGCCGAACAATTGATGATTCATGCTTTGTAATAATTTGTCTAGATCGAGTTAATTTAGGTCGTAATTGGGTTAGTTTAGAATGTAATTAAGCTAACTCAATTAAGAACCAATTTGACCTTAATTGTGATTGATTTGGGCTCATTGGGAGGCCCATTCAGTGACCCAAAAGTTGGGTCACACGGTGGCACCGCTAGAATATATGGTGGAACCGCTTGTGAGTTGGAAAACTCGAAAAGCCTAGTCTCCAAGGTTGTCAGGCGGTGGTATCACCAGATTGGATGGTGGTACAACCCAGTGACAATGTGTTAGGCGATGGTACCACCTAGTGTCAGGCTACAAGTGGTGGTATCGCCTAGTGCAGGTGATGATACCGCCCATACTCGGAAGACCCATAAATTTAAATTTTTGGCGCTATTTTTTAAACCATTTGAGGCCTATAAATATCTCACTTAGGCAGTAAGAAAGGAGCAAGAATTCTTGAGGAAAAAACTAAGTAAACTCTACCAAAACTTTGAGTTCCCTCCTCCAAGTGCTTAGAGCTAGTCCTAAGGGAGGTGTGTGAGGAAATACTTATAAAAGAGTAACTTGTAAGGTTATCTCCTAAACCTGTGAAAAGGAGAAAATCTTATAAGAGGGTAGTTGGTGTTCACCTATTGAAGGAAGACTATTAATGAATATCGGTGGCCTCGACGAAGGAGGAATCAGGAGTGAACGTAGGTCACGACAACCGAACCATTATAAATTTGGTGTGCATTCCCTTCCTTCTCTTCTTTGCTATTTAGTTATATTGCATACTGCTTTATTTTCTCTATGCTTCCGTATGCTTTCAAGTTAAACATATTTCCTATACCGAATTTGTCGATACAAGGTTTTAACGAATGAAATTTCTGAATTAACATGATTTTATCGCTGCACTAATTCACACACCGCCCCCCCCTCCTCTTAATACCGACTCGATCTTAATATGCTGTATACTCGTCCAATGATGGATGCAGCTAGTCTTATAGCTGCTCGTATGAGAACACTAGTGATATAGAACAGGTACTCACTAGGGAATGAGTTCACTGATTGATTTGCCTTCGGAATGTTGGATGGTTGATGATGCCTTGTTGTTAGACAACGATTATGTAGTCATAATGGTGTATCTGGTCCTTAGACTTGAGACACCAGGGATGTTATGTATGAGTACTTCATTCTTTGATACTGGACTTATAGGTCTATAAGTTCCAGATCTAGCACAACTGGTCATCGGGAGTGGTAGCCAACCTTACGAGGATTATTGAGTATCGATAGAGGATCATCCACTCTCGATGTCATAAAAGGAATGTGCTAGTCAAAGGTGCCCAGCAAGCCAATCACGTGAGTGATGGCACGTGTGACTTAATATAGAATCTTTTTGCTTATTATATTTTGGTATATATCACTTTATAACTATTGCATAAATGCATACATATATTGTGATGTCCTTGGATTTGTGCAATGGGAATCGGATCGTGATGAGATCACGATAGTGAGATCGATTCACCTTTAAACACATATCCTAAATAATCCCGGTCATAGGTTACACGAGAGGGATATCATGATAACCGGACAGACTGGTGTGCTGTATACCCGTCCATATGATGGATGCAGCTGGTCTTATAGCTGCTTGTGTAGGGACACTAGGGATACAGTACAGGTGCTCATTGGAGAATGAGTTCACTGATTGATCCGCTTACGGAATGCTGGATGGTTGATGATGCCTTATTATCAGACAGCGATTTTGTAGTCCTAGTGGTGTATCTGGTCCTTAGACTTGAGACACCAAGGATGTCCTGTATGAGTGCTCCACTCTTTGATACCAGACATATAGGTTTGGCTATCCCAGATCTAGTATAGCTGGTCATTGGGAGTGGTAGTCGACCTTATGAGGGCTATTAAGTGTCGATAGAAGATCATCCACTCTCGGCGTCATTAGAGGAATATCCCATGTGTTCTTGCTCAGACAAATCCCTGGCCAAGGTCATTCGGGTTGAGAGAGAAAGAGTTCTCCGGGAGAATCTGATTAGAGCGAGACTCGAGAAGAAACCGTGTGGGTCTGACAACACCATGCTCGATATACGGTCTCTGGTATATTAGATGGATAAGGGACTATAGGTACACGGTAACTGAGGACAGACAGGTCCAATGGATTGGATTCCCCTGTATCGTCTGGGGACTACGGCGTAGTGGTCTAGTACGTCCGTAGTCGATGGGTCGAGGGAATTATTACAGAGATAATAATTAACTGAGTTAGAAGGAGTTCTGACAGGTATGACTCACGGCCAGCTCGATATTGGGCCTAGAGGGTCACACACATATGGTAGGCATTGCGATGAATAGAGGTTCGGATATGAGATATTTGACGGAGCCCTTGTCTTATTGGATGCAGATCCAATACCCACTAGGGTAGGACCCATTAGGGTTTGACAGGGGACCTCTATAAATATGAGGGATTCAGAGCCCTATGGGCTAGAGAGCTTTTGTTTGCCTTTTCCTATTCTCCTCTCCATTTCCACCTCAGAGTAGGTCTGGAGTTTTGAGGAGCGTTGTCGCAACCCTACTGTGTGGATCACCGCTAGAGAGGAGGACGCTTGACCTCCTTCACCCTCTCCTAAGGATCTGCAAGGAAACAGGGATATACGATCTCCCTAGGTAACACAATCTACTCTATACGCAGTTTCATGTTTCGCAGATTTTTGCGTACCAATCTTCGCACGACGACGAACATCTCTTTGGGAATCGAGGATTTTGTTTTTCTTGTTCTTCCACTGCACATATGATGTCGCCCCCAGAGATTTCCCAATAATGGTATCAGAGCTAGGTTGCTCGTGGGAATGATTGGTTTTGAACTACGTGTGTTGTGTTTAGGAAAAATTTTGACGTCAAAATTGTTGACGCAAAAACAAGGGCAGCAACAGTTGCTGCCCTCGATCTGCGTGCGTGCAGCGCAGACGAAGGCGGGCAACACAGGGGCTACGTTTGCTGTAGCCGGCCGGGGAACTGCTTGCAGAAGGCTTGCTGCCGGTGGGGCTGGCAACCCACGAGCAGAGGCACCGCAGGACAGCGGCGCTTGTCGCCGCTGCTCCCGCGGGCAAAACCCCCTACAGGGGCGGTCGCCCGGTGGGACAGCAACGCCTGCGGAGGCGGCGGCGCCCACCCGCAGCGGCAGCGCTGCCAGTGGGCGTGCCGCCTGCAGGCGAGGGCAGTGCCCTCGCCCCGCCGCCGCACAGGCGAGGGCAGCGGCGCCCGCCACCGCTGCTCCCGCTGGCGAAATCCCCCACAGGGGCGGTCGCCCGGTGGGACAACACCGCCTGCGGAGGCGGCGGCGCCCGGAGGGGGTGCCCACCCGCAGTGGCAGCGCTGCCAACGGGCGTGCCGCCTGCAGGCGAGGGCAGTGCCATCGCTCCACCGCACAGGCCGCCGCCGGCAGGGTGGCGGCGACGGCAGCAGCGAAAAGGGGAAAGTGCATTAGGCTTTTCTGGGCAAAAATATAGTTTTGCCCCTCGAAATTTGGGAAATTCTAGTTTCTGTCTTTTGTCCAAATTACGAAAATACCCCTATGAATTTAGAAATTACCTATAATGTCCCTGATTTCAGAAAATATTAATTAATTAAAAGGTTTAGTTGATTATTATTTTTTAGTATTATTATCTAGTAGTCCTACATGATGATGATTATTTATACATGTGATGTATGATGTGTGGACGGATGATCATGGACCGTGTAATGTGTGTACCAGTGATTATTATTATTGAGGTCGGCGAACCTCCATTATATTTCTCGTTTATTGTCGGGCCTACGTGCCTATGATTAAGTTGTAATCACATGAGGAGGCACAACGGGTGCGTGGATGCGATAGCGGGACCCACGAGACGGACGATCGTGATGCATGAAGATGCATCAAGATGTCGACGGAACCGACAAGGACGAAATAGACGATCACAGGGCATGGAGATGCACCGTTGCACACATAGATCTTGATGTGAGTGATTAGGCCTACTGGCTCGGGCCTAATCATATTAGGTTGTGGTCCATGATCATCTGGTGTAATTGCTTATACACATACTAGATATGTATATATATTTGCATGCGATGTAGATATATAATAAATATGTATATGTGTGACATGTCATATTAGGAGACCAAATCATAGAAACATCTCTCGATAATATTAAGTCGGTAAACGTGAGGCAATTAGATTGACCCACGTGGCCTTCCATCGTTATAAGTAGGAACTGATTCCCGGTGTAGGTTGAGTTGGTCGAGTCCCTCGAGACTCACCTATATCGCGATTCGCTATCTTGCTTATGACATAGAGACATCACCGGTGACCTGAGGGCATGGTATACTTGGTCGAGTCCCTCGAGGGTATATCATCAAATCAGACTCATCTTGTAACGAAGGTATTGACTTAACCGAGCATCATAGTTGGTCGAGTCCCTCGAGGCCATGGTGATTCGGAGGCTGAACAGGATGGGAATCACAAGGAGTTGTGATCGACAAGAGTTGCCTACCTTTTAGGCTTAGTGTGATTGGTCGAGTCCCTCGAGGTCACACTAAGACGCTGATTGGATCCTGATCTCCACTAGAAGTTTGCCGGAGACTTCCGTTTGTCGTGCTGAGTGTGTCGCGTGACTCGTTAGTAAAATATTGGGAGCATATTAAGATAGAAGTCCATATCTTGATAGTTTATTTCTTGCAAAATCTGCATGTTATTCATTTTTGCTGCATCTTTATTTTCAAAAAATGTCGCTTTCAAATCCCTTAAGTGGCATACTTGATGTCAACCGCCTCACTGGTCCAAATTATATGGATTGGCTCCGTAACTTGAGAATTGTTCTCACAACGGAGAAAATCGTGTACGTCCTTGATACAGTGATGCCTGCGCCCGAAGAAGGGGCAAATGAGGATGAGATCGCTCGCTACGTGAAGTACATTGATGACTCCACTCTTGCTCAGTGCTATATGTTGGGCTCTATGACTCCTGAGTTACAGAGACAACATGAAAAGATGGATGCCAGATCCATTCTCCTACATGTCCGTAAATTGTTTGAGAAACAGGAAAGGACTCAGCGATATGAGATATCTAAGAGCCTCTTCCGCGCTAGGATGACTGAGGGGACATCGGTTCAGAACCATGTCCTAAAGATAATTGAGTGGATAGAGAAACTCACAGGTCTAAGAATGATCCTAGAGGATAACTTGTGTGTGGACATTGTGTTTCAGTCCCTACCAGATTACTTTTCACAGTTCATAATGAATTTTAATATGAACAAGCTTGAAGTGACTCTCCCAGAGCTTCTCAATATGTTGAGGGAGGCAGAGAGTACTATCAAGAAAGAGAAGCCAGTTCTCTACACTGGTGAGACCAAAAGGAAAAGGAAAGCAGAAAGGTCCCTTAAGAAGGGAATGGGCAAGGTCAAACCAGGTAAAGCAAAGGTTGCTAAGAAAGACCTAGCAAAGGACAAAGGCCAGTGCTTCCATTGTGGTAAAGATGGGCACTGGAAGAGAAACTGCAAAGAGTACCTTGTAGAAAGGGCGAAACAAAAGCTTGATGAAGCTTCAGGTACATTCATGATTAGTCTCCATTTGTCAGACTCTTATGATAACATATGGGTATTGGATACCGGTAGTGCTTATCATATATACAATTCGTTGCAGGTTCTGGCAAGGCCTAGGTGACTAGAGAGAGGCGAGATGGACCTCAAGATGGGTAATGGAGCAAAAGTTGCTGTTGTAGCTGTTGGCGAGGTCGCCCTACATCTGCCTAGTGGAGCTTTTATTGCATTAGATGCATATTATTTTATTCCTACTATTATCAAAAACATTATCTCTATTTCATGTTTAATAGTTAGTGGATATAAATTTGTTTTTGAGAACAATGGTTGTTCGATATTATTAGATGATAAGATCATCATGAAAGGAATATTGCATAATGGTTTATTTATATTAGACACCACTCCACATATCATGAATGTAAATGTGTCCAAAAGGAAAGGAGATGAGTTGAACAGTGCATACCTGTGGCATTGTAGGCTAGGTCACATCCATGAAAGAAGGATTCAAAAGTTGCTAAATGATGTATATCTAGATCCATTCGACTATGTGTCATATGCAACTTGTGAGCCTTGCATTTGTGGAAAACTAACCAACTCTACATTTAGTGGAACTGGAGAGAGAGCCACTGAGTTGTTGGAACTCATACATAGTAATGTATGTGGACCCATGTCAACTCATGCCATTGGAGGTTACTCCTACTTCATTACATTTACTGATGATTTCTCAAGGTATGGATATGTGTACTTATTGAAGTACAAGTCTGAGGCCTTTGAGAAATTCAGAGAGTATAAGAATGAGGTGTAGAACTAGACTGGAAAGAGTATCAAAACTCTTTGATCAGATCGAGGAGGTGAGTACTTAAGTACATAGTTCACTCAGTTCCTCAAGGACCATGGGATATTATCCCAATGGACACCTCCTTATACACCTCAGCTCAATGGTGTCTCTGAAAGGAGAAATCGTACATTATTAGATATGGTACGGTCCATGATGAGTTTCGCTGACCTACCCATCTCATTCTGGGGATATGCCCTAGAAACCGTAGCTTACCTTCTGAACAGAGTTCCAACTAAGTCGGTAGTATCTACACCATATGAGATATGGAAAGGGAAGAAGCCTGATCTTAAGGTTGTTAAGATTTGGGGCTGCCCTGCACATGTTAAAAGACACAACCCCGATAAGTTAGAATCAAGGACAGAGCGATGCAAATTTGTGGGATACCCCAAGGAAACTTGTGGGTATTATTTTTATCATCTCGAGGACCAAAAGGTCTTTGTAGCTAAGAGAGCAGTGTTCCTTGAGAAGGAACACATTCTTGGCGGAGATAGTGGGAGAATGATGGAATTGAGCAAGGTTGGAGAACCAAGCTCAAGCACCACTCTACAACCCGAGTCTGTTCAGGTACCTAATACACAAGTTTCAACTTTACGCTGGTCTAATAGAGTATCCCATTCTCCTGAGAGATATGTGGGACATATTAGAGGAGAGGATGCAGAGGATATTGATTTTTAGATCTACGAGGAGGCTATTATGAGTATAGACTCCGGGAAGTGGCAAGAAGCCATGAATTCTGAGATGGATTCTATGTACTCCAATAAGGTTTGGAACCTAGTTGATGCGCCCGAAGGTATTGTACCCATCGGTTGCAAGTGGATCTTTAAGAAAAAGATCGGAGTAGATGGAAAGGTAGAGATCTATAAAGCAAGGCTAGTGGCTAAGGGGTATCGTCAAAGGCATGGTGTTGACTATGACGAAACCTTCTCACCCGTAGCAATGCTAAAATCCATCAGAATTCTATTGGCTATTGCAGCACACTATGATTATGAGATCTGGCAGATGGATGTGAAAACTGCATTCCTCAATGGGAACCTCGAGGAAGAGGTGTATATGATGCAACCTGAGGGATACGTGTCCAAGAACTGTCCAGATAAGGTGAGTAGGTTGCTTAGATCCATTTATGGATTAAAGCAAGCTTCCCGAAGTTGGAACATAAGATTTGATGAGGCAATCAGATCTTATGACTTCGTTAAGAACGGAGATGAGCCTTGTGTATACAGAAAGGTAAGTGGGAGTGCTATCACCTTTTTGGTGTTGTATGTGGATGACATCCTAATCATTGGGAATGACGTAGGAATGCTATCCATAGTAAAGGCTTGGTTATCTAGACACTTCTCTATGAAGGACTTAGGGGAAGCATCCTATATTTTAGGGATTAGAATCTATAGAGATAGATCCAAGAGGATGCTTGGCTTGTCACAGTCCAGGTACATAGAAACCATTGTCAACAGGTTTGTCATGGAAAATTCCAAGAGAGGTCTCATACCGATGAGACATGGGATATCGCTTTCTACGAGTATGTCCCCAAAGACTCTAGAAGAAAGGGCGAACATGGATATGATACCTTATGCCTCAGAAATAGGGTCTATCATATATGCCATGCTATATACTAGGCCTGATATAGCGCATGCTCTGAGTGTCACGAGCAGGTATCAGGCAGATCCAGGCTTGGAGCACTGGAAAGCAGTAAAGTGTATCCTTAAGTACTTGAGAAGGACTAAGGATCTTTTACTAGTATATGGAGGTAATAGCCTTAAGGTTGAAGGCTACACTGACTCAAGTTTTCAGTCTGATGTCGATGATAGTAAGTCAAATTCAGGGTATGTGTAAACCTTGAATGGAGGAGCAGTGTGCTGGAAGAGTTCCAAGCAAGATACCACTGCTGACTCGACCACAAAGGCGGAGTACATTGCTGCATCAGATGCAGTAAAGGAGGGAGTTTGGGTGAAGAAGTTCATCACAGATTTGGGAGTTGTGCCGGGTAGCGAAGAGCCGATCTCCCTATATTGCGACAACAACGGGGAGATTGCTCAAGTAAAGGAACCTAGGTCTCATCAGAAATCTAAGCATGTTCTGAGGAGGTTCCACCTTATCAGAGAGATCGTGACCCGAGGAGATGTAGTAGTGGAAAGAGTTCCATCCGAAGTTAATATTGCAAATCCACTAACAAAGCCGTTGTCTCAGATTTGTTTTTGTTAGGATCGGAGCAGCACTAAGAGGGGGGGGTGAATTAGTGCAGCGGATTAAAACTTCGGTTTTTAAAAAATCTTTCGTACGATAAGAGCGGAACTTGACAAGCTTAATCTTGAAAGCGTATTCTTAAATATGCGCAGCAAAAGTAATAAGGAACTAAAGCATATAAGAAGGTTTGCAATAATGTAAATAGCAATAATAAAATGCAAACCAAGGATCACGCCGATTTTAGAGTGGTTCGGTCAAATGACCTACTCCACTTGCGAGGCCCCTCTTCGATGAGGCTTCCACCTTCCACTAGCAAGTCTCTTGAAATGGAAGGGTAAATACCCCTCTTACAACTCTTTACAAGCGGTTCAATCTCTTACAGATTTTCGAGAAGAGATTAGGTGAACACTAGCAAATTGAAAAGAAGACAAGCTAACACTTTTCTAAGACCTTTCTCTCAAACTCTTGCTGCTCAAAAAGTTATGTTCTCAGCTGAGATTTGAGGGGTATTTATAGGCCTCAAGAGGATTCAAATTTAGGCTCCAAAATTTGGGCTCCAAAATTCAAATTCCCTTTGGGTTCCCGATGCTGGCGGTGCCACCGCCCAGCGCTCGGGTGCTGGGCGGTGCCACCGCCCAGCCCAGGAGGTGTCACCGCCTAGCACCCGAGTGCTGGGCAGTGCCACCGCTCAGCCCAGGCGGTGCCACCGCTCAGCCCAGGCGGTGCCACCGCCTACAGTGTTTTCAGCCCGCTACAGTGTTTTTAGCTCACCGCCTACAGTATTTTCAGCCTACAGTGTTATAGGCCCCTACTTGGGTTATAGGATTAATACCTAATCCTAATCCTAATTAACATGCTAACTACGAATTTTAAAGACATTATATAAGCTATTACAAAGTCCATAAGTCAAGACTTCTTCCGGCGAGCTTCCGGCGAACCTTCGGACTTCCGTCGAACTCTTGAACTCCCAACGAATTCTTCGTGCTTGACTCCGCAATTTGTTTCGCTTTATGTCTTCATCGTTATCGTAGTTAATCCTGCACATGCAAGCCAAAACTCTACTTCGATCTAGACAGTTATTACAACGCGAATCGACATTCCGTTGCCCGCAAGCGTCATTGGTTGGCGTTTAGTCCCGATTCTTCAGCAGATCGTCCTCTCTTTATGGCTTGTTGCCCAATCGGGCGGTTGACCTCCGCAACCCCAATATCCTTGGTGCAATTCCGCTCTCCTTAGCCGATGCCCGGCGTCCAAAGCCTTCTCCCCAATATCTGGCGTGATCTCCTCCCACAAACGTCAATTCCTCCTGCGTTAACTGTCTAATTCTGATCGAGTAGACCTACATCACTCAAAATGTAGTTAAACATCTAAACACAATCGATTAGTTTCATCATCAAAATCCAGATTCAACAATCTCCCCTTTTGATGATGACAACTAATTGATTACTAACGAGTTAACCTAAACTCCCCGGAGTTTAACCAAACTCCCCTATCAATATGCCATTGATAGAACACTTGGATTATCCCAAATCCAAGTGACATTCATCACATGTTATGAAAAAATATTTAAACCATCATGCAAATATATAAAATATTCAATTCAATGCATGAAGTCATCAATATACTTCTCCCCCTATGTCATCAACAAAAAGGAGAAGTAGCTCTAGCTGTTTTAAAAGATATGCAAGTTTTTACAACATGAAGCTAGATTTTCATCACAACATATAAGCACAAAAGCATAGCAAGATTTTTAAGTTCAATCATGGCAATTCAACACATGCATTTTTGTGCAAGATTACACTTTGCTTTTCTTTGCAAGTAACAATATTTATGATGTTTGATATAGCAAATTTTATATCATGCGAGGTAGCAAACTTTTGTGATGTTTCAAGATAGTAAGTTCTTTCTTCTCTTTTGAGAAGTGCTATTTTCGCTTCCTTTACAAAGTGCAAGCTAGCAAAGTGTTTGAAAAAGTGAGCTAGTTTTGCAACATAGAAGCTAGCAAAAATTTCGAAAGCAAATACAAGATAGCTTTCTTGTTGGAGTGTGTAAGCTATCGATTCTTGCTTCCTATTGTAATGTGTAGGTTGCAAGTCTTGCTTCTTGAGATAGGCAAGATAGTGATGTTTCAAGAAGACAACTTTTGCTTCTTGAAATAAGCAAGTTAGTAATCTTTGCTACTTAAGATAGGCAAGCTAGCAATAACTTTCTCCCCCTTTGTCAATGTCAAAAAGAAGGAGAGGAACCAATGATTTAGACTTTTACATCAACTTTGCATCAATCAATATTTCAATCATCACATGATACATACAAGACAAAAATGCAAAGAAATCATTTCATGAAGGATATCAATGTGAAAATTCACCAAGGATCACACGATACAATCGCAAATCATAATATCATTATGCGATATATCATGAGATGATAATTTATCATATCAATGAAAGATATCAATTGTTAAACATGATATGATAATAGTCTCAAAAAATTTTAACTTGTGATACATGTGATACATTACGATACACTAAAAAATTTAATGCGATGCTTTTAAGGATATAAATCTGTTTTTGATACAAAGCATGGCAAGAGCAATTTTGTTGCAAGTTTTCTAAGTTTTGCACTTTTTGCTTCTTTCGATAGGCAATATCTTTCTTCTCTTTCTGAGAAGTGCAAGCTTGCAAGTTTTACTTCCCTAGCATGCTAGGAAGTTTACTTTCATTTTCAATGCACAAGTTAGCAAAACCTTCTCCCCCTTTATCAAAGTCAAAAAGAAAGGGAGGACTCAATGACTAAATATTTCAATCATTCAACAAGCTAAATATGCAAAGAATTCATGAAATATATCAACAAGGATCAATTCATGAATATCATTTCAATCATTCACACAATATCATGAAATCATTAATCTCGATAAGACGGGAAAAGCATTTTTTAAGTGATTTTTTTTAACACATCATAAAAAAAATGTCAACATTCAAGATAGAAAGGTAAATTTCGTAAAATAAATTATCAAGCATTATTCCATGATAATATCCTTTTAATATCTTGATATTCGTTATCAAGTATGATTTCAAAAAGTATGTTCTAGAGAAATCATTAAGACCAAATGCATGATACACTCATTTATTTTCAAAATATTCATCATGTTTATTTTTATGAGATTCACAAGAATGGTAAAATAAATTCATTAACCTCAATAGGATATAAAATTTATTTCCATTTTATACAATTGATTTCATGTGAGGGTGTTCAAGTCTTTTTGTGAAAACATTTATCATTATTTACAATCAAAACATAAGTTTCGTCATAAAACCGTCAAGCCCAAACACATCAAAAATAAAACATCATGATATCACATCTATCATCAAAAGACTATCAAGAAATTCATACATAGATATACATGCACTATGTCATCTTAATATGTCATGAGAATGTCATCTTAATTCGTCATAAAAATGATTAAACCAAAAACATGTTAATCCAAAATGAGAGTATCAAATCAACATTTACTTCAAAACTCATGCATGACATAAAATCATCAAAATATACATGCATGGATTAATCCTAAGCATTATCACATATCATATAACTATAATCCATAATGTTGCATACATCATTCAAATTTCATCATTGCATGCATTATACCAAAACATTTCAAGCCATGCAAGCCATAAATACAAAGAAATCATGTCATGAAGGATAAAATCATTTGAATACCAAAAGACATGATTCATATAGTAAATATCTTCTTTAAATAAAATATCAAGAAAAATCATAGGAGTACAAAGAAGAGATCTTGTTTTAAAAGAAAATCAAGTAATAACTCCAATAACTCACAAGGAAAAATCACGATTCATTTAGAAAATCTCATCTCAAGAGAATATCAAGTAAAATCGTAGAAGATCGATTAATGAGAAATTTTGATTTATAATAAAATCTCATGTATCGAATGTCGAAAATCAAAATGATGATTTATATAAAAAAATATCACAAGTTATATTCAAGAGAAAAATCATCAAAGGTAATCTCATGTTATTCCAAGAAATCAATATCATGATTTTGATAAAACTCATTTCAAATTTAAGTCATCAAAATCATCAAAATATCAACATTACTTTCAAGAGATTCAAAATGGTATATATAGATTTATTATAATAAACATCAAGATCAATAGGATAGAGAAAAATAATTTTTCAAGGAAAAAATATTTTCCTCTTTTTTTAGTTGTTTCAATTCATATGATTTTTTTCTTCACTTATACCAAATAAAAACATGTATAATATTTAAAACCGAAAGTGTAAGATTTATTACAACAAAGATTAATAAGGCACTTTCATTATGGTAAAAATCAATAATCCATAAATCACAAGATTCATATGCATAATTTTGAATGATTCTTATAGATAACTAAAACTTCTTTAGTTTTAATTTATGTGATTGATTTTATATTAGCATGCTCAAGTTTTGTTCTTATGTCAAAAACATACATCATGTTTGAAAACCAAAGACAAAGTTTAAAAAAAAATCATCAAGCCTTCCATATAAAAACCATGCATCATCATTGAAAGTTAATATGGAAATCATCAAAATACACATTCTTGCTTCTCAAGCACATATATATGATTATTTAAATCTAACATTTTATTCTATTAACATAAAACATACAATTTTCAAGAAAAATATTTATTCAAAAGAAAAGAGAAAATACATCATGGAAAACATCAAGTAATTTCAAAATAATTCAAGAGAGTTGAGTTACTTACCTTGAAGTCGAAGCTCGTCAAAGCCCAATTAAGCCTTTTCACCTTTAGAAGTTCTTGATTCATCCTTGGGTGCCTTCCTTTTCTTTGGCTTCTTCCTCCGTTCAAGTTCATTGTTCATTTTAGATTTATGTTTAATGAACTTATTAAGAGTTAGTGTTCAAGTTCAAGTTCATCATTGTCCTCATCACTTGAGTCATCGCTCAAGTGGTATTCAATTGTCCTGAGTTCCAAATCCTTCCTACTCTTTGGAAGGTGGTTCAAATGTTCATTGTGTTCATCATGTGCATTGCATTCCATTTCATATGTCATCAACGAGCGATAAATTCTTCAAGTGGAAAAATATTTAAATCTTTTGTTTCTTGTATTGTCAGTAACTTTTGATTCCCAAATTTTAGAAAGTGATCGTAAAAACTTTACTAACAAGTTCAAAATTTGAGAAACATTTGCCAAGAGTTTGTAAACCATTGACGACATCATCCGTAAAAACGGTGTACATGTCAACAATGGTTTTTTCGGCTTCATTTGAAAAAAGCTCGAAATCATGCATTAAAATATTAACTTTCGAGTCTTTGACTCTACTAGTTCCCTCGTGTGTGATTTCAAGTGTTAGCCAAATATCAAAAGCCGTTTAAGCGCGTAGAAATCCGATTGAACTCATTTTTTGTCTAAAAGCAAAAAATAAGGCATTGAGCCTTTATGTTTAAAAGAAAACATCTTCTTCTCCAAATCATTCCAATGGTTCATTGGGAGAGAAGACATTTCATATCCATTTTCGACTATGTGCCATAAATTCAAATCCAAAGAAAGTAAGAAAACTCTCATTCGAGTTTTCCAACAAGTGTAGTCCCATCCGTTAAACAACAAAGGGACGAACAACCGATAAGCCCTCTTGAAAGCCATAAAGAGCCATTTCTATTTGGGTGTTAAACCAAAGTAGAAAACCGTGGCTCGATACCAATGTTAGGATCGAGCAGCACTAAGAGGGGGGGGGGGTGAATTAGTGCAGCGGATTAAAACTTGGGTTTTAAAAAAATCTTTAAATGCGATAAAGAGGAACTTGACAAGCTTAATCTTGAAAGCGTATTCTTAAATATCTTGCAAAAAAAGTAATAAGGAACTAAAGCATATAAGAAGGTTTGCAATAATGTAAATAGCAATAATAAAATGCAAACCAAGGATCATGCCGATTTTAGAGTGGTTCGGTCAAATGACCTACTCCACTTGCGAGGCCCCTCTTCGATGAGGCTCCCACCTTCCACTAGCAAGTCTCTTGAAATGGAAGGGTAAATACCCTCTTACAACTCTTTACAAGCGGTTCACTCTCTTACAGATTTTCGAGAAGAGATGAGGTGAACACTAGCAAATTGAAAAGAAGACAAGCTAACACTTTTCTAAGACCTTTCTCTCAAACTCTTGCTGCTCAAAAAGTTATGTTCTCAGCTGAGATTTGAGGGGTATTTATAGGCCTCAAGAGGATTCAAATTTAGGCTCCAAAATTTGGGCTCCAAAATTCAAATTCCCTTTGGGTTCCCGATCTTTGGCGGTGCCACCACCTTCCGCTGGTTCTGGTGCCACCACCACCCCCAGCCAGAGGTGTCACCGCCTAGCACCCGAGTGCTGGGCGGTGCCACCGCTCAGCCCAGGCGGTGCCACCGCCTACAGTGTTTTCAGCCCGCTACAGTGTTTTTAGCTCACCGCCTACAGTATTTTCAGCCTACAGTGTTATAGGCCCCTACTTGGGTTATAGGATTAATACCTAATCCTAACCCTAATTAACATGCTAACTATGAATTTTAAAGACATTATATAAGCTATTACAAAGTCCATAAGTCAAGACTTCTTCCGGCGAGCTTCCGGCGAACCTTCGGACTTCCGTCGAACTCTTGAACTCCCAACGAATTCTTCGTGCTTGACTCCGCAATTTGTTTCGCTTTATGTCTTCATCGTTATCGTAGTTAATCCTGCATATGCAAGCCAAAACTCTACTCCGATCTAGACAGTTATTACAACGCGAATCGACATTCCGTTGCCCGGCACGTCATTGGTTGGCGTTTCGTCCGATTCTTCAGCGCATCGTCCTCTCTTGCGGCTTGTTGCCCAATCGGCGGTTGACCTCTGCAACCCCGATATCCTTGGTGCAATTCCGCTCTCTTTAGCCCGATGCCCGACGTTCGAAGCCTTCTGCCGTCCAATATCCTGACGTGATCTCCTCCGGCGCAACGTCAATTCCTCCTGCGTTAACTGTCTAATTCTGATCGAGTAGACCTACATCACTCAAAATGCAGTTAAACATCTAAACACAATCAATTAGTTTCATCATCAAAATCCGAGATTCAACAGTTTTGGGCGTCACAGAGGTCTGATGGGGATCAGACACATAGGTGATTGGCTTTAGGTCAAGTGGGAGATTGCTAGTCATAGGTGCCCAACAAGTCAATCACGTGAGTGATGGCACGTGTGACTTAATATAGAATCTTTTTGCTTATTATATTTTGGCATATATCACTTTATAACTATTGTATAAATGCATACATATATTGTGATGTCCTTGGATTTGTGCAATGGGAATCGGATCGTGATGAGATCACGATAGTGAGATCGATTCACCTTTAAACACATATCCTAAATAATCCCGGTCATAGGTTACTCGAGAGGGATATCATGATAACCGAACAGACTGGTGTCCTGTATACCCATCCATATGATGGATGCAGCTGGTCTCATAGCTGCTTGTGTAGGGACACTAGGGATACAGTACAGGTGCTCATTGGAGAATGAGTTCACTGATTGATCCGCTTATGGAATGCTGGATGGTTAATGATGCCTTATTGTCAAACAATGATTCCGTAGTCCTAGTGGTGTATCTGGTCCTTAGACTTGAGACACCAAGGATGTTCTGTATGAGTGCTCCACTCTTTGATACCAGACTTATAGGTTTGGCTGTCCCAAATCTAGTACAGCTGGTCATTTGGAGTGGTAGTCGACCTTACGAGGGCTATTGAGTGTCGATAGAAGATCATCCACTCTCGGTGTCATAAGAGGAATATCCCATGTGTTCTTGCTCAGACAAATCCCTGGCCAGGGTCATTCGGGTTGAGAGAGAAAGAGTTCTCCGGGAGAATCCGATTAGAGCGAGACTTGAGAAGAAACCGTGTGGGTCTGACAACACCATGCTTGATATACGGTCTCTGGTAAATTAGATGGATGAGGGACTATAGGTACACGGTAACCGAGGATAAACAGGTCCAATGTATTGGATTCCCCTGTATCGTCTAGGGACTACGGCGTAGTGGCCTAGTACGTCCGTAGTCGATGAGTCGAGTGAATTATTACAGAGATAATAATTTACTGAGTTAGAAGGAGTTCTGACAGGTATGACTCACTGCTAGCTCGATATTAGGCTTGAGGGTCACACACATATGATAGGCATTGCGATGAATAGAGGTTCGAATATGAGATATCCGACGGAGCCCTTGTCTTATTGGATGCAGATCCAATACCCACTAGGGGAGGACCCATTAGGGTTTGATAGGGGACCTCTATAAATAGGAGGGATTCAGAGCCCCATGGGCTATAGAGCTTTTGTTTACCTTTTCCTATTCTCCTCTCCATCTCCACCTCAGAGTAGGTCTGGAGTTTTGAGGAGCGTCGTCGCAACCCTGCTGTGTGGATCACCGCTAGAGAGGAGGACGCTTGACCTCCTTCACCCTCTCCTAAGGATCTGCAAGGAAACAGGGATATACGATCTCCCTAGGTAACACAATATACTCTATACGCAGTTTCATGTTTCGCGGATTTTTGCGTACCAATCTTCGCACGACGACGAACATCTCTTTGAGAATCGGGGATTTTGTTTTTCTTGTTCTTCCGCTGCGCATATGATGTCGCCCCTAGGGATTTCTCAACAGAATGTCCTATGTATTCTTACTCAAATAAATCCCTAGCCAGGGTCATTTGGATTGAGAGAGAAAGAATTCTTCGGGAGAATCCGATTAGAGTGAGACTCGAGCAGAAACCATATGGGTCTGACACCACCATGCCTGTTATATGATCTCTGGGATATTAGATGGATGAGGGACTATAGGTACATAATAACTGAGAGCAAACATGTCCAATGGATTAGATTCCCATATATCGTCTAGGAACTATGGCGTAGTGGCAAAGTACATTCATAGTCGATGAGTCGAGAGTGAATTATTATGGAGATAATAATTCACTAAGCCATAAGGAGTTCTGATAGGTATGACTCACGACCAGCTCGATATTGGGCTTAGAGGGTCACACACATATGGTAGGCATTGCGATGAGTAGAGATTCATATATGAGATATCCGTCAAAGCCCCTATATTATTGGATATCCAATAAGCCCCTGAATTATTGGATCATATGGATAAAATCCAATAAGAGCCAATGAGAGATTATTGGATAGAGATCCATTAATCTAAGAGGCTTGGGTAATTGGATGGAGATCCAATACCCAATAGAGTATGATCCATTAGAGTTAAATTAATAGGAGACCTTTGTAAATAGGAGGAAACTAATGGTTAATAGGCTAGAGCCTTTTTGGGTTACCTCTCCTATTCTCCTCCCATTCTCCTCCTCAAATAGCAGGCTGGGAGTTTTGAGGCGAACACTTGACCTCCTTCACCCTCTCCTAGAGATCTGCAGGAATTAAGGGATATACAATCTCCCTATGTAACATAATCTTTCATATATGTAGTTTTAAGTTTGACGGTTTTTGTGCACTAATCTTTGCACGACGACGAACATATCTTTGGGAAATTAGGGATTTTATTTTTAATGTTCTTCCACTCCGTATGTGATGTCGCCCCTAGATTTCCCAATAGTGGTATCGGAGCCAGGTTGTTCATGCTATATGCAGGTCGCTTGTAGGGGTGTCCGCAAGAGCAAGCGGTGCCTATGAGCACTGCACCCATGGGCAGAGGCGTGTGCGAAGAAAAAGAAGACCACTCGAGCGAAAGCTTAAGTGATGATGGCTTTGAACTACTCACAAAAATTTTTAAAAAGTTTATAAAACAAGAATATAAAAATAAAAATAAACTTAAAAAGAAGTGACGGCCAAAGAATAAGAAAGTATTCAAGACGATATGGGATAAATCAAGTGCATCTGAAGACGAGGAGATAAATGACTCAACTGAAACTCCTTTACCTTACAATGAATTGCTTGATGCTTTCTATGATTTATTTGATGAATTTAAATTAGTTGCTACAAATTATAAAATGTTAAAAAAAAATCATGCTTCTCTTTGTAGTGAATTTGAAAATTTTAAAAATGAGCATGATAATTGTATGTTAACCTTTTGCACTCAATGCGAAGAATTAGATTCATGCAAATAGAAAAAAATGTTATTATAACAAACGTTAGAAAATTTTGAAATTGGTAACAAATTACTAAATATGATTTGTGACAATAAGGGTTATGTTCATAGAAATAAAGGAATTAGTTTTATGAGTAACTACACTCAACAAAAGCTAACTACTTTTGTTAAAGGATCCACATTGTATGTTATCCCTAATGTTAAGTGTAGTTTTTGCGGTACACATGGCCATTGTGCATATAAATGTTCATTTAAAAGATATGACTTGCATAAATTAGTTTGGGTTCCAAAAAGAACCATAAATGACTTTATGTTAAAAAACAAGATAGGTAGATCTAAACATGAGAGACCCAAAGTCAAATGGGTACCTATGACAAACCCACCTTTCTTGTAGACATCTCTATAATCAAAAGAGAGGATCAAAAACTAAAATCTTGATAGTGGATGCTTAAGGCATATGACTGAAGATCCAACACATTTCACGAAGCTCAATAGTTGAAACAAAATGATTTTGATTGAAGAACTTTATGTTTAATAATGTAATGATATCATGATGATTTGAAGTAATGATGATTTTTGTGATAAAATTTATTTTTTGATAATACATGGTTTTGACTTGGGCATGCTTATATGAAATCAACCATATAAATTGAAACATAAAAGGGGAAATGTATTTTTCTTGAAAATTTCTCAATCTCTATCTTATCGAGTTTTCAAAAAGAGATTGATAAATCCATTTGTATCATTTTGAATCTCTTGAAATATGAAAATGATTTTGATCATTTGGTAATTTGAATTTCACTGAGTTTTATCCAAATCATTATCTTGATGAATGAAGATTTCTTATTCATGAATCAAGAGATTTTACCATTTGATCTTCTATGTTTCTTTTTGCTATTTACAAAATTTTTTTTTTTTATCTAAATCATGATATTGAATTCTTGAAATTATGACTTGAGATTTTCTTTATATGAATCAAGATCTCTTACTCTTTATTCTCGTATAATTCTTTCTTTTTATTAAAGAGAATATTTCTCCAAATGAGTCAGGATTTTTCTCTTGACTTCTCGGAATTCATGACTTCAAATTTCTTTTGAAGCTCTTTTAATATTTGATCTCTTAAAATTTCTTTTTGTTATTTAAGATGAGATTTGTTGATATGAATTATGTCTTTTGTTATTCACATTATCTTTGGCCTTATCTCTTTCATTATATGATTTTAATTATGTATAATTCCTTTGTATTTATGGTTATATATCTTATGTGATGCTTAGAGCATTGATGTAAAAAGAAAAAAATTATACCATTATATTCTTTTCTTCTTTTGACAATAACAAAGGGGGAGAAAGATTTGCTAGCTTGCATAATGTTATGATCGGGGTCGGCACTAAGAGGGGGGTGAATTAGTGCAGTGGAAAGATTACATCTCGATTAAAACTTCGTTCGATAAAAATCATTTCCGACAAAAACCTTTTCATAAAGATCTTAACTTGAAACCCATTTGTAAATGTATTGAACGTAGTAAGCGATTAAAGAGGTTTGCAGTAAAGATAAATTGCACAAAGGAAATGCAAACTAGATTTTAGAGTGGTTCGGTCAATGTGACCTACATCCACTTTCAACTTTCTCCTCCGATGAGGTCATCGGCGTCCACTAGAGGCCTTCCTTCAATAGGCGAAGGCCAATCACCTTTTACACCCTCTTCTCCTTTTACTAGGTTTAGGAGATAACCCTTACAAGCACTCACTCTCCTCTCTTAAACAGAATTCTAACACTTAGACTTGGAGGAGGGAATTTCTAAAGAGATTGCAACAGCGTTTTTTTGCTTTTAGACTCTCTATGCTTATGTGCTTTAACCAGGGATAAGAGGAGTATTTATAGGCTACAAGTTGATTCAAACTTGGAGCCTAAAACTTTCCCATCCCGGGTTCCTCGGGCACGGGCGGTACTACCGCCTACACTGGGCGGTACCACCGCTCAGTGTCAATCGACACTAACAATGTCCTGGGCGGTACCACCGCCCAGGTCTAGCGGTACTACCTCCTGGGGAGCAATGCTGGGTGGTACCATCGCCCAGACTAGTGGTACCACCGCCTGATATAGTCTTGAACACTGTGCCATGACGGTGAAACTTCTTGGGATACTGTTTAGGCCTCTTATTGGGCCCAACATAGTTCTTATATGGGCCTAGTTGGCCCCTAATTGGGTTGGCCCAAATCCAAGCCCAATTACGTGCTAACTACGAAATCCTAAGACATTTGCTAAGCTAAACAAGTCCCTATGTCTATTCTTCCGACGAGCTTCCAGCGATCTTCCGGCGAACTTCTGACGATCTCTCGGCAATGTTCTGGTGGACTCCCGGTAAGCTCTTGGACTTCATGACGATCTTCTTGGCGAGTTCCGATGAACTTCTCTGGCAAGCTCTAAGACTTCTCGGCTGGTTCCTCCAGAACATCCGACAAACGTTTGGACTTCCGACGAACTCTCAAACTCCCAACGTAATCACGTCCTTGACTCTGGGACTTTATTTTACTTCATGCCTTGCTATCGTAGTTAATCCTACACATATAAAATATACTTCGATCTAGATAATTAATACTAAGCATTTAATCATGTTGTTTGACGTGTCATTGGTCCATTGACGCTTCATCCGATTCTTCGACGCATCGTCCTCTCTTGCGGCCTATTGCCCAATCAGCCAGTTAACTCTATAACTCCGATATCCTTGGTGCAATATCTGCTCTTCTTGGCCCGATGCCCGAATCCATGGCTCAAAGCATTCTGTCGATACATCGACCGTTCATCCGGCCCGACATCTAATCTTCTGACATGTTTTCCTCAGGCATAACATGATTTTTCCTACTTTAATTGTCTCATCCTAATTGAGGTATCCTACATCACTCAAAATGTAGATTAAAATATAAACACATATCAATTGGTTTCATCATCAAAATACGAGATTCAATAATCTTTCCCTTTTTGATGATGACAACCAATTGATATGGAGTTAACGTTAACTCCTAGAGTTTATACAAATTCCCCCTATCAATATGTTATATTGATAGAAACTCTTGGATTCAAAAATCCAAGTAATATGTCATGATCAAATCATGCATGACATCAACATACTTCTCCCCCTTTGTCATCAACAAAAAGGAGAAGTTCCAACTATCAAGGGTTTGAGATATCTAAGTTCAATACATTGCATGAAAAACATAATATCCATTTTTATCATCATACAAGCTAGCAAATTAGAGAAATGCAAATTTAGCATGTTTTGCTTCTTGAGATAGGCAAGATAGCACTTTTACTTCTTTTGAGATAGCAATTCTTTGCTTCTCTTTATATCACAAGCTAGCACTTCTAGCAAATTTTACATCATGCAAGGTAGCAAATTTTTGGTGATGTTTAATATAGCTATTTTTGTCTCTTCTTGAAATTTCAAGCTAGCAATTCTTGGTGATGTTCAAGATAGCAATTTCTTTCTTCTCTTTTGAGAAGTGCTATTTTTTTTTTTACTTCCTTTGCAAAGTTTGAGCTAGCAATTTTACTTCCATTGCAAAGTGCAAGTTAGCATGTTTTGCTCCCCCATTATTATTGTCAAAAAGAATGAAAGACCCTTTATATCAATTTTTAAATTATGACAAAAGTAAGATAACAAAGATGAAAAAATCAAGATGTGAATATCAAAATAATTTTTCATCATGAATATTTTATCATTGCATGCATCAAAATAATATCATGAGTGTTTCATGTATAAATATCATCACGTGAAGAATATCAAAAAGAACTTAGTGATGAGATATACTTTATAAATTTAAAGAATTTTTCATAATAAAATTCAAGTCATAAACCTTAAGAGATGTCATGAGGAAACACATAAACGATCTTGATTCATGTATAATATCTCTTAATTCATTATAAATCATAAAAATTATAATTCTGAAAAATCAAGAGAAATTGTGATTCATTTTAACAAATCTCCTATTAAATAAATAATGTAAAGAATTCTTAGGAGATCATGAAAAATCTTGATTCATATAAAAGATTTCATGAGAGATTATAATTTCGATAAAACTTATTCAAATTCATCAAATCATTTTCATGGTCCAAGAGATTCACAAAAGTATAATATACATGGATTCATTAATCTTTAATAAAAAAATCAATAAGATAGAGATGTTTCATCTTAAGTTATTAGTTTCATACAAGTATGCGTTTATCTTTTTATTGCAAATAAAAACATGCATCAACTTTTAGGTTCGAAAAGTGAATTTCGTCATAAAAGCCATCAAGACAAATTAATCACAAAAATCATCATGTATAACTTTAAAATCTCCTGCATAAAGTCATCAATCATGATATCAAAACATTTAATATTTTTATTACATCATTATGCATTACTTCAAATCAAACATGATTTCATTTAATAAAAATCGAGAAATAAAAATGGAAATCAACATGATACACATTATTACTTCTTAAAGAAACAATCATAGGATCATCATTAGATTTAAATCTAACATTTTATTCCATTAACATAAAACATGTAATTTTCATTATCGTTTTTAAAATTACTAGCATGATCATAGTTTTTGCATTTTCATTTTTAAACATGAAATTTATAAGAAAAATTAATTCTAAACTAAATAAAAAAATGCATCATGAAAAGCATCATGTAATTTTAAAGTAAATTAATGGGGTTTCGATTACCACATCGTCAAAAGTCATTAAGGCATAGTTTACCACCTCGCCTTTCTTGATTTTCTCATCTTCGGAGGAGCTCGATTCATCCCAATTTTTATTCTTATTCTTGTGTTCAATGCAAGTGGTTGCATTCTTTTTGTTCTTTAATTTTTGTTTTATGAACTTTTTAAATTTCTTAGTAAGTTCAAGTTTACCATCACTTGAGCTTATGCTCGAGTGGTCTTCAAATGTTCTAGGTTCAAAATCCTTCCTGTTCTTTGGAAGGTGGTTCTCGAGTTTTTCACGTTCATTGCATGTAATTTCATAGGTCATCAAAGACCCTATTAGTTCTTTGATCAAAAAAATATTTAAAATTTTTTAATTCTTGAATAACGATTACTTTTGAATCCCAAGTTTTAGAAAGTGAGCGTAAAATCTTATTAACAAGTTCAAAATTTGAAAAGCTTTTACCAAGTGCATTAGACTATTGACGACATCCATAAAATGGGTGTACATATCTCCAATAGTCTCTCTTGGTTCCATACAAAATATCTCAAAATCATGCATCAAAAAATTTACTTTAGAATCTTTTACACTACTTGTGCCTTCGTGTGTGATTTTGAGAATATGCCAAATATCGAAGGTCGTTTTGCATAAAGAAACCCGATTAAACTTCGTTTTATCTAAGGCGCAAAATAAGGCATTCATAGCCTTTATGTTTAGAGAAAATGTCCTATTCTCCAAATCATTCCAATTGTTCATTGGAAGAGAAGACAATTCAAATCCATTTTCGACTATGTGCCATAAATCGAGATTCAATGAAAGCAAGAAAACTCTCATTTGAGTTTTCCAATAAGTGTAGTCCATCTCATTGAAAAAGGGAGGACGAATGAGAGAGTGACCCTCTTGAAAGCCGTAAAAGCTATTTCTCTTCGGTGTTAAACCAATGGAGAAATAACAAGGCTCTGATACCAATTGTCAAGATTGGGGTCGGCACTAAGAGGGGGGGTGAATTAGTGTAGCGGAAAGATTACGTCTCGATTAAAACTTCGTTCGATAAAAACTGTTTCCGACGAAAACCTTTTCTTAAAGATCTTAACTTGAAACCCATTTGTAAATGTATTGAAAGCAGTAAGTGATTAAAGAGGTTTGTAGTAAAGATAAATTGCACAAAGGATATGCAAACCATATTTTAGAGTGATTCGGTCAACGTGACCTACATCCACTTTTAGCTTCCTCCTCCGACGAGGTCACCGGCGTCCACTAGAGGCCTTTCTTCAATAGGTGAAGGCTAATCACCTTTTCACCCCTCTTCTCCTTTTATTTGGTTTAGGAGATAACCCTTACAAGCACTCATTCTCCTCTCTTAAATAGAATTCTAACACTTAGACTTGGAGGAGGGAATTTCTAAAGATATTGCAGCAGCGTTTATTTGCTTTTAGACTCTCTGTACTTGTCTGCTTTAACTAGGGATGAGAGGGGTATTTATAGGCTTCAAGTTGATTCAAACTCGGAGCCTAAAACTTTCCCATATCGGGTTTCCCGGGCACGGGTGGTACTACCGCTTGTGTTGGGCGGTACCACCGCCCAGTTCTAGCGGTACCACCGCCTAGGTGGCAGTGCTGGGTGGTACCACCGCCCAGACTGACAGTACCACCGCCTGGTACCCTGCTAGGGGCGGTACAACCACCCAGACTGGCGGTACCACCGTCTGACATAGTCTCGAAGACTGTGCCACGACGGTGACACTTCTTGGGGCATTGTTTGGGCCTCTTATTGGGCTCAACATAGTTCTTACATGGGCCTAGCTGGCTCCTAATTGGGTTGGCCCAAATCTAAGCTCAATTACGTGCTAACTATGAAATTCTAAGACATTTGCTAAGCTAAACCAGTCCCTATGTCTGTTCTTTCGGTGAGCTTCCAGCGATCTTCCGGTGAACTTCTGACGATCTCTCGGCAATGTTTCGGTTGACTCTCAGCAAGCTCCTATACTTTATGATGATCTTCTTGGAGAGTTCTAACGATCTTCTCTGGCATGCTCCGAGACTTCTTGGTTGGTTCCTCCAGAACTTCTGACGAATGTCCGGACTTCCGACGAACTCTCGAACTCCCAATGTAATCACGTCCTTGACTCCGAAACTTCATTTTGCATCATGGCTTGCTATCTTAGTTAATCCTGCACATGTAAAACACACTTCGATCTAAACAATTAATACTAAGCATTTAATCATGTTGTCCGGCATGTCATTGGTCCCTCGACGCTTCGTTCAATTCTTTGGCGCATCATCCTCTCTTACGGCCTATTGCCCAATCGGCTAGTTGACTCCACAACTCCGATATCCTTAGCGCAATATCCGCTCTTCTTAGCTTGATGCCCAAATCCATGGCCTGAAGCCTTCTGTCGATACGTCGCCCCTTCCTTCGGCCCGACGTCCAATCTTCTGATATGTTTTCCTCCGGCACAATGTGACTTTTTCTACTTTAATTGTCTCATCCTGATCAAAGCATCCCGCGTCACTTAAAACATAGATTAAAATATAAACACATATCAATTAGTTTCATTATCAAAATATGAGATTCAATAATCTCTCCCTTTTTGATGATGACAACGAATTGATGATGGAGCTAACCTGAACTCCCGGAGTTTAAACAAACTCCCCCTATCAATATGCCATATTGATAGAAACTCTTGGATTCAAAAATCCAAGCAACATGTCATGATCAAATCATGCATGACATCAACATACTTCTCCCTCGTTGTCATCAACAAAAAGGAGAATATCCAACTATCAAGGGTTTGAGATATCTAAGTTCAATACATTGCATGAAAAACATAATATCCATTTTTATCATCATGCAAGTTAGCAAATTAGAGATATGTAAATTTAGCATGTTTTACTTCTTGAGATAGCAATTCTTTGCTTCTCTTTATATCACAAGCTAGCAATTCTAGCAAATTTTACATCATGCAAGGTAGCAAATTTTTGGTGATATTCAAGATAGCAATTTCTTTCTTCTCTTTTGAGAAGTGCTATTGTTTTTTGCTTCCTTTGCTAAGTTTGAGCTAGCAATTTTACTTCCGTTGCAAAGTGCAAGTTAGCATATTTTGCTCCCCCTTTATTATTGTCAAAAAGAAGGGACGACTTGTACATCAATTTTCAAATTATGACAAAAGTAAGGTAACAAAGATAAAAAAATCAAGATGTGAATATCAAAACAATTTTTCATCATGAATATTTTATCATTGCATGCATCAAAATAATATCATGAGTGTTTCATGCATTAAAATCATCACATGAAGAATATCAAAAAGAACTTGGTGATTAGATATACTTCATAAATTCAAAGAATTTTTCATAATAAAATTTAAGTCATAAACCTTAAGAGATGTCATGAGAGAACACATAAACGATCTTGATTCACATATAATATCTCTTAATTCATTATGAATCATAAAAATTATAATTTTAAAAAATCAAGAGAAATCATGATTTATTTTAACAAATCACCTATTAAATAAATAACGTAAAGAATTCTTAGGAGATCATGAAAAATCTTGATTCATATAAATGATTTCATGAGAGATTATGATTTCGATAAAACTCATTCAAATTCATCAAATCATTTTCATGGTCCAAGAGATTCACAAAAGCATAATATACATGGATTTATTAATCTTTTATCGAAAAATCAATAAGATAGAGATGCTTCATCTTAAGTTATTGGTTTCATATAAGTATGCATTTATCTTTTTATTGCAAATAAAAACTTGCATAAACTTTTAGGTTCAAAAAGTGAATTTCGTCATAAAAACCATCAAGACCAATAAATCACAAAAATCATCATGTATAACTTTAAAATCTCATGCATAAAGTTGTCAATCATGGTATCAAAACATTTAATATTTTCATTACATTATTATGCATTACTTCAAATCAAACATGATTTTATTTAATCAAAATCGAGATATAACAATGAAAATCAACATGATACACATTATTACTTCTTAAAAAAACATTCATAGGATTATCATTAGATTTAAATCTAACATTTTATTCCATTAACATAAAACATGCAATTTTCATTATCATTTTCAAAATTACTAGTATGATCATAATTTTTGTATTTTCATTTTTAAACATGAAATTTTTAAGAAAAATGAATTCTAAACTAAATTAAGAAAAAATGCATCATGAAAAGCATCATGTAATTTCGAAGTAAATTAATGGGGTTTCGATTACCACATCATCGAAAGTCATTAAGGCATAGTTTGCCACCTCACCTTTTTTGATTTTCTCCTCGTCTTTGGAGGAGCTCGATTCATCCCAATTTTTGTTCTTCTTCTTTCATTCAAAGCAAGTAGTTGCATTCTTTTTGTTCTTTAATTTTTGTTTTATGAACTTTTTAAATTTCTTAGTGAGTTCAAGTTCACCATCACTTGAGGTTATACTCGCATGGTCTTCAAATGTTCCAAGTTCGAAATCTTTCATGTTCTTTGGAAGGTGATTTTCAAGTTCTTCACGTGCATTGCACATCATTTCATAGGTCATCAAAGACTTTATTAGTTCTTTGATCAAAAAACTATTTAAAATTTTTGATTCTTGAATAGCGATTACTTTTGAATCCCAAGTTTTAGAAAGTGAGTGCAAAATCTTGTTAACGAGGTCAAAATTCGAAAAGCTTTTACCAAGTGCTTTGAGACTATTGATGACATCCGTAAAATGGGTGTACATGTCTCCAATAGTGTCTCTTGGTTCCACACAAAACATCTCAAAATCATGCATCAAAAAATTGATTTTAGAATCTTTTACACTACTTTTGCCTTCATGTGTGATTTCGAGAATATGTCAAATATCGAAGGCTATTTCATATAAAGAAACCCGATTAAACTCCATTTTATCTAAAGCGCAAAATAAGGCATTCATTGCCTTTGCGTTTAGAGAAAATGTCTTCTTCTCCAAATCATTCCAATTGTTTCTTGGAAGAGAAGACATTTCAAATCCGTTTTTGACTATGTGCCATAAATCGAGATTCAATAAAAGCAAGAAAACTCTCATTCGAGTTTTCAAATAAATATAGTCCATCCTATTAAAAAAGGGAGGACGAATGAGAGAGTGACCCTCTTGAAAGACGTAAAGAACCATTTCTCTTGGGTGTTAAACCAACTGAGAAATAACGAGGCTTTGATACCAATTGTTAGGATCGGGGTCGGCACTAAGAGGGGGGGGTGAATTAGTGCAGCAGAAAGATTACGTCTCGATTAAAACTTCATTCGATAAAAATTATTTCCGATGAAAACCTTTTCGTAAAGATCTTAACTTGAAACCCATTTGTAAATGTATTGAAAGCAGTAAGCGATTAAAAATATTTGCAATAAAGATAAATTGCACAAAGGAAATGCAAACTAGATTTTAGAGTGGTTCGGTCAACGTGACCTACATCCACTTTCGGCTTCCTCCTCCGATGAGGTCACCGGCATCTACTAGAGGCCTTCCTTCAATAGGCGAAGGCCAATCACCTTTACACCCCTCTTCTCCTTTTATCAGGTTTAGGAGATAACCCTTACAAGCACTCACTCTCCTCTCTTAAACAGAATTTTAACACTTAGACTTGGAGGAGAGAATTTCTAAAGAGATTGCAGCAACGTTTCTCTGCTTTTAGACTCTTTGTGCTTGTGTGCTTCAAACTTGGAACGTAAAACTTTTCCATCCCGGATTCCCCGGGCATGGGTGCTACTACTGCCTGCGTTGGGCAGTACCACCTTTTAGTGTTAGTTGACACTAACACTATCTTGGGCGGTACCATCACCTAGGTCTAGTAGTACCATCGACTGGGGGGTAGTGCTAGCGGTACAATTGCTCAGATTGGCGATATCACCGCTTGGCACCCTGTTAGGGGTGGTACAATCGCTTAGACTGGCGGTACCACTACCTGACATAGTCTCGAAGACTGTGCCACGATGGTGAGACTTCTTGGGGCACTGTCTGGGCCTCTTATTGGGCCCAACATAGTTCTTACATGGGCCTAGCTGGCCCCTAATTGGGTTGGCCCAAATCCAAGCCCAATTACGTGCTAACTACGAAATCCTAAGACATTTGCTAAGCTAAACAAGTCCATATGTCGATTCTTCTGGTGAGGTTCCAGCTATCTTCCGGTGAACTTCCAACGATCTCTCAGCAATGTTCCGGCAGACTCCCGGCAAGCTCCTGGACTTCACAATGATCTTCTTGGTTAGTTCCGATGAGCTTCTCTAGCAAGCTCTGAGACTTCTCGGCTGGTTCCTTCAGAACTTCTGACGAACGTCGGGACTTCCGACAAACTCTTGAACTCCAATCGTAATCGCGTCCTTGACTCCGGGACTTCATTTTGCTTCATGCCTTGCTATCGTAGTTAATCCTACACATGTAAAACACACTTCGATCTAAATAATTAATACTAAGCATTTAATCATATTGTCCGGTATGTCATTGGTCCCTCAACGCTTCGTCCGATTCTTCGGCGCATTGTCCTCTCTGTTAGGATCAAGAGCACTAAGAGGGGTGGAATTAGTGCAGCGGAAAACTTTTGGAAAACTTTTGATGATTCAAAATGATGTTCGTACGTTGAAATCTGATTCCGACGTAAAAGTCGTTACGTGCAGATAATAGCTTTGAAAGCTTACGAAAATGTATTTGAAGTAAAGTAAGGAAGGTAGTTTGCAGTTAAGATAAATAGCACAAAGGAAATGTAAACCAGATTTTAGAGTGGTTCGGTCAAATGTGACCTACATCCACTTTCGGCTTCCTCCTCCGACGAGGTCACCGACGTCCACTAGAGGCCTTCCTTCAATAGGCGAAGGCCAACCACCTTTTTACAATTTCACTCCTTTTGACAGGCTTAGGAGACAACCCTTATAGAAATTTCTCTCCTCTCTTGAAAGATCAAAACTTGGAAGAAAAGAGGGAGGAGAACTTCTAGCCTTTACAACACTTTTGAGCTCTAAAATCACAGAGTAAGATTGGATTTTCGGTGCCATTTCATGCAGGAAAGGGTGGGGTATATATAGGCCCCAAATTGGTTTAAATTTGGAGCTCAAAAATGTCATCTCCCGGATTTTCGGGGTCCTAGCGGTATTACCGCCCGACTGGGTGGTACGACCGCCTGACAGAGCTCGGAGACCGAGCTCTGGCGGTGCCACCGCCTGACTAGGGCAGTTCCACCGCCTAGTCTTGCTCGGAGACTGAGCCCAAGCGGTGCCACCACCCAGTTTTCCTGGGAGACTGAGCTCCTGGGCGGTGCCATCGTCGTCCCAGGCGGTGCCACCGCCGACCAAGAAATCTGGGTCTGAATGGGCTGATCCATTCGGCCCAATTTGGGTCTGTCAAGGGCCTAATTGCCCTCAGATTAAGTTAATGGGATCATCTCCCATTCCTAGCTTAGTCTACATGCTAATTATGATATTTCTTAAGATATTTACTGCAACTTGCTTTGGTACGTCAATTGCTTCTTCCGACGAACTTTCGACGAACATCCGATGAACCCTCGATGATGCTCCAGCGGACTTCCGGCAAATCTCCTTGACTTGTGACGATCCACTTGGCAAGTTCCGACAAGCTTCTTTGGCAAACTCCTGGACTTCTCAGATTTGTTCCCGTAGAACCTCCAACGACCATCCGGACTTCCGTTGAACTCTCGAACCCCCAACGTGATCATGGTCTTGACTCCGGCGTAACTCCTACTGCATGTCTTACTGCCATCGTAGTTAATCCTGTACACTTATCTCAACATATGGATTAGATAATAAATGACAATTGACTTCATCATCAAAATCCAAGATTCAACAATCTCCCCCTTTTTTATGATGACAATCAATTGATAACGGAGTTAACCTTAACTCCCCCTATCTATATGCCATACTTGAGATAAGTCATTCTTGAATTCAAAGTCTTTAAATTTAAGAGATATATTGATTAGCTAAGATCATTTATCCTTATCTATACTCCCATCATGATTCCTATCATGATGTATTTCTCTGAAAATGATGTCAAGGCTTGACATCCATTTTCAGGTTTTACATTTCAAATGTGAAAGATAGCAATTGTAGCAATTCATCATATGACAAGATATCAACATATAAAATTACGATGTAAGTTCTTGATATCTTAACATAATGTAAATATTTTAAGTGTTTAGCAATCATAGCATTTCATCACTTGACAAGATATCAATTTGTAGAATTACGATGTAAGCTCTAGATATCATAACATAGTGCAAATATGGCATAGTGCAAATATGGCAATCATAGCAATTCTATCACCAATTTATCATATATTTCAATGCAAGCTTTTGATATCTCAACATAATTCAAATTTAAGTATGGCACTCGTAGCATCAATTCATATAGCATTAAATTCAAATATGGCACTTATAGCATCAATTCATATATTTCTCATTCAAATATGACACTCATAGTATCAATTCATATATTTCTCCCCCTTTGTCATCAACAAAAAGGAGAACGATATAGGCAAATTTTAACTAGGTTTATGTCATTTTTCAACAATGAGTGATAGGATACCAATTATACAATCATCTCAAGGAAAACATTACATGGAGGTAACTTTCATTACTTCTTCCTCTTTATTTGTTATTATCTTTTTGCATAAAGGAGGAAAGGCATTTGTGAGCTTACTTAAATGAAGTTAAAATTGATAAGATATTAAAGCTCGCTTCATTTTTATAAGGATCAAGATATGTGTGTGAATTAAATCCTTACACGTAAAACTATTTCTCAAAAGATATAAGAAGGAATCATCAAATCCATTTCTCGAAAGATGTTTTTCACATGATAAGTCTATGAGAGATGCATTTACTAGTTGATTCTATATGTCAAAAATCAATAACGTGAATCAAACTCGATATGACATATGTTTATTAAGTCTAGAAGAGAATAATGTATCGAGAAAATCCGATTGTTAGGATCAAGAAGGTCCAAAAATGAAATTTAACACATTGATGCATTCGGATAAGGTTTTGCTATAGATTTTCAAATTCAATCATGAAGATAAAAACATGCTTATTATAATAGAAATTTTTGTATCCAAAACACATAATTTCCAACATGTAATTAAGGCATGTAATTATGTAAAATCATCATTGCAATTAAGTGATTTGATCATTAAATAAAAAAAAGTCCGAAAAATAATCTTAACAAGTTCATGCATTCGGACATATTAACATTCCTAATTCTCTTCTAATTAAATCAAATTGTTCTTCACTTAGAGGTTTTGTAAAAATATCAGCTAGTTGATGCTTAGTGTCAATGAACTATATGATTACATCATGATTAGTGACATGATGTTGTATAAAGTGATGTCTAATATCAATATGTTTTATTTTTGAGTATTGAATGAGATTCTTTGTTAAACATATTGCACTTGTGTTATCACATTTAATGAAAATATTTTTAAGATGGACTTTATAATCTTCTAAGGTATTTTTCATCCATACAACTTGTGCACAGCATGCACTAACTGCAATATACTCAACTTCGGTTGTTGATAGTACAACCGAGTTTTATTTCTTAGATGACTAGGAAACAAGGGAATGTCCCAAAAATTGACATGTTCCTGATGTGCTTTTTCTATCTAGTCTACACTCAGCAAAATTTGCATTAGCATAAGCAATTAACTCAAAATTCTTAGTTTTTGGATACCATAATCCTAGATTTGTGGTACCTTTAAGATATCTAAGTATTCTTTTAACCGCTTTGTGATGAGATATCTTAGGGTTCGATTGAAACCTAGCACAGCGTCCTATACTGAACATGATATCTGGTCTAGTTGCAGTGAGGTAAAGTAAACTTCCTATCATACCCCTATAAGTTTTTTTATCGAAGCTTTCTCCACTTTCATCAACTTCTAACTTAGTGGAGGAGCTCATAGGAGTGTTAATAGCTTTTGAGCTATCCATATTAAATCTTTTCAACAGATCTAAAGCATATTTAGTTTGACTAATAAAGATGCAATTGCTTAGTTGCTTAATTTGTAAGCCTAAGAAAAAGGTTAATTCCCCCATCAAACTCATTTCAAATTCAAGACTCATGGTTTTAGCAAAAGATTCACAAAGAGATTCATTGGTAGAACCAAAGATAATATAATTAACATAAATCTGAACAATGAGAAAATTGTTTTCAAAATTCTTGATAAACAATGTAGTATTGACCTTGCCTTTTGTGAAATTATTTTCAATAAGAAAAGTACTAAGTCTCTCATAACAAGCCCTTGGGGCTTGTTTTAAACCATAGATAACTTTAGTTAATTTAAATACATGATTAGGGAGGCTATTATTTTTAAATCCAGGAAGTTGTTCAACATAAACTTCTTCATAAATAAAGCCATTAAGAAAAGCGCTTTTAACATCCATTTGAAACAACTTAAAATTATTATTACTAGCATAGGCAAGGAGCATCCTTATGGCTTCTAATCTAGCCACAGGAGCGAAGGTTTCTTCGTAATCAATACCTTCTTCTTGGTTGAAACCTTTGGCCACTAATCTAGCCTTGTTTCTAACCACGATACCATATTCATCTTGCTTGTTTCTAAAGACCCATTTAGTACCAATAACTAAATGGTCATTTGGCCTAGGAACAATCTTCCACACCTCATTTCTCTCAAATTGATTTAACTCATCTTGCATTGCGATAATCCATGAATCATCTTTCATGGCTTTGTCAATACATTTAGGTTCAATTTGGGAGAGAAAAGCGACATTGGCACAAAAATTTTTAAGAGAAGAACGTGTTTGAACCCCCTTAGATGTGTCTCCTAGAATTAGCTCCTTAGGATGAGCATCTACATACTTCCAAACCTTGGGTAAGGATGTTTCGGAAGTAGATGCATCCGAGTTGCTAGTTGGAGAAGGGGTTTCATTTAAATTCAAAGAATCAAAATTATCATCCTCATCAAAATCATTTTTCTTGATTTCGGAAATCTCATTGAAAACAACATGAATGGATTCTTCTATAATTAAAGTTCTTTTATTGAATATACGAAAGGCTTTAGAAACCGAAGAATAACTAAGAAAAAATCCTTCATCGGATTTAGCATCAAATTTTCCTAAGGCATCTTTTTCATTCAAGATAAAACACTTACACCCAAAAACTTTAAAATATGAAACATTGGGTTTTTTATTATTCCACAACTCATAGGGAGTTTTGGTGAGTAATGGTCTTACTAGAACTCTATTCAATATATAGCATGCATTGTTTATAGGTTCAGCCCAAAAATATTTGGGTAGGCTATATTCATTCAACCAGATTCTTGTCATTTCTTGTAAATTTCTATTCTTTCTTTCTACTACTCCATTTTGTTGAGGATTTCTTAGAGTAGAGAAGTTGTGGTTGTATTCATTAGATTCATAAATTCTTGAAAATCATGATTTTGAAATTCACCACCGTGATCACTTCGAATTGATGAAATCATAAAAATCCTTTTCATTTTGAACAAGTTTACAAAACTTGGTGAAATATCTAAAGCATTCATTTTTGTGTTTCAAGAAATAAGTCAATGTGTATCTACTATAGTTATCTACAATGCGAAGGCATATTTGCTACCACCGAGGCTTGATGTAGAGATTGGTCCGAACAAGTCCATATGGATCAATTGTAAGGGCTTAGAGGTGCTTATTTGATTCTTAGATTTGAAATTACCCTTAATTTGTTTTCCTAATTGACAAGCATCACACACATTATCTTTAATGAACTTGATATGAGGAATTCCTCGTACAAGTTCTTTGAATGATATTTGAGTGATTAGTTTCATGCTAGCATGACCTAATCTCCTATGCTAAAGCCAAGCATCCTCATTCAAAACTGAGAAACACATTTCATTGCAAAGATCATTGATGTCAATGGTGTATATGTTATTATGTTTTAATGCAATCATAGATGTGTTTTTGTGTAGTGTTTCAATGATGCAAGCATTAGATTCAAATTTGATGATATATCCTTTATCACATAATTGACTAATGCTCAAGAGGTTATGTTTTAAACCATTAACTAACAAAACATCTTCAATAAAGAAGTTGGATTTGTTACCTATGGTTCCTTTGCCAATGATTTTACCCTTGTTGTTGTCTCCGAAGGTGACATAGCCTTCGTCTATGTTAGTGAGCTTAGAGAATTGAGATGGATCTCCGGTCATATGCCTTGAGCATCCACTATCAAGGTACCATCTCTTGCTCCTAGCTTGTGATGGTGTATGTCTTTATAAGAAAGAATAATTTTTAGGTACCCATTTACTTTTGGGTGCCTCAAAAAAAACTGATCTATATTATTTATTATGTTGCATAGAGTTTAACATGGTTCCTTTAGGAACCCAAATCAGTTTGTTTGGGCTAATTTTCTTGAATGGATAATGATACGTTTTATGTCCATATTTGCAACAAAAGTTGCATTTGTTTTGGTGCCGAACATGTAAGATAGGGCCTTTATGAAGGTGGTTGGATTTTGGTGAGGACTTCTCACAAATCTGATTCCACTTCTTTTGGGAACGTGACCCTTATTTGTGAGAATCATGTTCAAAGACTTGCTACCAACCTCGAATTTCTTCAAGGCGTCCTTTAGTAGCAAATTCTCATTTTGGAGAGTTTCTAGATCATGACATTTTTCACATTGAGCTAAACTATCATGATATTCAGTTTTTAATTTATCAAAATTACTAACAAGACTATCATGCTTATTTTTTAGCAATTTATATTTTATACTGATTATTTTACATTTATCAAATAAGTTATGGAAGGCATTTAATAATTCATCAAATGATAAATTTGCATCAATTAAATTTGTTACCTCCTCTCCGATGGCCATTAGGGCATAATGAGCAACTTGCTCGGTGTTGGACCCCTCTTCTTCGGACGCACTTGAGTTATCCCACGTTGCTTTGAGCTTCTTCTTCTTTGATGTTCTCTTCTTGGATTGGGGATAATCACTTTTGTAGTGTCCTGACTTTTTGCACTCGTAGCAAATGACTTAGTCCTTTTTGGGTTCAAATTTATTTTTTGTGTCATTTTTAAACTTGTTTCTCTTAATGAATTTTTTAAATTTCCTTATTAGAAGTGTCAAGTCATCGTCATAGTCCTCATCACTTGAGTTTTCTCTCAAGTGGTCATCTAAAGTTCTAAGTGCTATATCCTTCATGTTCTTTGGAAGGATGTATTCTTGCTCTTCATGAGCCTTGCAAGTCACTTCATAGGTCATTAATGACCTAATTAGTTCTTCAAAAGGGAAGTTATTTAAGTCTTTAGCCTCTTGAATAACAGTGACTTTAGGGTCCCAACTCTTAGGAAGGGATCCTAGAATCTTATTTACAAGCTCAAAATCTGAAAAACTTTTGTCGAGTCCTTTTAGATCATTGACGACATCCGTGAAACGGGTGTACATGTCGCCAATAGTCTCGCTCAGTTTCATTCGGAAAAGTTCAAAAGAATGTATCAAAAGATTTATTTTTGACTCTTTCACTCTACTTGTGCCTTCATGAGTCACTTCGAGTGTATGTCAAATATCAAATATGGTTTCATAAACCGAAACACGATTGAACTCATTTTTATCAAGTGCACAAAATAAGGCATTCATAGCATTTGCATTAAGAGTGAAAGTCTTCTTTTCCAACTCATTCCAATCGATCATTAGAAGAGAAGACTTCAAAAATCCATTTTCGACAAGATTCCAAAGTTCAAAGTCCATTGAAATAAGGAAGATCCTTATTTGGGTCTTCCAATAGGTGTAGTCTGTCCCATTGAACATGGGCGGACATGTAATAAAGTGCCCCTCTTGGATTCCGACGTATGCCATCTCTCTTGAGTTTTAATTTGTTTGAGAGTTAACCCTGCTCTGATACCAATTGTTAGGATCAAGAGCACTAAGAAGGGGGGGAATTATTGCAACGGAAAACTTTCGACGATTTAAAATGATATTCATATGATAAAAACAATTTTGGTAAGAAAGCCGATTCAAAAATCACTTTAACTTGTGATCAAGAGAGATGCAGTTAAAGTAAAGATATAGAGGTAGTTTGCAGTTAAGATAGAGAACAAAATGTAATTGCAAACCGAAATACGACGTTCGTACGATAAAAGTGATTTCGGTATGAAAACCGATTCAGAAATTGCTTTAACTTAGATTAGGCGAAGTGCAGTTAAAGTAAAGCTATGGAGGTAGTTTGCAGTTAAGATAGAAAATAGAAAGTAAATGCAAATTGAGATTTAGAGTGGTTCGGTCAATCTTGACCTACATCCACTTTTGGCTTCCTCCTCCAATGAGGTCACCGACGTCCACTAGAGGCATTCCTTCAATAGGCAAAGGCCAACCACCCTTTTATAGTTTCACTCCTTTTGACGGGTATAGAAGACAACCCTTCCAGAATTTTCTCTCCTCTCTTGAAAGATCAAAACTTGGAAGAAAAGAGGGAGGAGAACTTCTAGCCTTTACAACACTTTTGAGCTCTAAAAATCACAAAGTAAGATTGGATTTTCGGTGCCCTTTCATGTAGGAAAGGGTGGGGTATATATAGGCCCCAAACTGGTTTGAATTTGGAGCTCAAAAATGTCATCTCCCGGATTTCCGGGGTCCTAGTGGTACTACCGCCAGACTGGGCGATACGATCGCCAGACTGGGCGGTACGACCGCCTGACAGAGCTTGGAGACCGAGCTCTAGCGGTGCCACCGCCTGACAGGGGCGGTTCCACCGCCCAGTCTTGCTCGGAGACTAAGCCCAGGCAGTGCCATCGCCTGACTGGGGTGGTTCCACGGCCCAGTTTTCCTAGGAGACTGAGCTCTTGGGCAGTGCCACCGCCGACCTAGGTAGTGCCACCACTGGCCAAGAAATCTGGGTCCAAATGGGCTGATCCATTCGGCCCAATTTGGGTCTGTCAAGGGCCCAATTGTCCCCAGATTAAGTTAATGGATCACCTCCCATTCCTAGCTTAATCTACATGCTAACTACGATATTTCTTAAGACATTTACTGCAACTTACTCCGGTGCATCAATCGCTTCTTCCGACGAGCTTCCGGTGAACTTCCGACGAACATCCGACGAACCCTCGATGATGCTCCGGTGGACTTCCAGCAAATCTCCTGGACTTGCGATGATCCACTTGGTGAGTTCCGACGAGCTTCTTTAGCAAACTCTTAGACTTCTCGAATTTGTTCCCGCAGAACCTCCAACGACCATCCGGACTTCCGTCAAACTCTCGAACCCCCAACGTGATCATGGTCTTGACTCCGGCACAACTCCTACTACATGTCTTACTGCTATCGTAGTTAATCCTGCACACTTATCTCAACATATGGATTAAATAACAAATGACAATTGACTTCATCATCAAAATCCGAGATTCAACAACCAATTGATAATTGTTTATGTTTTAATCTGCATTTTGAGTAATGCAGGATGCTTCGATCAGGATGGGATAATTAAAGCAGGAATAATCATGTTTGGCCGGTGGAACATGTTAGAAGATTGGATGTCGGACCGATGGATCGATCGACATATCGATAAAAGGTTTCGGGCCGTGGATTCGGGCATCGAGCCAAGAAGAGCGAATATTGTGCCAAGGATATCGGAGTTGTAGAGTCAATTGGCCGATTGGGCAATAGGTCGTAGGAGAGGACGATGTGCCGAAGAATCAAACAAAGCGTCGAGGGACCAATGACATGCTAGACAACTTGATTAATGCTTAGTATTAATTATCTAGATCAAGGTATGTTTTACATGTGTAGGATTAACTATGATAGCAAGGCATGAAGTAAAATGAAGTCCCAGAGTCAAGGACGCGATCACGTTGGGAGTTCGAGAGTTCATTGGATGTCCAGACGTTCGTCGGAAGTTCTAGAGGAACCAGCCGAGAAGTCTGGAGCTTGCTAGAGGAGCTTATCAAAACTTGCCAAGAAGATCATCGTGAAGTCCAGGAGCTTGTCGGGAGTCCGCCGGAACATTGCCGAGAGATCATCGAAAGATTGTTGGAAGATCACCGGAAGCTCGCCGGAAGAATAGACATAGGGACTTGTTTAGCTTAGTAAATATCTTAGGATCTTGTAGTTAGCATATAATTGGGCTTAGATTTGGGCCAACCCAATTAGGGGCCAGCTAGGCTCATGTAAGAAATGTGATGGGCCCAAATAGTACCCCAAGAAGTCTCACCATCGTAGCACAGTCTTCAGACTATGTCAGGTGATGGTACTGTCAGTTTGGGCGATTGTACCACCCTTGGCAGGGTGTCAGGCGGTGGTACCACCCAGCACTAGCCCCCAGGCAATGGTACTGCCAGACTTGGGCTATTGTACCGCCTAGGGTAGTGTTAGCGTCAAACTGACACTGGGTGGTGGTACCGCCCAGCTCAAGCAGTGGTACTGCCCATGCCCGGGGAACCCGGGATGGGAAAGTTTTAGGCTCTAACTTTGAATCAACTTGAAGCCTATAAATACCCCTCTGATCCCTGGGTAAAGCACACAAACACAAAGAGTCTAAAAGCAAAGAAACGCTGCTGAAATCTTGTGTGATCTCCTCTCCCTCTTCTAAATTGTTAGACTAGTTTGAGAGAGGAGTAAGTGAGTGCTTGTAAGGGTTGTCTCCTAAACCTGTGAAAAGGAGAAGAGGGGTGTAAAAGGTGATTGGCCTTCATCTATTGAAGGAAGGCCTCTAGTGGACGTCGGTGACCTTATCGGAGGAGGAAGCCAAAAGTGGATGTAGGTCAAGATTGACCGAACCACTCTAAATCTCGGTTTGCATTTACTTTATGTTATTTATCTTAACTGCAAACTGCCTCCATTGCTTTAATCAACTACACTTCTGTATGCTTTCAATTTAAGTTAAGTTTCCGAAAACAGTTTTACGTCTGAAACGATTTTATCGTACGAAAGTTTTTAAACCATCGTAATTTTTACTACTGCACTAATTCAACCCCCCCTCTGAGTGTCGACTCTTGATTCTAACAATTGGTATCAGAGCCTCGTTTTCTAATTTGGTTTAACACCCAAATAGAAATGGCTCTTTTCAGCTTTCAAGAGGGTCACTCTCTCATTCATCCTCCCTTTTTCAATGGGATGGACTACACTTATTGGAAAACTCGAATGAGAGTTTTCTTGCTTTTATTAAATCTCGATTTATGACACATAGTCGAAAATGGATTTGAAATGTCTTCTCTTCCACTGAACAATTGGAATGATTTGGAGAAGAAGATGTTTTCTTTAAATGCAAAGGCCATGAATGCCTTATTTTACGCTTTAGATAAAAACGAGTTTAATTGGGTTTCTATATGCGAAACGACTATCGATATTTGGCATATTCTCAAAATCACACATGAAGGCACAAGTAGTATAAAAGATTCTAAAATTAATTTTTTAATACATGATTTCGAGCTTTTCCGAATGAAGCCGAGCGAAACCATTGTTGACATGTACACCCATTTTACGGATGTCGTCAATGATTTAAAAGCTCTTGGTAAATGTTTTTCAGATTTTGAACTTGTAAACAAAATTTTATGATCGCTTTCTAAAACTTGGGACTCTAAAGTAACAATCCTACAAGAGGCTAAAAACCTAAACAACCTTCCACTCGAAGAACTAATTGGGTCTTTAATAATATATAAAATGAATAATATGGCAAAAAGGGAACTCGAGAACAACCTTCCAAAGAACAAGAAGGATTTGGGACATAGAACATTTGAAGACCACTCGAGCATAAGCTCAAGTGATGGTGAACTTAAACTACAAATGAAACAAAAATTAAAAAGCAAAAAGAATAGAACTATTTGCTTTGAACACAAGAAAAAGAATATAAATTAGGATGAATCGAGTTCCTCCGAATACGAGGAGAAAAACAACAAAGGCGAGGTGGCAAACTACGCCTTAACGCCTTTCGACATTGAGGTAATCAAAATGCCTTTAATTTATTTCAAAATTACATGATGCTTTTCATGATGCATTTATTTATTTTTGTTTAGAATAATTATTTTAAAAAAAAATTGCATGTTTAAAAATGAAAATGCAAAAATTAGGATCATTCTTATCATTATAGTAATTTTAAAAATGATCATGAAAATTATATGTTTTATGATAATATATAAAATATTAAATATAAATCTAATGATTGTACACCTAGTAAGATTAATCTTATGTATGTGCTTAAGAAGCAAGAATGTGTATTTTGATGATTTTCATATTGCTTTTCAATGATGATGCATGACTTTTGTATGGAAGGCTTGATGATTTTTTTATGAACCTTATCTTTGGTTTTCAACATGATGTATGGTTTTGACATAAGAACAAAAATTTGGGCATGCTAATATAAAGTCAATTATATAAATTAAAACTAAAGAAGTTTTAGATATCTATAAGAATCATTCAAAATTATGTTCAATGAAACCTTGCTTGATATTGTGATGAAAATATTAAATATTTTGAAACCATGTTTTGATGTCATAATGATCATGCTTAATAAATTTCGAAATTATGCATGATAATTTTCAAGTAATTTATGATTTATTGATCTTGATGGTTTTTATGACGAAATTTATTTTCCGATCCTAAACTATTGATGATATATATTTTTGTTTGGCATAAATGAAAAAAGACATGCTTGAATGATATAAAATCATACGAATTGAAACAACTAAAAAGAGGACAATATTTTTCTTTAAAATCATTTTTCTCTATCTTATTGATTTTGATGAATCCATTTGTATCATTTTTACGAATCTCTTGGATTTTGAAAATGATTTTGATGATTTAAATTTGAATAAATCTTTATTTAAGTCATGATCTTGATTCCTTGATATTTACAAATTAAGATTTATTATGAATCAAAATTTTTCATTAATCGTTCTCCTACGATTCTTCTTGGTATTTTATTCAAGAGGAAATTTAATATATGAATCATGGCTTTTGATATTTACATGATCTTATCTCTCATGATATGATTTTTATGTACAATTCCTTGTATTCATCAAGTAATATCTTATCGCCAAGTTCTTCTTGATATTCTTCATCTGATGATATGAATGCATGTAATACTTATGCTTTTTATTATAATGATGTATGTATTCCATATAATATGTATCATTAATGCTCTAAATGATGAATGTTTGGTATCATGATCAAAGTATTGATAAATGCTTAAAAAATTTAATGTTTTAGTATCATGTATGATATGCTCATAACGATGATTGATCTATTTTTTGATATTGTGCATGAAAAATGAAGTGTAAGCTTTTGAAATTATGTATGTTTTAATTTGAAAATATAATGATGTACAAATAAGATTGATACTTTACCTTTGTCATTATTTGAAAATTGATGAAAATGGTCTTCCCTTCTATTTGACAATGAAAAAGGGAGAGAAATATTGCTAGCTCAAGATGCAAAACATACTTACTTGCACTTTGCAAAGGAAGCAAAAATGACACTTCTCAAATGAGAAGAAAGAGCTTGCTATCTTGAACATCACTATCTTGCCAAAACTCAAGAAGCAAAACTTGCAAATTTACTTAGGAAGCAAGAATCGCTAGCTTACACACTTCAACAAGAATACTATCTTGCATTTGCTTTCGAAATTTTTGCTAGCTTGTATGTTGCAAAACTTGCTTTCTTTTTCAAACATTTGCTAGCTTGAACATTGCAAAACAAACATGCTGAACTTGCATATCTAGCAAAATTTATAAACTTGCAAGACTCAAAATTTTTTTGCTAGCTTGCATGGTTATAAAATTAGATATTTATGATGCAATGTTTTAACTTGTTTTCCAAACACATGAATAGTTGGACTTTTCCTTTTTGTTGATGACAAAGGGGGAGAAGCATGATGACATATTATGTATAAGTTTAGGATAACTTGTTGCTTGGATTTTTGAATCCAAGAGTCTCTATCAATACGACATATTGATAGGAGGAGTTTGTTTAAACTTCGGGAGTTAAGGTTAACTCTCTCATCAATTGGTTATCATCATCAAAACAGGGGAGATTGTTGAATCTCGTATTTTGATGATGAAACCAATTGATAATTATTTATATTTTAATCTATGTTTTGAGTGACACAGGATGCTTCGATCAGGATGAGACAATTAAAGCAAGAAGAATCATGTTGGGTTAGTGGAACATGTCAGAAGATTGGACGTCGAACCAATGGATCGGTCGACGTATCGATAGAAGGCTTCGGGCCGTGGATTTGGGCATCGGGCCAAGAAGAGCGAATATTGCCCCAAGGATATCAGAGTTGCAGAGTCAACTGGTCGATTGAGTAATATGCCATAGGAGAGGACGATGTGCTGAAGAATCGAACGAAGCGTCGAGAGACCAATGACATACCGAACAACTTGATTAATGCTTAGTATTAATTGTCTAGATCGAAGTGTATTTTATATGTGTAGGATTCACTACGATAGCAAAGCATGAAGCAAAATAAAGTCCCAGAGTCAAGGACACGATCACGTTGGAAGTTCGAGAGTTCGTTGGAAGTCCGGACGTTCGTCGAAAGTTCTAAAAGAACCAGCCAAGAAGTATCGAAGCTTGCTAGAGGAGCTCATCGGAACTTGCCAAGGAGATCGTCGTGAAGTCCAGGAGCTTATCGGGAGTCCGCCGGAACATTGTTGAGAGATCGTCGGAAGATCGTCGGAAGATCGACGAAAGAATAGACATAGGGACTTGTTTAGCTTAGCAAATATCTTAGGATCTCGTAGTTAGCACGTAATTGGGCTTGGATTTGGGCTAACCCAATTAGGGGCCAGCTAGGCCCATGTAAGAACTATGTTGGAGACTGTGTCAGGTGGTGGTACCATCTAGTATTGCCCCCCCAAGTGGTGGTACCGCCCACGGCAGTGTTAGCATCAGACTGACACTGGGTGGTGGTATCGCCCACAACAGTGTTAGCATTAGACTGACACTGGGCGGTGGTACCGCCTGTGCCTAGGGAACTCGGGATGGGAAAGTTTTAGACTCCAAGTTTGAATCAACTTGAAGCTAATAAATACCCCTCTCATCCCTAGGTAAAGCACACAAGCACAAAGAGTCTAAAAGCAAAGAAACGCTGCTGAAATCTTATGTGATCTCCTCTCCCTCTTCTAAAGTGTTAGATTAGTTTGAGAGAGGAGTAAGTGAGTGCTTGTAAGGGTTGTCTCCTATACCCGTGAAAAGGAGAAGAGGGGTGTAAAAGGTGACTGACCTTCGCCTATTGAAGGAAGACCTCTAGTGGACGTCAGTGACCTTGTCGGAGGAGGAAGCCAAAAGTGGATGTAGGTCAAGATTGACTGAACCACTCTAAATCTCGGTTTGTATTTACTTTTTACTATTTATCTTAACTGCAAACTACCTCCATTGCTTTACATCAACTACACTTCTGTATGCTTTCAATTTAAGTGAAGTTTCTGAAAATGATTTTACGTCGGAAACAGTTTTATCATATGAAAGTTTTTAAACCGTCGTAATTTTTACCGCTGCACTAATTCACCCCCCCTCTTAGTCCCGACTCTTGATCCAAACAATGTAGAAATTGGTTCGAACTAGTCCATATGGATCAATTGTAAAGGTCTAGAGATGCTTATTTGGTTCTTAGGTTTGAAGCTATATTTTATTTGTTTTCCTAGTTGACATGCATCACACACATTATCTATGATGAACTTGATATGAGGAATTCCTCTTACAAGTTCCTTAGATAAAATTTGAGAGATTAGTTTCATGCTAGCATGACCTAATCTCCTATGCCAAAGCCAAATATCATCATTTAAAACCGAAAAACATATTTCATTATAAAGATCATTAATGTCGATAGTATATACATTATTTTGTTTTAGAGCAATCATAGATGTGTTTTTGTGTGGTTTTTCCATAATACAAGCATTAGATTCAAATTTAACAATATATCCTTTATCACACAATTGACTAATGCTCAAAAGCTTATGCTTTAAGCCATTAACTAACAACACATCTTTAATAAAAAAGTTGGATGTGTTACCTATAGTTCCTTTGCTAATGATTTTACCCTTGTTGTTATCTCCGAAGGTGACATATCCTTCGTCTAGGCTAGTGAGCTTAGAGAATTGAGATGGATCTCTTGTCAAATGCCTTGAGCATCCACTATCAAGGTACCATCTCTTGCTCCTAGCTTGTGATGGTATACATTTCTACAAAAGAGGATGATTTTTAGGTACCCATTTGACCTTAGTTACCTTAAAAATCAATTGGCTTAACTTATCATTTTGCATAGAATTCTTTATGGCTCATTTAGGAATCCAAATCAATTTGTGTGGGCTATACGTCTTAAATGGATAATGATAAGCTACATGTCTGAGTTTGCAATAAAAATTACATTTGTTTTGGGGTAAAATATGCAAGATAGGACCTTTAACAAATGTGGTTGGATTTTGGTGAGAGCTACACACATATCCGATTCCACTTCTTTATGAACGTAACCCTTATTGGCAAGGATCATGTTTAAGGACTTGCTACTAACCTCAAATTTTTCTAAGGTTTCTTTGAGTAGCAAGTTTTCCTTTCTAAGTGTTTTTACTTCATGGCATTTCGTACATAGAGCTAAACTATCATTATACTTAACTTTTAATCTATTGTAATCACTAACAAGAGAATCATGCTCCTTTTTTAATAATTTATATTTTTTACTAATTGGTTTGCATTCATTAAATAAATCATGAAAAGCATTTAATAGTTCATCAAATAATAAATTTGCATCAATTGAACTTGTTACCACATCTCCAATGGCCATTAGTGCATAGTGAGCAATTTTCTCGACGTTGGTTGGCTCCTCTTCTTCGAATGCACTTGAGTCATCCCATGTTGCTTTGAGAGCCTTCTTCTTTGGTGTCCTCTTCTTAGCTTGGGGACATTTGCTCTTGTAGTATCCCAGCTTCTTGCATTCGGAGCATATTACTTAATCTTTCTTGGGTTCAAATTTATTTTTAGTATTATTTTTAAATTTATTCCTTCTTATGAATTTTTTAAATTTTCTTGTTAAAAGTGCCAAGTCTTTATCAAGGTCCTCATCACTTGAGTTTTCTTTTAAGTGGTCTTCTTGGGTTTTTAGTGCCATATCCTTCCTATTCTTTGGAAGAGGGTGTCCTCAAGCTTTTCATGAGCTTTACAAGTCATCTCATAGGTCATTAGTGACCCAATTAGTTCTTCAAGAGGAAAATTATTTAAATCTTTGGCCTCTTGAATGATCGTGACTTTAGGGTCCTAACTCTTTAGGGGGGATTTTAAAACTTTATTAATGAGTTCAAAATCCGAGAAACCTTTACCGAGTCATTTTAGACCATTGACGACATCCGTAAATCAGGTGTACATGTCTCCAATGGTCTCACTCGGTTTCATCCTAAATAACTCATAAGTGTGCACTAAAAGATTAATTTTTGACTCCTTCACTCTACTAGTGCCTTCATGAGTCACTTCAAGTGTGTGCCAAATATCAAAAGCTATTTCATAAATCGACACTCGATTAAACTCGTTTTTATCTAATGCACAAAACAAGGCATTCATAGCCTTGGCATTTAAAGTAAAAGTCTTCTTCTCCAACTCATTGCAATCATTCATTGGAAGGGAAGACTTTTGAAAACCGTTTTCGACAATATTCCAAAGCTCAAAACCCATTGAAATTAGGAAGATCCTTATTCTAGTCTTCCAATATGTGTAATCCGTCCTATTGAACATGGGTGGACGTATAATTGAATGACCCTCTTGGTTGCTAGCAAATGTCATCTTTCTTGGGTTTTAAATCAAACGAGAGTGAACCTTACTCTGATACCAATTGTTAGGATAAAGAGCGGCAGTAAGAGGGGGGGTGAATTAGTGCAGCGGAAAACTTTTACGATATCGAAAGACTTTGTTTCGATTAAAACCAATTCCGATGAAAATGGTTTTGATTCAATCCATTTCGAAGAGAATTTGAACTTGAAAGCTTTTTGTAAAAGTGTAAGAGAAGATTAAAGAAATTTACAATAATGTAAATTGCACAAATGAAAAACAACAGTTTCGTAAAATCTTTGTACGATTAAAAATGATCTCAGAAGGTATTTACTTGACAGCATATGTGAGACGTAGGCATAGTAAAAGCACGGTAAGGAGGTGAGATAGTTTGCTATAAAAGTAAATTGCTCAAACTAAATGTAAACCGAGTTTTAAAGTGGTTTGGTCAATGTGACCTACATCCACTTTTGGATTCCTCCTCTGACAAGGTCACCGATGTCCAATAAAAGCCTTCCTTCAATAGGTGAAGACCAACCACCTCATATAGTGCTTTCTCCTTTTCATGGGTTTAGGAGACAACCCTTACAAGTCTCACACCTCTCTTGAATGATCTCAATACTTAGAAAGAGAGGAGGAGAACTCTAGCACTTGTTTACAACACTTTTACATCCTAACAACTCAAGATTATCTTAATGCTTTTGTGCCCTTTCATGCAGAAAAGGGTGGGTTTTTTATAGGCCCCAATGGTTTCAAAAATGGAGCCAAAAAGTGTCTAATCCTGGATTTCCGGGGTCTCGGCGGTACCACTGCCTGACACCTTACACTTGACACTGGGCGGTACTATCACTTAATCTGGGCTGTACAACTGCATGACAAAGCTCGGAGACCAAGCTCTGGCGGTACCACCGCTTGACAGAGGTGGTACCATCGCTGGCAGCAATAACTGCCAACGGTACCACCGCCCAGACCACTTGGGGTGCTGCTTTCCAAGTGGTGCCATCGCTAGCCAGGAATTTAGTATCTTAGTTGGGCCTTGACTCTGGCCCAAATTAGCCCAACTCGAGCCCAATTGGCCCCTAACAGAGTTGATGGGTTTACCTCCCAAATCAACTCTAATTATTATTCTAACAATGATTAAGACAAGCATGGTCCGGTACGTCAATTCTTCACTCGGCGATCTTCCGGTGAACTCCCGACCAACTCTCGGCTAGTCTTCCAACATACTTTCGGCGATTTTCCGACGAGCTTTCAATGAGTCTTTTAACGTGCTTCCGGTGATCTCACGATGAACTCTCGGTGAGCTCCCGGTATATCGTCTGAATCGTCGACTCCGGCCCATCATCTGCTTTACGCCTCACTGCTATCATAGTTGATCCTACACACTTATCTCAACACATGGATTAGATCAAATAATTTACCAATTGATTTCGTCTTCAAAATCCGAGATTCAACAAGGAGTACAAAAACTAGATCTTGATTCATAGAAAAATCTCATGTATCAAATATCAAGATCATGATTTGGATAAATAAATCATAACTCATAAAGTTTTCTTGTGTGAAATGCTAAGTCATCATCATTATTATGTTGGGCATGATATTAAATCAATAAATTTTCAAATAAATATTACTTGGGTATGCTTGATACTAAAACATGGTTTCAAGTCTTAAAATATTTTGATTCTCATAAAAGATAGCTCAAGTAGAGAAATCGAATGAAAGTTCATGATTTGGTTGATAAATTTTCATTCAAATTCAAATCATCAATATCTCTTTTCAAGAGATTCATAAAATAACATAAATAGATTCTTTGATCTTTTATCGAAAAATCAATAAGATAGAGATGTTTCATTTTAAGTTGTTTGTTTCATACAAGCATGCTATTATGACCCTTTTTCTTAGCCTTTGAATAATATTTATTGAGTCTGTTTAGTCCGGTTATTTATTGAGTCTGTTTAGTTCAATTAGAGTCAGGTAGAGGTTTATTTAATATTTATTTATTATTAAGAGTCCAAGTCCTGCTAGACCCTAGGTGGAACTCTATAAATACTGATGTAACCCTTTCTTTTCGGTAATCAATCAATCAATAAATTAGGCAATATTATTCAGTGTTATGACAAAACCCTAGGAGGCCGATCCCCTCGAAGTGATCAAGGAGGCCGATCCCCTCGAAACGATCATTTTTATTCCCTTTTCTGTTGTTTCTTTTACGATAAGACCTTCGGGTCTTACCATAGCTAAAAAAATAAAGGGTTAAGCCGGTGGCCAATGAGAAGTGTCCCTTGCTTCCCTTCTCCCCCACTGTCGCCCCTGCTCCCTGGCAGGCCGCACCCTTACTGCAACCCTCACTGCCTCCTTCTCAGCGCTGTCGCTGCCCCCCTCGACCAGTGACCTCTCCTCCTCGTTCCCGCATCTCGCTCGAGCGAGAAGGGCCACGACCATCGTTTCTTAGCCAGTGGACCAACCCCCTCGTCATATCTACCATCAATGACGCTGCCCCTAACCACGCCACCATCATTGCCTTCCCTTGGTTGTAGGGTCGACGATGCCTGCGGTGCTACGCTCATGGGCAGAGGCGCCTGTGGGAGCAGCGATGCCTACAAGTGCTACGCCTATGGATAGAACTGCCCGTATGGGCGACGTTGCCCGTAGAGGGCCTTCGCCAGCAAGGTGGCAACGATCGCAACGCAGTAGGAAGGAGGGGATTAGGGTTTTTCATGAAAATGATGGATTTGCCCCTTAGAATTTTAAAATTTTCAACTTCTGTCTTTTCTACCCAAATTATCAAAATACCCCTCACAATTCAAAAACTTTTCTACATATCCCTAATTTTAAAAAAATCATTTAATTAAAAGATTTAATTAAATATTATTATTTATCTAGTAGTCCTATATTATGATATGTACATGTAATGTATAATGTGGATAAATGATCATGGATCATGTGATGTGTGTACATGTGATGTGATTATTATTAGGGCCTACGAGCCTCCAATTTTATTCTCATTTATTATTGGGCCTGCATGCCTATGATTAAGTTGTAATCACACGAGGAGGTGCAATAGGAGCGTCGAAGCGATAATAGGACCCACGAGGCCGAGACGAACGATCGTGACACATGAAGATGCGTTGAGATACCAACAGAACCGACGAGGATGAGATGGACGATCATAGGGGATGGAGATGCACCGCTGTACACGTAGAACTTGATATATGATTTGACCCACTAGCTCGGGCATGATCACATTATGCTATGGTCCATGATTATTTAGTGTGATTGCTTATGTGATGTGTGATTGCTTGTATACCTACTAGATATGTATATATATTTGCATGCGATATAGATATATATTAAATATATATATGTGTGACATGTCATATTAGGAGACCAAATCAAAATCCCCTCACTCGATAATATTAAGTCGATAAACATAAGACAATTTGATTTACCCACGGGCCTTCGATCATTATAGGCAGGGACTGATTCCCGGCGTAGGTTGAGTTAGTCAAGTCCCTCGAGGCTCACCTATGTCATGATTCACTATCTTGCCGATGACATAGAGATGTCATTGGTGACTTGAGGACATGATATACTTGGTCGAGTCCCACGAGGGTATATCATCAAATCAGACTTATCTTGTAATAATGGTATTTATTTAACCGAACATCATGTTGAGAAATCTTGGGAGCGACATCATATACGCAGTAGAAGAATAGAAAACAAAATCTCGAATTTCCCAAAAAGATGTTCGTCATCGTGCGAAGATTTGTGTGCAAAAATTCACGAAATAGAAAACTACGTATAGTAAAGATTGTGTTACCTAGGGTGATTATATTTTCCTGAATCCTTGCAGATCTCTAGGAGAGGGTGAAGGAGGTCAAGCGCCCTCCTCTCTAGCGCTGATCCATACAGCAGGGCTACGACAATGCTCCTCAAAATTCCAGGCCTGCTCTGTGGTGGAGAGGGGGAGGAGAATAGGAGAGGCAAACAAAGCCTCTAGCATATGAACAACTGAATCTCTCCTATTTTTAGAGGTCCTTTGTCAACTTAACCCTAATGGATCCTCCCCTATTGGGTATTGGATCTCCATCCAACTACCCAAGCCTCTTAGATTAATGGATCTCTATCCAATAATCTCTCATGGGCTTTTATTGGATCTTGTCTATGAGATCCAATAATTTAGGTGTTTATTTGATATCCAATAAGATAGGGGGTCCGACGGATATCTCATATCCGAACCTCTACTCATCACAATGCCTACCATATGTGTGTGACCCTCTAGGCCCAATATAAAACTAGTTATGAGTCATACATGTCATAACTCCTTTTGGCTTAGTGAATTATTATCTCTATAATAATTCACTCGACTCATCGATTGTGGACGTGCTATGCCACTACATTGTAGTTCCCATACGATACAGGGAAATCTAATCTATTAGACATGTTTGTCCTTATTTACCATGTATTTATAGTCCCTAATCCATTGAATATCCCAGAGACCCTATACCAGGTATGGTGCTGTCAAACCCATACGGTTTCTTATCAAGTCTTACTCTAATCGGATTCTCCCGGAGAACTTTTTCTTTCTCAATCTGAATGACCCTAGCTAGGGATTTGTCTGAGCAAGAACACATGGGATATTTCTCTCATGACACTGAGAGTGGATGATCCTCTATCAACACTCAATAGCCCTTGTAAGGTTGACTACCACTCCCGATGATCGATTGGACTAGATCTGGGACATCCAAACCTATAAGTTCGATATCAAAGAATGGAGCACTCATATAGGACAACCTTGGTGTTTCAAGTCTAAGGATCAGATACATCATTGGGATTACGAAATCATTGTCTGACATTAAGGTATCATCAACCATCTAGCATTCCATAAGTGGATCAATCAATGATCTCATTCTCTAATGAGCAACTATACTGTATCCCTAGTGTCCCCACATGAGTAGTTATTAGACCAACTGCATCCATCATATGGATGGGTATATAGCACACCAATCTGTCCGATTATCTCGATGTCCCTCTTGAGTAACCTATGACCTAGATTATTTAGGATTTGTGATTAAAGGCGAATCAGTCTCATTATCGTGATCTCATCATAATCCGATTCCTATTGCACATATCGAAGGACATCACAATATATACATGCATATATGCAATAGTCAATATAAAGTGATAAATACTAAAATATAATAAGCAAAAAGACTGTGTGTCAAGTCACACGTGCCATCACTCACATGATTGGCTTGTCGGGCACATATGACTAGCAATCTCCCACTTAACCTAAAGTCAATCACCTATGTGTCTGATCCCCATCAGACCCCTGTGACACTCAAAGACAATTTGAGACAATGGCTTTGTCAATAGATCTGTAATGTTATCTTCGAATGGAACTTTTTCCACTTCTATATCTGTTCAGGTCATGATCTCTCTAATAAGTTAGAACCTCCTTAGAACACTTCTGATGAGACCCAAGTTCTCTTATTTAAGTATTCGCCCTATGGTTGTCATAATGTAAGGAAATTAGCTCCTCGCTATTTAGCACGACTCCCAGATCTGTGATGAACTTTTTTATCCAGACTCCCTCTGTTGCCTCTATTGTAGTAATATACTCCACCTCTATGATCGAGTCAGTAGTAGTATCTTGCTTGGAACTTTTCTAACACACTGCTCCTCCATTCAAGATGTACACATAGCTTGAATTCGACTTGCTATCATCGACATTAGACTGAAAACTTAAGTCCATGTAGCCTTCAATCCTGAGACTACTAAAAGATCCTTAGTCCTTCTCAAGTACTTAAGGATACACTTTACTATTTTCTAGTGCTCCAAGCCTGGATATGCCTGATACCTGTTCGTGACACGCAGAGCATGCGCTATATCAGGCCGAGTACATAGCATGACATACATGATAGACCCTATCGTTGAGATATAAGGTATCATATCCATGTTCGCTATTTCTTTAGGAGTCTTTGGGGACATACTCCTAGAAAGCGATATCCTATGTCTCATCGGTATGAGACCTCTCTTAGAATTTTTCATGCTAAACCTTTTGATAATGGTTTCTATGTATTTGGATTGAGGCAAGTCTTGGACCTATCTGTTAGGATCAAGAGCACTAAGAGGAAGGGGTGAATTAGTGCAGCGGAAAACTTTCGATGATTAAAACTGCATTCGTACGTTAAAATCTGATTCCAATGTAAAAGTCGTTTCATGGAGATAACAACTTTGAAATCTTACATAAACGTATTTGAAGTAAAGTCAGAAAGGCAGTTTGTAGTTAAGATAAATAGCACAAAGGAAATGCAAACCAGATTTTAGAGTGGTTCGGTCAAACGTGACCTACATCCACTTTCGGCTTCCTCCTCCGACGAGGTCACCGATGTCCACTAGAGGCCTTCCTTCAATAGGCAAAGGCCAACCACCCTTTTACAGTTTCACTCCTTTTGACGGGCTTAGGAGAAAACTCTTATAGAATTTTCTTTCCACTCTTGAAAGATCAAAACTTGGAAGAAAAGAGGGAGAAGAACTTCTAGCATTTATAACACTTTTGAGCTCTAAAATCACATAGTAAGATCAAGCTTTTGGTGCCCTTTTATGTAGAAAAGAGTGGGGTATATATAGGCCCCAAACTGGTTTGAATTTGGAGCTCAAAAATATCTTTTCCCGGATTTTCGGGTTCCTGGCGGTACTACCTCCTGACTGGAGCGGTACAACGGCCTGGCAGCTCGGAGACTAAGCCTCTAGGTGATGCCACTACCTGGTAGGGGTGGTACCACTGCCCAGTCTTGCTCGGAGACTGAGCCCAGGCAATGCCACCGCCTGACCTGGGCGGTGCCACCGCCTGACAGGAATTCTGGTCCGAATGGGTTGATCCATTCGGTCCAATTTGGGTCTATCAAGGGTCCAATTGCCCCCAGATTAAGTTAATGGGATCACCTCCCATTCCTAACTTAATCTACATGCTAACTATGATATTTCTTAAGACATTTACTGCAACTTGCTCCGGTGCGTCAATCGCTTCTTTCGGCGAACATCCGATGAACCTTCGGCGATGCTCCGGCGGACTTCCGGCAAACTCCTGGACTTGCGACGATCCATTTGGTGAGTTCCGATGAGCTTCTTTGGCAAGCTCCTGAACTTCTCGGATTTTTTCCTGTAGAACCTCCGACGATCGTCCGTACTTCCGTCGAACTCTCGAACTCCCAACGTGATCATAGTCTTGACTCCAGCATAACTCCTGCTGCATGTCTTACTTCCATCGTAGTTAATTCTGCACATGTAAAATAAAACTTTGATCGAGATAATTAATCCTAAGCAATTAACCAAATTGTCAGGTATGTCATTGGTCCCTCGACGCTTCATCCAATTATTCGACGTATCATCCTCTCTTGCGGCCTATTGCCTAATCGGCTAGTTGACTTCGTAACTCCGATATCCTTGGCACAATACCCGCTCTTCTTGGCCCAATGCCCGAGTCCATGGCCCGAAGCCTTCTATCGATACGTCGACCGATCCACCAGCCCGACGTTCAATCTTCTAACATGTTCCTTCGGCACAACATGATTTTTCCTACTTTAATTGTCTCATCCTGATCGAAGCATCCTGCATCACTCAAAACGCAAATTAAAACATAAACACAATTATCAATTGGTTTCATCATCAAAATATGAGATTCAATAATCTCTCCCTTTTTGATGATGACAATAAATTGATGACGGAGTTAAACTTAACTCCCGGAGTTTAAACAAACTCCCCCTATCAATATGCCATATTGATAAAACATTGAATTCAAACTAAATTCAAGTCATTACAATATTCATCATGAATACTTGCAACATGTCATCATGAACTTATACATAAACTTATGCATAACATCATACTTCTCCCCCTTTGTTATCAACAAAAAGGAGAAGTTCCAACTCTAATGTGTTTGTAGTATTAATTCAACTTATTGCATGAAAAACATAATATCAAGTTTTATCATCATGCAGTTTTGAAGCTAGAAAATTTAGCAAGTGTTATATCATACTTAGAACATTCAAGCTATCAAGTTTTAGATATGCAAGTTTTACAGCATATAAGATAACACTTTTGGTAATGTTCAAGATAGCAAGTTATACATCATGCAATCTAGCAATGTTACAACATTTTAGAACATGCAAGATAGCAATTTAGAGATGTTCAAGAAAGCAACTCTTGCTTCTTGAAATATGCAAGTTTTACAATATATAAGCTAGCAAATTCAAAGATATGCAAGTTGGCATATTTGCTTTTCTTTTGAGATGAGCAATTTTTTTTACTTCCTTTGCAAAGTTTGAGCTAGCAATTTTACTTCCGTTGCAAAGTGCAAGTTAGCATGTTTTGCATCTTGAGATAGGCAAGATAGCACATTTTTGCATTTTCTTGAGATTTCAAGCTAGCAATTCTCAGTTATGTTCAAGATAGCAATTTCTTCTCTTTTGAGAAGTGCAATTTTTGCTTTCTTCTTGAATTGTGCAAGCTAGCTATCTCCCCCTTTGTCATTGTAAAAAAGAAGGGAAGACCCTTTCTAAAGAAGGGAAGATTCTTTATGTCAATTTCTAAATCATGACAAAGGTGAGTAATCATTCTTATTTCAAAATTCCATAATTCAGATAAACCTTGAATTCAAATTAAGGTAATTTTAATTATGATTCACATCATATGCAATACATCATATACATCATAATAAAAAGCATGAGTATTGCATGCATCATTTTAGCAACAAATCATAGCATTTCATCACATGGCAAGATATCAACAAGTAAAATTACGATGCAAGTTCTTGATATCGTAACATGGCATATGGCAATCATAGCATTTCTATCATCAATTTACCATATATTTCAATGCAAGCTTCTTTTAATATCTTAACATAATTCAAATTCAAATATGGCACTAATAGTATCAATTCATATATTTCTCCCCCTTTGTCATCAACAAAAAGGAGAACGATATAAGTAAATTTTAAACGTAAGTGCGGTAATGATTCATGCCATAACTAAGTTTATGTCGTTTTTCAACAATGAGTGATAGGATATCAATTATACAAACATCTCAAGGAATACATGATATGGAGATAGATTTCATTACTTCTTCCTCTTTATTTGTTATTATCTTTTTGCATGGAGGAAAGTCACTTGTGAGCTTACTCGAATGAAGTTAAAATTGATAAGATATTAAAGCACACCTCATTTTTACAAGGATCAAGATATGTGTGTGAATCAAGTCCTTACACGTAAAACTATTTCTCTAAAGATATAAGAAGGAATCATCAAATCCATTTCTCGAAAGATATTTTTCACATGATAAATCTATGAGAGATGCATTTGCTAGTTGATTCCATATGTCAAAAATCAATGATATGAATCAAACTCGATATGATATATGTTTGTTAAGTCTGAAAGAGAATAATGTATCAAGAAAATCTGATTGTTAGGATCAAGAAAATCCGAAAATGAAATTTAACACTTTCATGCATTCGGACAAGGTTTTGCTATAGATTTTCAAATTCAATCATGAAGATAAAACATGCTTATCATCATAGAAATTTTTGTATCCAAAACACATAATTTCCAACATGTTATTAAGGCATGTAATTGTGTAAAATCATCATGACAATTAAGTGATTTGATCATTGAATCAAGAAAGTCTGAAAAATAATCTTAACAAGTTCATGCATTCGGGCACATTTTTGCCATAGTTTTTCAAATACACTCATGAAAATAACACATGCTTATCATCATGTATAACTTAAAATCTCATGTATAAAATTATCAATCAAAATATTTAATATTACATCATTATGCATTTCTTCAAATAAAACATGATTTTATTTAATCAAAATCGAGAAATAACAATGGAAATCAATATGATACACGTTATTACTTCTTAACCACATATAGCTTGATTTCATATTTTCAATCAAAATCATTTTGTTTGTTTATCATAAAATATATATTTTTCATGATTATTTTCAAAACTACTTGCATGATCATAATTTTTATATTTTCATTTTATTATTTAAACATGCAATTTTCAAGAAAATTAATTCTATATTAAAAACAAAAAATGCATTATGGAAAGCATCATGTAATTTTGAAATAAATTAAGGGGGTTTTGATTACCTTATCGTTGAATGTCATTAAGGCATAGTTTGCCACATCGCTTTTATTGATTTTCTCCTCGTATTCAGAGGAGATCGATTTATCTCACTTTGTGTTCTTCTTCTCACGTTCAAAGCAAGTAGTTCCGTTCTTTTTGTTCTTAAATTTTTGTTTCTTTAATTTTTTAAATTTCTTAGTGAGTAGTTCTTGTTCACCATCACTTGAGCTTATGCTCGAGTGGTCTTCAAATATTCTATATCCCAAATCCTTCTTGTTCTTTGGAAGATTGTTTTATTTATCATGTGCATTGTGCACCATTTCATATGTCATCAACGAACCAATTAGTTCTTCAAGTAGAAAAATATTTAAATCTTTTATTTCTTGTATTGCCGTTACTTTTGATTCCCAAGCTTTAGAAAGTGATCATAAAACTTTACTAACAAGTTCAAAATTCGAGAAACATTTGCCAAGAGCTTTTAAACCATTGACGACATCCGTAAAACGGGAGTACATGTCAACAATGGTTTCGCTCGGCTTCATTCGAAAAAGCTCGAAATCATGCATCAAAAAATTTACTTTAGATTCTTTTACACTACTTGTGCCTTCGTGTGTGATTTTAAGAGTGCGCAAATATCGAAAGTTGTTTTGCGCAAAGAAACCCGATTAAACTTCGTTTTATCTAAGGCGCAAAATAGAGCATTCATAGCTCTAGCATTTAAAGAAAAAGTTCTCTTCTCCAAATCATTCCAATCTTTCATTACAAGAGAAGACATTTTAAAATCGGATTCGACAATGTATCATAAATTCAAAGCCAACGAAAGCAAGAAAACTCTCATTCGAGTTTTTCAATAATTGTAGTTTGTTTCATTGAAAAAGGGAGGACGAATGAGAGAGTGATCCTCTTGGTTACCGAAAAGATCCATTTCTCTTGGGTGTTAATCCAAGTGAGAAATAACAAGGCTCTAATACCAATTGTTAGGATCAAGAGCACTAAGAGGGGGGGGGAGGGGGAGTGAATTAGTGCAGCGGAAAACTTTCGATGATTAAAACTTCATTCGTATGTTGAAATCTGATTCTGACGTAAAAGTCGTTTCATGCAGATAATAACTTTGAAAGCTTACGAAAATGTATTTGAAGTAAATTAAGGAAGGTAGTTTGCAGTTAAGATAAATAGTATAAAGGAAATGTAAACCAGATTTTAGAGTGGTTCGGTTAAACGTGACATACATCTACTTTCGGCTTCCTCCTCCGACGAGGTCACCGACGTCCACTAGAGGCCTTCCTTCAATAGGCGAAGGCCAACCACCCTTTTACAATTTCACTCATTTTGATAGGCTTAGGTGTAATATCCCTCTTTTGAAATTTATTAATAAAGATTTATTTATAAATCGGAGGATCTATATGTAAATATAGAAATTTCAAGGACTAAACTGTTCAGTTAAAAAAAAAAGAGAAAATCAAAAATTTCGGTTTTATCCCACCGCCTCCCACGCTCTCTATTTCTCGAGAAACAGAGAGAGGAGCGGTGGGGCGTGAGGAGAAGAAGAAGAGAAGTAGATGGAGAAGAGAAGAAAAGAAGAAGAAGAGGGAAAATAAGAGAGGAAGAAGAGGGAGAAGAGAACAAAAGAAGAAGAAGAAGAAGAGAGGGAAGAGGGAGAGGAAAGAGAGATAGATGCAGCAGCTAGGGCTACAGCACCTCTATTTCGTGTAGGAGGAATAGAGGAGTTCATGTGTGGGGCATCGGGGAGGAGAAGGGAAGAAGAGGAGAAGAAGAGAAGCAGAAGAAGAAGAAGAAGAAGAAGAAGAAGAAGAAGAAGAAGAAGAAGAAGAAGAAAAGAGGAGGTGGCTGCGGCAAGGGCTGCAGCGAGGAGCTGTGGGACATTGGGGAGGAGAAAGGAAGAAGAGGAGTAGAAGAAAAGAATAAGAGGGAAAAGAGGAGAGGAGGAAGAAGAGAGAAGAGAAGAATAGAAGAAGAAGAAGAAGAAAAAGAGAGGGAAGTGGGAGAGGAGCAAGAGGTGATAGCAGCTAGGGCTGCAGCACCTCTGTTTCCTGCATGCGGAAACAGACGAGAGGAGGTGTGGGGCGTTGGGGAGGAGAAGAAGAAGAAGAGGAAAAAGAAGAAGAGAAAAAGAAAAAAAAAAAGAAGGATGGCTGCGGCATGGGCTGCAGCGAGAAGGTGTGGGGTGTCGGGTAGGAGAAGGGAAGAAGAGGAGAAGAAGAAGGAGAAGAAGGAGAAGAGGAAGAGAAGAAGTAGAAATGGGTGAAGAGGCGGCACCTCTGTTTCCTGCAGAAGGAAACAGAGGAGAGGAGGTGCTTTGTGTCGGGGAGAAGAAGGGGAGGAAGGAGAAGAAGAGAAGAAGAAGAAAGGAAGGAGAAGGAAGAGGAGAAGGGAAAGAAGTAGCTGCGGTTGTGGCAGCTGCAGCTATGGCAGGGAAAGAGGTTGCGACTGCGGTGGTGGCGGCTGCATCTACGGCAGTTGTGTTTGGGAAAGAAAAAAGTAGGAACGAGAGAAGGGAGGAAGGAAGTAGTGCAGTGAAAGGGGCTTCGGTTGTGACAGCAGCTGCAGTCGTGGCTATGTGGTAGTGGCAGCGGATGGCTGCGATAGCTGCATTTGAAAAAGAAAATGAAGGAATGAGAGTAAGAGAGAGCAGGTGACTATGCCTCTATGTTCTGCATGAGCTACAGTTGTGGAGGAAAAAGAAAAGATATATGTAGAAAACGAAATAGGGAGAGGACACAGAGGAAAAGTAGAAGGATTTGGGCTGACACCTTCTTTGGATCTTCGGATCAAAATCTTTGAAAGGCAAGTGTTCCAATCCTTCCTATTGCAAGTATTCCGATCCTATGTGTTACAAGTGTTCCAATTCTTCCTATTGCAAGTGTTCCGATCCTATCTATTGCAATTGTTCCGATCCTTCCTATTGCAAGCTTTCTAATCTTTCCTTTTGTAAGTGTCCCAATCTTTTCTCCTGCAAGTATTTCAATCTTTCCTATTGCAAGTGTTCCGATCCTTCCTATTGCAAGCTTTCTAATCTTTCCTATTGCAAGTGGTCCTGATCTTTTCTTACTATAATTTTATCTCTACATTTGCTTTGAATATCAGGAACTTTGAATTGTTCTAGCCATTCATTTGATATATCTCCTGTTTAGACGTAACGATTTGAATTTGTGAAACTTTCGAGATTCTGACCTTTCTACCTTATTATGATTTTAATTTTATACACTGACCTCTGATTTAGACAAAACTTATTTGATCTAAATATAGACTCATAAACCTTTTTTTTGATAGGTTATTTTAAGAATTCGGAGTAAGTTTGCCTATCCAAATTTCTATTTCAAATGAGTCTATGAATTCTGAAAAACAGATATCATAATTTCTGACCTTTTGATACTAAACTGCCTATAAGTCCCTATTGGAAACTTTGATTTATTCAAAGCTTATTTCATTAGAAACTAGACTCGTAGATCTTTCTTTTGATACATGGATTGAAAGATTTAGAGTTCAAATGTCTAATTAGTTATCTATTGAATCCGACCCTATGGATTTTGTAAAATAATTATTTTGTTTTCTGACCTTTAGTTACTAAATCAATTGTAACTCTTTGTTGGAAACTTCAATTCATACGGGACTTATTTTATCTGAAAATAGATTGAAATATCTTTCCACAATAGCTTTTTTGAGTATATTGGAGTATAATTGATAGTTTAAATCATTTGTTCAATGTGCCTCTCGAATTCTACCAGAAATCGAGCTTTGGTTGATTACACATATTCTGATTTCATTTATTTAGAAATTGATTTCATTTAGCTTTCTTGTTTAATTGAGCTTTATATTACTGCTTTGAATTATTGTATACTCTTGTCCTTAAATTATTTGCATTCTTGAAACCTATTATGTAAAGTTCATGTTTGTATCGTAATGTTTCATATAGACACATGCATTCCGTTGTTCCGCATGTGTTTCCAATATGTTCCAATTTATTATTCACATCCTTTTATACTCTGGTGTTTGTGGGATTATTTGGACCTTTGCCAGAAATGATAAATGGTATATGCTTAGAGCCCGCGATGCTCTAGATTATGTTTGGTGGTCATCCAGAAATGGATGGACCATATTATGTTTGGAATCCCACTTCACCTTCTATTTGTTTGATATGAAATTCAGAGCTGACCTAGCACTTGAGCAGGGTGAGAGGGCTCGAGTAGGAAAGGGCTACTCGTGGATAGAGTCGAGAACTCATCACGACGTGGAGCCACTATTGAGTTAAACCTCACATGCACTTTGCTAGGGTACGACGTTTGAGCTTCTATTTTGTATTTTATATTGATATGCTCCAAAATGTTTCCTATGCCATTGATATACTTCAAAATACTTCACATACCATTGATATGTTCCGAAATGTTTCATTTGTCATTGATATGTTCTGAAACATTTCATATACCATTGATATGCTCCGAAATGTTTCATTTGCTATTGTTATGCTCCAAAATGTTCCATATGTTATTGATATGCTCCGAAATGTTTCATCTATTATTGGGATGCTCCAAAATATTCCATATGCTTTTGATATACTCCGGAACATTTCCTACACTATTGATATGCTCCAATTACTCTATGCTCCGTTTATTTTGGAACTAAATATGTTTCGATTGAAATGACACATATGATTCTGTATCTAATGAGAGAGTATCCTTGAGAATTCTTGTATTCTGTCTTGCATTACGATACCTTACTTGTTTGAAATCATTCCTTTTGTTCTGAATATGCTTTGTCACTTGTTAAGCTGTTTTTAACTCACTCCAATGTTATATAAAATCTTTTAGGTCAGCTTGTCACTCTTTGAGATGTTTGAATTACGCTGAGGCAGTGGAGAGCTATTCTGAATTATGGGCAAGTCTTGTTGGTTATTATGTTATTGTTGTATAAGTATATTTTGTATGTAATGAAATGTTGTCGATGAACTGAAATGGATATACCTTGTAAAAGTGTTAGAAGATCTCTCTTATTTGGAATTTCGGAATGTTAAGTCTAATTTACGATGATATGAACTTGTGGTAAATGGTTGGAGTTATGATTGTATAAATTACTTAGCTTGTGGATTTATAAATGTTGTTCATGTTTGTTAAGTTGGCTTGGGTTGTCATAAATGTGAATTATCGAGTGATGTGATATATGATTATTGTTAGTCATAGGTGCCCAGCAAGCCAATCACGTGAGTGATGGCACGTGTGACTTAATATAGAATCTTTTTGCTTATTATATTTTGGCATATATCACTTTATAACTATTGCATAAATGCATACATATATTGTGATGTCCTTAGATTTGTGCAATGGGAATCGGATCGTGATGAGATCACGATAGTGAGATCGATTCACCTTTAAACACATATCCTAAATAATCCCGGTCATAGGTTACTCGAGAGGGATATCGTGATAACCGGACAGACTGGTGTGCTGTATACCCGTCCATATGATGGATGCAGCTGGTCTCATAGCTGCTTGTGTAGGGACACTAGGGATACAGTACAGGTGCTCATTTGAGAATAAGTTCACTGATTGATCCGCTTACGGAATGCTGGATGGATGATGATGCCTTATTGTCAGACAGCGATTTCGTAGTCCTAGTGGTGTATCTGGTCCTTAGGCTTGAGACACCAAGGATGTCCTGTATGAGTGCTCCACTCTTTGATACCAGACTTGTAGGTTTGGCTATCTCAGATCTAGTACAACTGGTCATTGGGAGTGGTAGTCGACCTTACGAGGGCTATTGAGTGTCGATAGAGGATCATCCACTCTCGGCGTTATGAGAGGAATATCCCATGTGTTCTTACGCAGACAAATCCCTGGCTAGGGTCATTCGGGTTGAGAGAGAAAGAGTTCTCCGGGAGAATTCGATTAGAGCGAGACTCGAGAAGAATCCGTGTGGGTCTGACAACACCATGTTCGATATACGGTCTCTGGTATATTAGATGAATGAGGGACTATAGGTACACGGTAACTGAGGACAGACAGGTCCAATGGATTGGATTCCCCTGTATCATTTGGGGACTACGGCGTAGTAGCCTAGTACGTCCGTGGTCGATGAGTCGAGTGAATTATTACAGAGATAATAATTCACTAAGTTAGAAGGAGTTCTGACATGTATGACTCACAGCCAGCTCGATATTGGGCCTAGAGGGTCACACACATATGGTAGGCATTGCGATGAATAGAGGTTCGGATATGAGATATCCAACGGAGCCCTTGTCTTATTGGATGCAGATCCAATACCCACTAGGGGAGGACCCATTAGGGTTTGACAGGGGACCTCTATAAATAGGAGGGATTAAGAGCCCCATGGGCTAAAGAGCTCTTGTTTGCCTTTTCCTATTCTCCACTCCATCTCCACCTCAGAGTAGGTCTGGAGTTTTGAGGAGCGTCGTCGCAACCCTACTGTGTGGATCACCGCTAGAGAGGAGGACGCTTGAACTCCTTCACCCTCTCCTAAGGATCTGCAAGGAAACAGGGATATACGATCTCCTTAGATAACATAACCTACTCTATACGAAGTTTCATGTTTCGCGGATTTTGCATACCAATCTTCGCACGACGACGAACATTTTTTTGGGAATCGGGGATTTTGTTTTTCTTGTTCTTTCGCTGCGCATATGATGTCACCCCCAGGGATTTCCCAATAGTGGTATCAGAGCCAGGTTGCTCGTGCGAATGATTGGTTTTGAACTGCGTGTGTTGTGTTTAGGAAGAATTTTGACGTCAAAATTATTGAAGCAAAAACAAGGAAGGGCAGCAACAGTTGTTGGCCTCGATCTGCGTGTGTGCAGCGCAGCCGTAGGCAGGCAGCCCACGGGCAGAGGCACCGCAGGGCAGCGGCGCCAACCGCCGTTGCTCCCGCGGGCGAAACCCCCCACAAGGGCGGTCGCCCGATGGGACAGCACCGCCTGCGAAGGCGGCGGCGCCTGAAGGGGGCACCCACCCGCAGCAACAGCGCTGCCAGCGGGCGTGCCGCCTGCAGGCGAGGGCAGTGCCCTCACCCCGCCGCATAGGCCGCCGCCGGCAGCAGCAGCGCCCACTGTCGCTGCTCCCGCGGTCGAAACCCCCCATAGGGGTGGTCGCCCGGTGGGACAGCACCGCTTGCGGAGGCGGCGGCGCCCGATGGGGACGCCCACCCGTAGCGGCAGCGTTGCCAGCGGGCGTGGCGCTTGCAGGCGAGGGCAGTGCCCTCGCCCCACTGCACAGGCCGCCGCTAGCAGGGTGGCGGCAGCGGCAGCAGCGAAAAGGGGAAAGGGCATTAGGGTTTTTCGGGCAAAAGATAGTTTTGCCCCTCATAATTTGAGAAATTTCAGTTTATGTCTTTTGTCCAAATTACGAAAATACCCCTATGAATTCAGAAATTCCCTATAATGTCCTTGATTTCAGAAAATATTAATTAATTAAAAAGTTTAGTTGATTATTTTATTATTATTATTATCTAGTAGTCCTACATGATGATGATTATTTATAAATGTGATGTATGATGTGTGGACGGATGATCATGAATCATATGATGTGTGTACCTGTGATTATTATTATTGAGGTCTGCGAACCTCCATTATATTTATCGTTTATTGTCGGGCCTGCGTGCCTATGATTATGTTGTAATCACATGAGGAGGCACAGCGGGAGCGTGGAAGCGATAGCTGGACCCACGAGACGGACGATCGTGATGCATGAAGATGCATCAAGATGTCGACGGAATCAACAAGGACGAAATGGACGATCACAGGGCATGGAGATGCACCGTTGCACACATAGATCTTGATGTGAGTGATTAGGCCTACTGGCTCGGGCCTAATCATATTAGGTTTTGGTCCATGATCATCTAGTGTAATTGCTTATACACACACTAGATATGTATATATATTTGCATGCGATGTAAATATATATTAAATATGTATATGTGTGACATGTCATATTAGGAGACCAAATCATAGAAACATCTCTCGAAAATATTAAGTCGGTAAACGTGAGGCAATTAGATTGACCCATGTGGCCTTCCATCGTTATAAGTAGGAATCGATTCCCGGTGTAGGTTGAGTTGGTCGAGTCCCTCGAGACTCACCTATATCGCGATTCGCTATCTTGCTTATGACATAGAGATGTCACCGGTGACCTGAGGGCATGGTATACTTGGTCGAATCTCTCGAGGGTATATCATCAAATCAGACTCATCTTGTAACGAAGGTGTTGACTTAACTGAGCATCATGGTTGGTCGAGTCCCTCGAGGCTATGGTGATTCGGAGGTCGAACAGGATAGGAATCACAAGGAGTTGTGATTGACAAGAGTTGCCTACCTTTTAGGCTTAGTGTGATTGGTCGAGTCCCTCGAGGTTACACTAAGACGCTGATTGGATCCTGATCCCCACAAGAAGTCTACTGGAGACTTCCGTTTCACGTGCTGAGGGTGTCGCGCTACTCGTTAGTAAAATAGTGGGAGCATAGAAGTCCATATCTTGATAGTTTATTTCTTGCAAAATCTGCATGTTATTCATTTCTGCTGCATCTTTATTTTCAGAAAATGTCGCTTTCAAATCCCTTTACGTGGCATACTTGATGTCAACCGCCACGGTCCAAATTATACCTGATTGGCTCAGAACTTGAGAATTGTTCTCACAAATGAGAAAATCATGTACGCCCTGATACAAGATGCCTGCGCCTCAAGAAGGGGCAAACGAGGATGAGATCGCCGCCATCGGAAGTACATTGATGACTCCACTCTTGCTCGCTGCTATATGTTAGGCTCTATGACTCGAAAGTTCTGAGAGACAACATGAAAAGATGGATGTCGATCCATTCTCCTATATGTCCATAAAATTGTTTGAGGAATGGGAAGGACTCAAATGATATGAGATATCTAAGAGCCTCTTCCGCTAGGATGACCGAGGGGACACCGTTCAGAACCATGTCCTAAAGATGATTGAGTGGATAGAGAAACTCACAGGTGTCTAGGAATGGTCCTAGAGGATAACTTGTGTGTGGACATTATGCTTCGCCCCCTACCAGATTCCTTTTCACAGCTTCATAATGAATTTTAATATGAAACAAGCTTGAAGTGACTCTCCCAGAGCTTCTCAATATGTTGAGGGAGGCAGAGAGTACTATCAAGAAAGAAAAGCCAGTTCTCTACACTAGTGAGACCAAAAGAAAAAGGAAAGTAGAAAGGTCCCTTAAGAAGGGAAAGGGCAAGGTCAAACCGTGTAAAGCACAGGTTTTCTAAGAAAGACCCAAAGAAAGGACAAAGGTCATTCTTCCACTGTGTGGTAAAGATGGGCACTGGAAGAGAAACTGCAAAGAGTACCTTGCAGAAAGGGCGAAACAAAAGCTTGATGAAGCTTCAGGTACATTCATGATCAGTCTCCATTTGTCAGACTCTTATGATAACATATGGGTATTGGATACCGGTAGCGCTTATCATATATGCAATTCGTTGCAGGTTCTGGCAAGACCTAGGAGACTAGAGAGAGGCGAGTTGGACCTCAAGATTGGTAATGGAGCAAAAGTTGTTGAGTAGTAGCTGGCAGGTCAGCCCTACATCCTGCCTAGTGGAGCTTTTATTGCATTAGATGCATGTTATTTTGTTCCTTCTATTATCAAAAACATTATCTCCATTTCATGTTTAACAGTTAGTGGATATAAATTTGTTTTTGAGAACAATGGTTGTTCGATATTATTAGATGATAAGATCATCATGAAAGGAATATTGCATAATGGTTTATTTATATTAGACACCGCTCCACATATCATGAATGTAAATGTGTCCAAAAGGAAAGGAGATGAGTTGAACAGTGAATACCTGTGGCATTGTAGGCTAGGTCACATCCATGAAAGAAGGATTCAAAAGTTGCTAAATGATGGATATCTAGATCCATTCGATTATGTGTCATATGCAACTTGTGAGCCTTGCATTCGTGGAAAACTGACCAACTCTCCATTTAGTGGAACTGGAGAGAGAGCCACTGAGTTGTTGGAACTCATACATAGTGATGTATGTGGACCCATGTCAACTCATGCCATTGGAGGTTACTCCTACTTCATTACATTTACTGATGATTTCTCAAGGTATGGATATGTGTACTTAATGAAGTACAAGTCCGAGGCCTTTGAGAAATTCAGAGAGTATAAGAATAAGGTGGAAAACCAAACTGAAAAGAGTATCAAAACTCTTCGATCAGATCGAGGAGGTGAGTACTTAAATACAGAGTTCACTGAGTTCCTCAAGGACCATGGGATATTATCCCAATGGACACCTCCTTATACATCTCAGCTCAATGGTGTCTCTGAAAGGAGAAATCGTACATTATTAGATATGGTACGGTCAATGATGAGTTTCGCTGACCTACCCATCTCATTCTGGGGATATGCCCTAGAAACCGCAGCTTACCTTCTGAACAGAGTTCCAACTAAGTCGGTAGTGTCTACACCATATGAGATATGGAAAGGGAAGAAGCCTGATCTTAAGGTTGTTAAGATTTGGGGCTGTCCTGCACATGTTAAAAGACACAACCCCGATAAGTTAGAATCAAGGACAAAGCGATGCAAATTTGTGGGATACCCCAAGGAAACTTGTGGGTATTATTTCTATCATCTCGAGGACCAAAAGGTCTTTGTAGCTAAGAGAGCAGTGTTCCTTGAGAAGGAACACATTCTTGGCGGAGATAGTGGGAGAATGATAGAATTGAGCGAGGTTGGAGAACCAAGCTCAAGCACCACTCTACAGCCCGAGTCTGTTCAGTTACCTAATACACAAGTTTCAACTTTACGTAGGTCTAATAGAGTATCCCATCCTCCTGAGAGATATGTGAGACATATTAGAGGAGAGGATGCAGAGGATATTGATCCTCAGACCTACGAGGAGGCTATTATGAGTATAGACTCCGGGAAGTGGCAAGAAGCCATGAATTCTAAGATGGATTCTATGTACTCCAATAAGGTTTGGAACCTAGTTGATGCGCCCGAAGGTATTGTACCAATCGGTTGCAAGTGGATCTTTAAGAAAAAAGATCAGAGTAGATGGAAAGGTAGAGACCTATAAAGCAAGGCTAGTGGCTAAGGGGTATCGCCAAAGGCAAGGTGTTGACTATGACGAAAACCTTCTCACCCGAGAGCAATGCTAAAATCCATCGTAATTCTATTGGCTATTGCAAAGACACTATGATTATGAGATCCGGAAGATGGATGTGAAAACCGCATTCCTCAATGGGAACCTCGAGGAGGAGGTGTATATGATACAACCCCGAGGGATACGGTCCAAGAACTATCCGTGATAAGGTGTGTAGATTGCTTAGATCCATTTATGGATTAAAAAAGCAAGCTTCCCCAAGTTGGAACATAAGATTTGATGAGGCAATCAGATCTTATAACTTCGTAAGAACAAAGATGAGCCTTGTGTATACAGAAAGGTAAGTGGGGCGCTATCACCTTTTTTTGGTGTTATATGTGGATGACATCCCCGATCATTGGGAATGACGAGGAATGCTATCCACAAGAAAGGCTTGGTTATCTAGACACTTCTCCATAAAGGACTTAGGGGAAGCATCCTATATTTTGGGGATAAGAATCTATAGAGATAGATCCAAGAGGATGCTTGGCTTGTCCCAGTCCGTGATACATAGAAACCATTGTCAAAAAGGTTTGGCATGGAAAATTCCAAGAGAGGTCTCATACCAATGAGACATGGGATATCGCTTTTTTTTGAAAGTATGTCCCCAAAGACTCTAGAAGAAAGGGCTAACATAGATATGATACCTTATGCCTCAAAGAATAGGGTCTATCATGTATGTCATGTTATAGTACTAGGCCCCATCCGTGCTTGGAGCACCGAGTGTCACGAAAGGTGTATCGAGCGGATCCAGTGCTTGGAGCATTGAAAGCAAGAAAAGTGTATCCTTAAGTACTTGAGAAGGACTAAGGATCTTTTACTAGTATATGGAGGTAATAGCCTTAAGGTTGAAGGCTACACCGACTCAAGTTTTAGTCCGATGTCGATGATAGCAAGTCGAATTTAGGGTATGTGTACACCTTGAATGGAGGAGCAAAGTCAGTCGAAGAGTTCCAAGCAAGATACCACCACCGACCACCACGAGGCGGAGTACATTGCTACATCGATGCAGAAAGGAGGAGTTTAGGTGAAGAAGTTCATCACAGATTTGGGAGTCGTGTTGGGTAGCCAAGAGCCGATCTCCCTATATTGCGACAACAATGGGGCGATTGCTCAAGCAAAGGAACCTAGGTCTCATCAGAAATCTAAGCATGTTCTGAGGAGGTTCCACCTTATCAGAGAGATCGTGACCCGAGGAGATGTAGTAGTGGAAAGAGTTCCATCCGAAGATAACATTGCAAATCCACTAACAAAGCCATTGTCTCAGATTTGTTTTGAGCGTCACAGGGGTCTGATGGGGATCAGACACATAGGTGATTGGCTTTAGGTCAAGTGGGAGATTGCTAGTCATAGGTGCCCAACATGCCAATCACGTGAGTGATGGCACGTGTGACTTAATATAGAATCTTTTTGCTTATTATATTTTGACATATATCACTTTATAACTATTGCATAAATGCATACATATATTGTGATGTCCTTGGATTTGTGCAATGGGAATCGGATCGTGATGAGATCACGATAGTGAGATCGATTCACCTTTAAACACATATCCTAAATAATCCCGGTCATAGGTTACTCGAGAGGGATATCGTGATAACCGGACAGACTGGTGTGCTGTATACCCGTCCATATGATGGATGCAGCTGGTCTCATAGCTGCTTGTGTAGGGACACTAGGGATACAGTACAGGTGCTCAATGGAGAATGAGTTCACTGATTGATCCGCTTACGGAATGTTGGATGGTTGATGATGCCTTATTGTCAGACAGCGATTCCGTAGTCCTAATGGTGTATCTGGTCCTTAGACTTGAGACACCAAGGATGTCCTGTATGAGTGCTCCACTCTTTGATACCAGACTTATAGGTTTGGCTGTTCCAGATCTAGTACAATTGGTCATTGGGAGTGGTAGTCGACCTTACGAGGGCTATTGAGTGTCGATAGAGGATCATCCATTCTCGGCGTCATGAGAGGAATATCTCATGTGTTCTTGCTTAGACAAATCCCTGGCCAGGGTCTCCGGGAGAATCCGATTAGAGCGAGACTCGAGAAGAAACCGTATGGGTCTGACAACACCATGCTCGATATACAGTCTCTGGTATATTAGATGGATGAGAGACTATAGGTACACGGTAACTGAGGACAGACAGGTCCAATGGATTGGATTCCCCTGTATCGTTTGGGGACTACGACGTAGTGGCCTAGTACGTCCGTAGTCGATGAGTCGAGTGAATTATTATAAAGATAATAATTCACTAAGTTAGAAGGAGTTCTGACAAGTATGACTCACGGCCAGCTCGATATTGGGCCTAGAGGGTCACACACATATGGTAGGCATTGCGATGAATAGAGGTTCGGATATGAGATATCTAACGGAGCCCTTGTCTTATTGGATGCAGATCCAATACCCACTAGGGGAGGACCCATTAGGGTTTGACATGGGACCTCTATAAATAGGAGGGATTAAGAGCCCCATGGGCTAGAGAGCTCTTGTTTGCCTTTTCCTATTCTCCTCTCCATCTCCACCTCAGAGTAGGTCTGGAGTTTTGAGGAGCGTTGTTGCAACCCTGCTGTGTGGATCATCGCTAGAGAGGAGGACGCTTGACCTCCTTCACCCTCTCCTAAGGATCTGCAAGGAAACATGGATATACGATCTCCTTAGGTAACACAATCTACTCTATACGCAGTTTCATGTTTCGCGGATTTTGCGTACCAATCTTCGCACGACGACGAACATCTCTTTGGGAATCGGGGATTTTATTTTTCTTGTTCTTCCGCTGCGCATATGATGTCGCCCCCAGGGATTTCCCAACAATTATAAACTGCACAGGTTTTATAGATATGAATTTGATAAAATATTTTTCAGTGTCCTCAAATATTAGTTTGGATCTTGGATTAGTTTGTGATGAAAATTTTAATATTATCGATATTTTTGAGGGTGTGACATTAGGAGACAACCCTTATAGAATTTTCTCTTCTCTCTTGAAAGATCAAAACTTGGAAGAAAAGAGGGAGAAGAACTTCTAGCCTGTACAACACTTTTAAGCTCTAAAATCACTGAGTAAGATCAAGCTTTCGGTGCCCTTTCATGCAGGAAAGGGTGGGGTATATATAGGCCCCAAACTGGTTTGAATTTGGAGCTCAAAAATGTCTTTTTCCGGATTTCCGGGGTCCTGGCGGTACTACCTCCTGACTAGGGCGGTACAACCGCCTGGCAGCTCGGAGACTGAGCCTCTAGGCGGTGCTACCGCCTGACAAGGGCAATACCACCGCCTAGTCTCGCTCGGAGACTGAGCCCAAGCAGTGCCACTGCCTAACTAGGGCGGTTGCACTGCCCAGTCTCGCTCGGAGACTGAGCCCAAGCGGTGCCACCACCCAGCTTTCCTGGGAGACCATCTCCTGGGCGATGCCACCGCTTGGCAGGAATTCTGGTCCGAATGGGTTGATCCATTCGACCCAATTTGGGTCTATCCAGGGCCCAATTGCCCCCAGATTAAGTTAATGGGATCACCTCCCATTCCTAACTTAATCTATATGCTAACTACAATATTTCTTAAGACATTTACTGCAACTTGCTCCAGTGCGTCAATCGCTTCTTCCGGCGAGCTTCCGACGAACTTCCGGCGAACATCCGACGAACATCTGACGAACCTTCAGTGATGCTCCGGTGGACTTCCGGCAAACTCCTGGACTTACGACGATCCACTTGGCGAGTTCCGATGAGCTTCTTTGGCAAGCTCCTGGACTTCTCGGATTTGCTCCCGTAGAACCTCTGACGACCGTTCGGACTTCCGTCGAACTCTTGAACTCCCAACGTGATTATAGTCTTGACTCCGGTGCAACTCCTGCTGCATGTTTTACTTCCATCGTAGTTAATCCTGCACATATAAAATAAAACTTCGATCAAGACAATTAATCCTAAGCAATTAACCAAGTTGTCTGGCATGTCATTGGTCCCTCGACGCTTCGTCCGATTATTCGGCGCATCGTCCTCTCCTGCGACCTATTGCCCAATCGGTCAGTTGACTCCACAACTCTGATATCCTTGGCACAATACCCGCTCTTCTTGGCCCGATACCCGAGTCCACGACCCGAAGCCTTCTGTCGATACGTCGACCAATCCACCGGCCCGACGTCCAATCTTCTGATATGTTCCTCCGACACAACATGATTTTTCCTACTTTAATTGTCTCATCCTAATCGAAGCATCCTACGTCACTCAAAACTCAGATTAAAACATAAACATAATTATCAATTGGTTTCATCATTAAAATACGAGATTCAACACTATCTCTATAGATCCGAAGCCCCAAGATATAGGATGCTTCCCCTAAGTCCTTCATGGAGAAGTGTCTAGATAACCAAGTCTTTACTATAGATAGCATTCTTACATCATTCTCAATGATTAGGATGTCATCCACATATAACACCAAAAAGGTGATAGCGCTCCCACTTACCTTCCTATACACACAGGGCTCATCTTCGTTCTTAACGAAGTCATAAGATCTGATTGCCTCATCAAATCTTATGTTCAAACTTCGGGAAGCTTGCTTTGGTTTATAAATGGATCTAAGCAACCTGCACACCTTATCTGGGTAGTCCTTGGATATGAATCCCTCAGGTTGTATCATATACACCTCCTCCTCGAGGTTCCCATTGAGTAATGTAGTTTTTACATCCATCTGCTAGATCTCATAATCATAGTGTGTTGCAATAGCCAATAGAATTCAGATGGATTTTAGCATTGCTATGGGTGAGAAGGTTTCGTCATAGTCAACACCTTACCTTTGATGATACCTCTTAGCCACTAGCCTTGCTTTATAGGTCTCTACCTTTTCATCTACTCCGATCTTTTTCTTAAAGATCCACTTGCAACCGATGTGTACAATACCCTCGGGCACATCAACTAGGTTCCAAACATTGTTGGAGTATAAGGAATCCATCTCAAAATTCGTTGCTTCTTGCCACTTCCCGGAGTCTATACTCATAATAGCCTCATCGTAGGTTTGAGGATCAATGTCCTCAACATCCTCTCCTCTAATATGTCTCACATATTTCTCAGGAGGATGGGATACTCTGCTAGACCTACGTAAAGTTAAAACTTGTGTGTTAGGTACTTGAAAGACTCAAGCTGTAGTGTGGTGCTTGAGCTTGGTTCTCCAATCTCGCTTAACTCTATCATACTCCCACTATCTCCACCAAGAATGTGTTCCTTCTTAAGGAATACTGCTCTCTTGGCTACAAAGACCTTTTGGTCCTCGAGATGATAGAAAAAATACCCACAAGTTTCCTTGGGGTATCCCACGAACTTGCATCGCTTTGTCCTCGATTTTAACTTATCGGGATTGTATCTTTTAACGTGGGCAGGGCAACCCTAAATCTTAACAACCTTAAGAACTCATTGCATGAAGCCTTCTAGAGACACGTCGATCGATCCTCTTGCTCGACGTCCAATCTTCTAACATGTTCCACTCCTGCCTAATATTGATTCTTCTTGATTTAATTATCTCTTCTGACATGTTCCACTCTTGGCTTGTCCTAGTCTAGTTACATAGATACCATTGTCAAAAGGTTTGGTATGAAATATTCTAAGAGAGGTATCACACCGATGAGACATAGGATGTCGCTTTCTAGGAGTATGTCCCCAAAGACTCCTGAAGAAAGGGCGAACATAGATATGATACCTTATGCCTCAGCAATAGGGTCTATCATGTATGTCATGCTATATACCAAGCTTGATATAGCGCATGCTCTGAGTATCACAAGCAAGTATAAGGCGGATCTAGGCTTGGAGCACTGGAAAGCCGTCAAGTGTATCCTTAAGTACTTGAGAAGGACTAAGGATCTTTTATTGATATATGGAGGTAGTAGCCTCAGGATTGAAGGCTATACAGACTCGAGTTTCCAGTCCGATATCGATGATAGCAAGTCGAATTCAAGGTATGTGTATATCCTAAATGGAGGAGTAGTGTGCTGGAAAAGTTCCAAGCAAGATACTACTACTGACTCGACCGCAAAGACGAAGTACATTGCTACAGAAGAGGTAGCAAATGAGGGAGTCTAGATGAAAAAGTTCATCATAGATTTAGGAGTCGTGCCGAGCAGCAAGGAGTTGATTCCCTTATATTGCGACAACAACGGAGCGATTACTCAAATGAGGGAACTTGTGTCTCATTAGAAGTGTTCTGAGGAGGTTCCACCTGATCTGAGAGATCATGACTCGAGGAGATATAGTAGTGGAAAGAGTTCTATTCAAGATAACATTGTAGATTCACTAACTAAGACGTTGTCTCAAATAGTCTTTGAGCATCACAAGAGTCTGATTGAGATCCGACACATAGGTGATTGGTTTTAGGTCAAGTGAGAGATTTTTGATCAAAGGTGCCCTGCAAGCGAATCACATGAATGATGGGATATATGACTTGACACATAGTCTTTTTGCTGATTATTATATTTTGTCATTTTATCACTTTATATTGACTATTGCTTGAATATATTATGATGTCCATGGATCTATGCAATAGGAAGCAGATCGTGATGAGATCACAATAATAAGACCAATTCACCTTTAAACACAAACCTTAAATAATCCTGGTCATAGGTTACTCGAGAGGGATATCGAGATAACCAAACATACTGGTGTGCTGTATACTCGTCCATATGATGGATGCAGCTGGTCTTAAAGCTGCTCATATGAGGACACTAGGGATACAGTATTAGTGCTCATTGGAGAATGAGTTCACTAATTGATCTGCTTACAAAATGTTAGATGGTTGATGATGCCTTATTGTTAGACAACGATATAGTAGTCCTAGTGGTGTATTTAGTCCTTAGACTTGAGACATCAAGGATATCCTATAGGAGTACTATATTCTTTGATATTGGACTTATAGGTCTAGTGGTTCCATATCTAACACAACTGGCCATTGAGAGCGGTAGCCAACCTTACAAGGAATATTGAGTGTCGATAGAGGATCATCCACTCTTGGTGTCATGAGAGGAATATCCTATATATTCTTACTCAAACAAATCCTTGGCTAGTTTCATTCGGATTAAGAGAGAAAGAGTTCTCCTAGAGAATTCGATTAGAGCAAGACTCGATTAGAAACTGTATGGGTCTAACAATACCATGCTCGGTATACAGTCTCTAGGATGTTAGATGGATGAGAGACTATAGGTATACGATAACTAAGGATAAACAGGTCTAATGGATTGGATACCCCTGTATCGTCTGGGGACTGCAGCGTAGTGGCCTAGTACATCCGTAGTCGATGATTCGAGTGAATTATTATGGAGATAATAATTCACCGAATCAGAAGGAGTTCTGACAGGTATGGCTCACGGCTAGCTCGATATTGGGCATAGAGGGTCACACACGTATGGTAGGCGTTACGATAAGTAGAGGTTCAGATATGAGATATCCGTTGGAGCCCCTATCTTATTGGGTGTCCAATAAACCTCTGAATTGTTGGATCCTATAGATGAGATCTAATAGGAGCCAATTGTTGAATCTCATATTTTAATGATGAAACAAATTGATAGTGTTTGTGATCTAATGTGCGTTTAAGTGATATAGGGCTAACGTCAATCAAAAAAGGCAAATTGATTAAAGCAAGAGGAATCAGATGTTGGGCTGGAGCAAACATGTCAGAAGATTGGATGTCGTACTGAAGGAACGGTCAACGTATCGGCATAAGGTTTCGGGCCGTGAATTCGAGTATCGAGCTAAGAAGATTGGACATTGCGCTAAGAAAATCAAATGTTGTGAGAAGACAACATGTTGATTGGGCAATACACTAAAGGAGAGGACTATGCGTCGAAGGATCGGATGAAGCACCGGAAGAACCAATGACATGTCGGCAATATAGGATTTTCTTGTAATCAATTGTCTAGATTGAGTTAGTTTAGAGTCTAATTGAGTCGATTTAGAATATAATTAGACCGACTCAATTAGGGGCCAATTGGGCCTAAAATAAGGTTGTTATGGGTCAAGAGAAAGGCTCATTCAGTGATCCAAGTTTGGGATATGTTAGGCAAAGTGAAAGGCCCAAATAGTGACCAAACAGGTGAAACCGTCGTGGCACAATCTCCAAGACTATGTTAGGCGGTGATATTGCTAGTCTGGGTGGTGGTACCGCCCAAACATAGTCTCTGAGAGACTATCAAACGGTGGTACTACCTAGTGTCAGGATGTCAAGCAGTGGTACCACTAGATTTGGTGGTGGTATCGCCTAGTGTTAGTGCTGTAGGTGGTGGTACCGTCCAACATAAGCGGTGGTACCGCCCGTACCCGGGAAACCCGGGATGAGACATTTTTGTTGAATCTCAAATTTTGATGATAACGTCAATTGTCATTTGTTATCTAATCCATATGTTGAGATAAGTGTGCAGGATTAACTACGATGAAAGTAAGACATACAGTAGGAGTTGTGCCGGAGTCAAGACTATGATCACGTTGGGAGTTCGAGAGCTCGACGGAAGTCCGGATGGTCGTCGGAGGTTCTACGGGAACAAATCTGAGAAGTCTAGGAGCTTACCAAAAGAAGCTCGTCGGAACTCGCCAAGTGGATCGTCGCAAGTCCAGGAGTTTGTCGGAAGTCCGTCGGAGCATCATTGGAGGTTCGTCGGTTGTTCGCCAGAAGTTCGCCGGAAGCTCGCCGGAAGAAGCGACTGACGCACCGGAGCAAGCTGTAGTAAATGTCTTAAGAATTGTCATAGTTAGCATGTAGATTAAGTTAGGAATGAGAGGTGATCCCATTAACTTAATCTCGAGGCAATTGGGCCCTTGAAAGACCCAAATTGGGCCGAATGGATCAGCCCATTCGGACCCAGATTACTTGGCCAGAGGTGGCACCGCTTGGGTCGGCGGTGGCACCGCCCAGGGCTCAGTCTCCGAGCTCTGGCTGGGTGGTGCAACCGCCTTTGATAGAGGTGCAACTGCCAGAGCTTTGTCTCTGAGCTCTAGCTAGGCGGTGCAACCGCCCCAATCAAGCGGTGGCACCGCCTGAGCTCGGTCTCCAAGCTCTAGCAGGAGGTGCAACCGACCCTGACAAGCGGTGGCACTGCCAAGAGGCTCAATCTTCGAGCTCTGCCAGGCGGTGCAACTGCCCTAGTCAGGCAGTGCAACCGCCAAATCCTGGAATTATGGGAATTGACAGTTTTGAGCTCGGAATTCAAATTGGTTTGGGTCCTATAAATACCCCACTCTTTCAGCAATGAAAGAGCAACCAAAAACCACCGAAATCCGGATCTTACTTTGTGATTTTTAGAGCTCAAAAGTGTTGTATGAGTTAAAAGTTCTCCTTCCTCTTTTCTTCCAAGTTTTGATCTGTCAAGAGAGGAAAGAAAATTCTGTAAGGGTTGTCTCCTAAGCTCGTCAAAAGAGTGAAACTGTAAAATGGTGGTTGGCCTTCGCCTTTTGAAGGAAGGCCTCTAGAGGACGTCGGTGACCTTGTCGGTGGAGGAAGCCAAAAGTGGATGTAGGTCAAGATTGACCGAACCACTCTAAAATATCGGTTTGCATTTACTTTGAGCATATTATCTTTACTACAAACCTCCTCAACATCTTACTGCCTTCTGCGCATTTACGATCATGTTTCAAAGTTCAGTATTTTTCGAATCGACATTTAAACATAAATCAGTTTTATCGTACGAACATCATATTTCAGTTTACGCTTACATTCTAATTTCCATCATAACTGCAAACTGCCTATATAGACTTGCTTTAACTACATCTTGCTCGATCAAAGTTAAAGTGATTTATGAATCGGCTTTTCTACCGAAATCGCTCTTATCATACGAATGAAGTTTTAATCGTCGAAAGTTTTCTGGTGCACTAATTCACCTCTTAGTGCTCTTGATCCTAACAATTGGTATTAGAGCAGGGTTAACTCTCAAACGGATTAAAACCGAAGAGAGATGGCATATGCTAGAAACCAAGAGGGCCATTCTATTACACGTCCACCCATGTTCAATGGGACAGACTACACCTATTGGAAGACCCGAATGAGGATCTTCCTTATTTCAATGGATTTTAAACTTTGGAATCTTGTCAAGAATGGATTTTCGAAGTCTTCTCTTCCAATAATCGATTGGAATGAATTGGAGAAGAAGACTTTTGCTCTTAATGCAAAGGCTATGAATGCCTTATTTTGTGCGCTTGATAAAAATGAGTTTAATCGTGTTTCGGTTTGTGATTTGATATTTGGCATATACTCGAAGTGACTCACGAAGGCACAAGTAGAGTGAAAGAGTCAAAAATTAATCTTTTGATACACTCATTCGAACTTTTCCGAATGATATCGAGTGAGACTATTGGCGACATGTAGACTCATTTCACGGATGTCGTCAATGGTCTAAAAGGACTCGACAAAAGTTTTTTGGATTTTGAGCTCGTAAATAAGATTCTAAGATCCCTTCCTAAGAGTTGAGACCCTAAAGTCACTGCTATTCAAGAGGGTAAAGATTTAAATAACTTCCCTCTTGAAGAACTAATCGAGTCATTAATGACCTATGAAATGACATGCAAGGCTCATGAAGAGCAAGAAGACATCCTTCCAAAGAACAGGAAGGATATGACACTTAGAACTTTAGATGACTACTTGAGAGAAAACTCAAGTGATGAGGACTATGACGATGACTTGGCACTTCTAACAAGGAAATTCAAAAAATTCATTAAGAGAAACAAGTTTAAAAATGACAAAAAAAAATAAACTTGAATCCAAAAAGGACCAAGTTATTTGCTACAAATGCAAAAAGTTAGGACACTACAAAAGTGATTGTCCCCAAGTCAAGAAGAGAATATCAAAGAAGAAGGCGCTCAAAGTAACGTGGGATGACTCGAGCACGTCCGAAGAAGAGGAATCCAACACCGAGCAAGTTGCTCGTTACGCCTTAATGGCCATCGGAGAGGAGGTAACAAATTTAATTGATGCAGATTTATCATTTGATGAGTTATTATATGCCTTCCATGACTTATTTGATGAATACAAGAGTATTAGTAGAAAATACAAATTGCTAAAAAAGGAGTATGATAGTCTTACTTATAATTTCGATAAGTTAAAAACTGAATATCATGATAGTTTAGGTTCTTGTATAAAATGCCATGATCTAGAAACTATCCAAAAGAAAAACTTGCTACTTAAGGACACCTTGAAGAAATTCGGGGTTGGTAGCAAGTCTTTGAACATGATCCTTATAAACAAAGGTCATGTTTCCAAAAGAAGTGGAATTGGATTTGTGAGAAATCCTCACCAAAATCCAACCACCTTCATAAAAGACCTCATCCTACATGTTCGACACCAAAACAAATGTAACTTTTGTTGCAAACATAGACACAAAACACATTATTGTCTATTCAAGAAAATTAGTCCGAACAAATTAATTTGGGTTCTTAAAGGAACCATGATAAACTCTATGCAACATGATAAACAATGTAGATCATTTTTTGAGGCACCCAAAAGTAAATGGGTATCTAAAAATTATCCTTTCTTGTAGAGACATACACCATCACAAGCTAGAAGCAAGAGATGGTACATTGATAGTGGATACTCAAGACATATGATTAGAGATCCATCTCAATTCTCTAAGCTCACTAGCATAGACGAAGGCTATGTCACCTTCGGAGACAATAATAAGGGTAAAATCATTGGCAAAGGAACCATAGGTAACAAATCCAACTTCTTTATTGAAGATATTTTGTTAGTTTATGGTTTAAAATATAACCTCTTGAGCATTAGTCAATTATGTGATAAAGGATATATTGTCAAATTCGAATCTAATGGTTGCATCATTGAAAAACCACACAACAACATATCTATGATTGCATTAAAACAAAATAACGTATACACCATTCACATCAATGATCTGTGTAATGAAATGTATTTCTCAATTTTAAATGAGGATGCTTAGCTATGGCATAGAAGATTAGGTCACGCTAGCATGAAACTAATCACTCAAATATCATCCAAAGAACTTGTAAGAGGAATTCCTCATATCAAGTTCATTAAAGATAATGTATGTGATGCTTGTCAATTAGGTAAACAAATTAAGGATAGTTTCAAATCTAAGAATCAAATAAGCACCTCTAGACCCTTGCAATTGATCCATATGGACTTGTTTGGACCAATCTCTACATCAAGGCTAGGAGGTAGCAAGTACATCTTCATTATTGTAGATGACTATAGTAGATACACATGGACTTACTTCTTAAAACACAAAAATGAATGCTTTAGATATTTTAACAAGTTTTGTAAGCTTGTTCAAAATGAAAAGTGTTCTATGATTTCATCAATTAGAAGTGATCATGGTGGTGAATTTCAAAACCGTGATTTCCAAGAATTTTGTGAACTTAATGGATACAACCACAACTTCTCTACTCCAAGAAATCCTCAACAAAATAGAGTAGTAGAAAGAAAAAATAGAAATTTACAAGAAATGGTAAGAACCATGTTGAATGAACATAGCCTACTCAAATATTTTTGGGCCAAAGCCGTAAACACTGCATGCTATATTTTGAATAGAGTTCTAGTAAGACCCCTACTCACCAAAACTCCCTATGAGTTGTGAAACAACAAAAAACCCAATGTTTCATATTTTAAAGGCTTTGGGTGTAAGTTTTTCATCTTGAATGAAAAAGATGCCTTAGGAAAATTTGATGCTAAATTTGATGAAGGAATTTTTCTTGGTTATTCTTCAGTTTCTAAAGTTTTTCGTATCTTCAATAAAAGAACTTTAGTTATTGAAGAATCCATTCATGTTGTTTTCAATGAGATTTTCGAAATCAAGAAAAATGATTTTGATGATGATGTTAACTTCGATTCTTTAAATTTAAATGAAACCCCTTCTCCAACTAGCAACTTGGATGCATCCACTTCCAAAACATCCCTACCCAAGGATTGGAAGTATATAGATGCTCATCCTAAGGAGCTAATCTTAGGAGACACATCAAAGGGGGTTTGGACACGTTCTTCTCTTAAAAATTTTTGTGCCAACACCGCTTTTCTCTCCCAAATTGAACCTAAATGTATTGATGAAGCCATGAAAGATGATTCATGGATTATCGCAATGCAAGATGAATTAAATCAATTTAAGAGAAATGAGGTATGGAAGCTTGTTCCTAGGCTAAATGACCATTTAGTTATTGGTACTAAATGGGTCTTTAGAAACAAGCAAGATGAATATGGTATCGTGGTTAGAAACAAGGCTAGATTAGTGGTCAAAGGTTTCAACCAAGAAGAAGGTATCGATTACGAAGAAACCTTCGCTCCTGTGGCTCGATTAGAAGCCATAAGGATGCTCCTTACTTATGCTAGTAGTAATAATTTTAAGTTGTTTCAAATGGATGTTAAAAGCGCTTTTCTTAACGGCTTTATTTCCGAAGAAGTTTATGTTGAACAACCTCCTGGATTTGAAAATAATAGGCTCCCTAATCATGTGTTCAAATTAACTAAAGCTCTCTATGGTTTAAAATAAGCCCCTAGGGCTTGGTATGAGAGACTTAGTTCTTTTCTTATTGAAAATAATTTCACAAAAGGCAAGGTTGATACTACATTGTTTATCAAGAATCTTGAAAATAATTTTTTTATTATTTAAATTTATGTTAATGATATTATCTTCAGTTCTACGAATGAATCTCTTTGTGAATCTTTTGCTAAAACCATGAGTATCGAATTTGAAATGAGTTTGGTGGGAGAATTAACCTTTTTCTTAGGCTTATAAATTAAGCAACTAAGCAATGTCATCTTTATTAGTTAAATTAAATATGCTTTAGATCTACTGAAAAGATTTAATATGGATAGCTCAAAAGCTATTAACACCCCTATGAGCACCTCCACTAAGTTAGAAGTTGATGAGAGTGGAGAAAGCTTCGATCAAAAAACTTATAGGGGTATGATAGGAAGTTTACTTTACCTCACTACAACTAGACCAGATATCATGTTCAATGTAAGACTTTGTGCTAGGTTTCAATCGAACCCTAAGATATCTCATCTCAAAGTAGTTAAAAGAATACTTAGATATCTTAAAGGTACCATAAATCTAGGATTATGGTATCCAAAATCCAAAAATTTTGAGTTAATTGCTTATGCTGATGCGGATTTTGCTGGGTGTAGACTAGATAGAAAAAGCACAACAGGAACATGTCAATTTTTGGGACATTCCCTTGTTTCCTAGTCATCTAAGAAATAAAACTTGGTTGCACTATCAACAACCAAAGCTGAATATATTGCAGCTAGTGCATGCTGTGCACAAGTTGTGTGGATGAAAAACACCTTAGAAGATTACAAAGTCTATCTTAAAAATATTCCCATTAAATGTGATAACACGAGTACAATATGTTTAACAAAGAATCCCATTCAACACTCAAGAACAAAATATATTAATATTAGACATCACTTTATACGAGATCATGTTACTAATCATGATGTAATCATAGAGTTCATAGATACTAAGCATCAACTAGCTGATATTTTTACAAAACCTCTAAGTGAAGAACAATTTGATTTCATAAGAAGACAATTAGGAATGTTGATGTGTCCGAATGCATAAACCTATTAAAATTATTATTTAGACTTTTTTAATTGAATGATCAAATCACTTAATTGCCATTACATGCCTAAAATAACATGTTGGAAATTAATACAAAAATTTTCATAACAATGAGCATGTTTGTATGGTCTTGTTTGATTGCATGAAAGTGTTAAATTAAATTTTCAGTTCCAATCGGACTTCATGAATACATTATTTTCTTTCGGACTTAATAAACATATGTCACATATAGTTTGATTCACATCATTGATTTTTGTCAAATAGAATCATCTAGTAAATGCATATCTATTAGACTTATCATATAAAAAATATTCCCTTTGAGAAATAAAGTTGATGATTCCTTCTTATAAAAGGAAGATATTTTTATGTGCAAGGATTTGATTCACATAAATATCCTGATCCTTGTAAAGCATGTCTTAATATCCTATCGATTTGAACTACACAAATGACTTTCCTCTTTTATGCAAAAAGATAATAACAAATAAAAAGGAAGAAGTTTTCACTCTATAATCTTCATGTCATGTTTTTCTTGATATGTTTGTATAATTTATATCCAAATGACATGAACCTACTTATGACATCGCATGTATATTTAAAAGTTGTTTATATTGTTCTCCTTTTTGTTGATGACAAAGGAGGAGAAATATATGAATTGATGCTATAAATGCCATATTATGTTGAAAAAAGTAGATATATGAATTGATGCTATGATTATGCCATGCAAGTCGAAAATATATGAATTAATGATAACTATGATTGCCATATTAGCAATATGCCATGTTTGCATCATGATAAGATATCAAGAACTTGCATCATAGTCCTACGTGTTGATATCTTACCTTGTGATGAAATGCTATGATTGCTAAAATACTTGAAATGTGTGCATCATGTTAAGATATCAAAATCTTACTTCAAAATTTTACATATTGATATCTTACCATATGATGAATTGCTATCATTACCATCATTCACATTTGAAATTTGAAAATGGATGTCAAGCCTTGACATCATACATCATTTTCAGAGAGATACATCATGATAGGAATCATGATGGGAGTATTGATAAGATTAAATAATTTTAACTTATCAATATGTCTCTTGAATTGAAAGGCCTTGAATTAAAAAATGACTTATCTCAATTATGACACATAGATAGGGGGAGTTAAGGTTAACTCCGTTATCAATTGATTGTCATCATCAAAAAGGGGGAGATTATTGAATCTCGAATTTTGATAATGACGTCAATTGTCATTTGTTATCTAATCCATATGTTTAGATAAGTGTGCAGGATTAACTATGATGAAAGTAAGACATGCAACACGAGTTACGCCGGAGTCAAGACTATGATCATGTTGGGAGTTCGAGAGCTCGATGGAAGTCCGAACGGTCATCAGAGGTTCTACGAGAACAAATCTGAGAAGTCCAAGAGCTTTCCAAAAGAAGCTCGTTGGAACTCACCAAGTGGATCGTCGCAGGTCTAGGAGTTTGCCGGAAGTCCATTGGAGCATCGCTGGAGGTTCGTCGAATGTTCGCTAGAAGTTCGCCGGAAGAAGCGATTGACGCACCGGAGCAAGCTGTAGTAAATGTCTTAAGAATTATCATAGTTAGCATGTAGATTAAGTTAGGAATGGAAGGTGATCCCATTAATTTAATCTTGGGGCAATTGGGCACTTGAAAGACCCAAATTGGGCCGAATGGATCAGCCCATTCGGACCAAGATTACTTGGCCAGAGGTAGCACCGCCTGGGTTGGCGATGGCACCGCCCAAGGCTTAGTCTCTGAGCTCTGGCTAGGTGGTGCAACCGCCTCTGATAAAGGTGAAACCGCCTGAGCTCTGGCTAGGCGGTGCAACCGCCCCAGTCTGGCGGTGGCACCGTCTGAGCTCGATCTCCGAGCTTTGGTAGGAGGTGCAACCACCCTTGACAAGCGGTGGCACCGCCTAGAGGCTTAGTCTTCGAGCTCTGCCAGGCGGTGCGACCGCCCTAGTTAGGCGGTGCAACCACCAAATCCCGGAATTCTGGGAATTGATAGTTTTGAGCTCAGAATTCAAACTGGTTTGGGGCCTATAAATACCCCACTCTTTTAGCAATGAAAGAGCAACCGAAAACCACCGAAATCCTGATCTTACTCTGTGATTTTTAGAGCTCAAAAGTGTTGTATGAGTTAAAAGTTCTCCTTCCTCTTTTCTTCCAAGTTTTGATCTATCAAGAGAGGAAAGAAAATTCTGTAAGGGTTGTCTCATAAGCTCGTCAAAAGGAGTGAAACTGTAAAATGGTGGTTGGCCTTCGCCTATTGAAGGAAGGCCTCTAGTGGACATCAGTGACCTCGTCGGTGGAGGAAGCCAAAAGTGGATGTAGGTCAAGATTGACCGAACCACTCTAAAATCTCAGTTTGCATTTACTTTGAGCATATTATCTTTACTACAAACCTCCTTAATAGCTTACTATCTACTACACATTTACGATCATGTTTCAAAGTTCAGTATTTTCTAAATCGGCGTTTAGACATAAATCAGTTTTATTGTATGAACATCATATTTCAGTTTACGCTTGCATTCTAATTTCCATCATAACTTCAAACTGCCTACATAGACTTGCTCTAACTGCATCTTGCTTGATCACAAGTTAAAGTGATTTATGAATCGGCTTTTCTGCCAAAATCGCTCTTATCATACTTAACAAGTTTTAATCGCCGAAAAGTTTTCCCTGCACTAATTCACACCCTCTTAGTGCTCTTGATCCTAACAATTTTTAGGCTCTAAGTTTGAATAAACTTGAAACCTATAAATACCCCTCTCATCCCAGGTTAAAAAACACACGAATTGAGAGTGAAAAAAAAAGAAAACGCTGCTGCAATCTTGTGTGAACTCCTCTCAAAGATCTAAGTGTTAGTGTAGTTTGAGAGAGGAGTAGGTGGGGGTGTAAAGGTTCTCTTCTAAGCCTGTAAAAGGAGAATAGAGTTGTAAGAAAAAGGTTGGTCTTCACCTATTGACGGAAGACCGTAAGTGGATGCTGGTGGCCTCGACGGAAGAAGAATCGATGGGGTGGATATAGGTCACGACGACCGAACTACTATAAAATTCTGGTTTACATTTCTTTGGAGCAATTTACTTTAATGACAAACTGAATCTTTACTTTCCTACTACTTTCTCTACATATACGAACGAGATTTCAAGTTATCTTTCGAGTTCGGTTTTTATCGTACGAAAAATTTCAGAACCGATGTAATTTTATCCACTACACTAATTCACCCCGCCTCTTAGTGCCGACTTGTTCCTAAAAATTGGTATCAGAGCTACATTTTTCTCATTAGTTGAACACCCAAAGAGAAATGACTCTTTTCGGCTTTCAAGAGAGTTACTCTCTTATTCGTCCTCCCATGTTCAATGGGATGGACTACATATATTGGAAAACTCAAATGAGAGTTTTCTTATTTTCATTTAATCTCGATTTATGGAATATAATCAAATTTGGTTTTCAAAAGTCTTCTCTTCCAATGAATGATTGGAATGAGTTAGAGAAGAAGACTTTCTCTTTAAATGCAAAGGCTATGAATGCCTTATTTTGCGCCTTAGACAAAAATAAATTCGATCGGGTTTCTACTCGCAAAATGACTTTCGATAGTTGGCACTCTCTTGAAATCACACACGAAGGCACTAGTAGAGTTACAAATTCGACGATTAATATTTTGATGCATGATTTTAAGTTGTTTTGAACAAAACTAAGTGAGACTATTGGAGATATGTGCACCCATTTTACGAATGCCATCAATAGTCTTAAAGCTCTTGGTAAAAGATTTTTGAACCTTGAACTTATGAACAAAATTTTACGATCTCTTTCTAAAAGTTGGGATTCAAAAGTAACGGCAATACAAGAGGCTAAAACCTAAATAACCTTGCCCTTGAAGAACTTATCAGGTCATTAATTACCTATGAAATGACTTATGTGGTATATGACAAACTTGAGAACAACCTTCCCAAGAACAGGAAGAATTTGGCACTTGGAATAATTGAAGACCACTCGAGCAAAAGTTTAAATGATGGTGAACTTGAACTCCTCACTATGAAATTTAAAAAGTTCATGAAACAAGAATTAAAAAATAAAAATAAACTTAAAAAGAACGTAACTACTTGTTATGAATGCAAGAAGAAGGAAGCACTTTGGGATGAATCAAGTTCATCAGAATATGAAGAACAAGCCAACAAAGACGATGTGGCAAACTATGCCTTAACGGCTTTCGACAACGAGGTAAGCAAAACCCTATTGCTTTATTTTGAAATTTCTTGATGCATTTCATATGTTATTTTTAAATTAGTATATAAAATATAAAAAATAAATAAATAAATAAAAGGGGATCATGCTTTCTTTTTCTAGCTATTTTGAAAAATGATCGTGACAATTGCATGTTTTATGAAAATACAATAAAATGTTAATCTAATGCTTGTACACCTAGTAAAATTAATATTATGAATATGTTTTAAAGAAGCAATAATGAGTATCTTGATGATTTTCATATTGCATTTCAATGACAATGCATGGCTTTTGTATGGAAGGCTTGATGATTTTTATGATGAACCTTGTCTTTGGTTTTCAAATTTAAACATAATGTATGGTTTTGACATAAGAACAAATTTTTGGGCATGCTAATATAAAGTTAATCACATAAATTGAAACTAAAGAAGTTTAGATATCTATAAGAATCATTCAAAATTATGTTCAATGAAACCATGCTTGATGTTGTAATGAAAATATTAAAGTTTTGATACCATGCTTGATGATTTTATATTATGAATGAGATTTTAAAGTTATGCATGATGATTTTTGTAATTTATGACTTATTGATCTTTATCGCAATTAAAGTTCCTTTTTCAGTTTTAAATAAGATGGATGATTTCATATAAAAAAACTTGAGAATATTTATATGAAATCAAACACATAAAAAGGAAAATGAATTATCATTGGAATTAAAATAATGAATTAAATCTCTTGTTTGAAGAAGCCTTATATTTAATGTGTTTTACATTTTTTTTGGTCTTGATAGTTTTTATGAAAAAAAATTTTTTAATCTTAAACGTTGATACATATTTTTATTTGCCATAAAAGGACAAAAGGCATACTTATATGAAACAAACAACTTTAAATAAAACAACTAAAGGGGAATGTATTTTGAAAATAAATGTTTGTATCATATTTGATGATTTTATATTTTTTAAACTATGCATGATGAGTTGAAGTAATAATGGTTTGAATGCATGAATTGACAATTTTTTTTGTCACACGAATCATGACTCCTTCACTTGATACTCTAATTTTTTTATGATTCATGAAAAATTGAGACATTATGGATGAATTAAGTTCTCGTGTGAATCTATCTATGTTGCCTTCATTGAATTTTCTGAAAAATGATTTTGATGATCATTTTGATTATTTAAAAGGAGAATTATCGAAATGAATCATGAAATTTTAGATTCATGACTTGATCTTTCATTTGTTTATGAGATGGTTGAAATCTTTGTATCTTTAAATTGTTCCCTTCTCCTTTCAATTTTTTAAATTATGCATGTTATATGTTGAAGATTTGAAACCTATTTTGGTATCATGCATACCCAAGAAATCTTGATTTGACAAATTAAATGAGTTGAAAACGAATGATGATTTTTCTCTCGATTATAACTTGTGATATTTTTTATATGAATCATCATCTTGATTTCTCGATATTTGATACCATCATAATATGAAATATTTATGATTTTATTATGATGATATGATGTATTGCATATGATGTGAATCATAATTAAAATTGCTTTGACTTGAATTCAATTTGACTTCAAGGTTTGTCTCAATTATGACATATTGCAATAAGAATGACACTTTATCTTTGTCATAATTTGAAAATCGATATAAAGGAAAATAAATTACACCATTATTTTATTATTCCCCTCTTTTTGCCAATGACAAAGGGGGAGAAAGATTTGCTAGTGTGCACATCTTAAAAGAGAAAAAGCTAGCTTGCACAATTCAAGAAGATGCAAAAACATTGTACCTTGCTCATCTCAAAAAGAGAAGCAATGATTGCTAACTTGTATATTTCAAGAAGCAAAAGTTATTTTCTTGAATATCTCATATATTGTTAGCTTACATTTTTTTAATGATGTAAAAATTTGCTAGCTTGCATGATTTAGAACTTGCTATCTTGAACATCACTAAGAATTGCTAGCTTGCAATCTCAAGAGAAGCAAAAGTGCTATATTGCTTATCTCAAGAAGCAAAATATGGTATCTAGCAAAATTTACAAACTTCCAAAACTCAAAATTATTACTAGCTTGCATGATGATAAAACTAGAGATTATACTTATAATGCAATGATTTTAAACTTGCTAAGTGTACTCCTTTTTGTTGATGACAAAGGGAGAGAAGTTATGATAATAATCATGCATGGAATGATGTATTATAAATTTGATTTTGCATGATTTTATGATGACATGTTGCTTGGACTCAAAATTAAATTTGCTTTGACTTGAATTCAGCTTGAATTCAAGGTTATATTAATATGGCATATTGATAGGGGGAGTTAAGGTTAACTTCGTCATCAATTAATTATCATCATAAAAAAGGAGGAGATTGTTGAATCTCATATTTTGATGATAAAAACAATTGATAGTGTTTGTGATCTAATGTGCGTTTAAGTGACGCAAGGCTAACGTCAATCAAAAAAGGCAAATTGATTAAAGCAGGAGGAATCAAACGTTGGGCTAGAGCAAACATGTTAGAAGATTGGGCATTGAGCTGGAGGAACGGTCGATGTATCGGCATAAGGCTTCAGGCTATGAATTCAGGTATTGGGCCAAGAAGATCGGATGTTGCGAGAAGACAACATACCGATTGGGTAATACATCGAAGGAGAGGACGATGGGCCGAAGGATCGGACGAAGCGCTGGAAGAACCAATGACATGTCGGACAACATAGGATTCGCTTTTAATCAATTATGTGTAGATTGAGTTAGTTTAGAGTCTAATTGAGTCAGTTTATAATATAATTAGACCAACTCAATTAGGGGCCAACTAGGCCCAAAATAGGGTTGTTTTGGGCCAAGAGAAAGATCCATTCAGTGACCCAAGTTTGGGATGTGTTGAGCCAAGTGAAAGGGCCAAACAGTGACCAAACAGGTGAAACCATCATGGCACAATCTCTGAGGTTGTTTCAGGCAGTGATACCACCCAAACACAATCTCCGAGAGATTGTCAGGCAATGGTACCACTAGAATGGGTGATGGAACAACCCAATGTCAGGGTGTCAGGTGGTGGTATCGCCAGACTAGGTGGTGGTACCGCCTAGTGTCAGTATTACAAGCGGTGGTACCACCCAACATAGGTGGTGGTACCACCCATACCCAAGAGACACAAGATGAGATATTTTTAGGCTCCAATTTTGAATCAACTTGAAGCCTATAAATACCCCTCTCATTCCAAGTTAAAAAACACAAGAATTGAGAGTGAAAAAGAAAAAAAATGTTGTTGTAATCTTGTGTGAACTCCTCTAAAAGATCTAAGTGTTAGTATAGTTTGAGAGAGGAGTAAGTGGGGGTGTAAAGGTTCTCTCCTAAGCTTGCAAAAGGAGAATAGAGTTGTAAGAAGGAGGTTGGTATTTGCCAATTGAAAGAAGACTGTTAGTGGATGTCGGTGGCCTCGATGGAAGAGGAATCGGTGGAGTGGATGTAGGTCACGACGATCGAACCACTATAAAATTTTGGTTTGCATTTTTTTGAGCAATTTACTTTAACTGCAAACTAAATCTTTACTTGCCTACTACTTTCTCTACATATACGAATGAGATTTCAAATTATCTTTCGAGTTCAGTTTTTATCGTATGAAAAATTTTAGAACCGACGTAATTTTATCCACTGCAATAATTCACCCCCCCTCCCTCCTCTTAGTGTCGACTCGTTCCTAACGCCAATGAGAGATTATTGTATAGAGATTCACTAATCTAAGAGGTTTGGGTAGTTGGATGGAGATCCAATAGCTAGATCCATTAGGGTTATGTTGACAAGGGACCTCTATAAATAGGATGGAACCAGTGGATTATAGGCTAGAGCTTTTTGGTTGCCTCTCTTATTCTCCTTCTCAGAGCAAGCTTGGAGTTTTGAGAAACATCATCATAGCTCTATTGTGTAGATCACCGCTAGAGAGGAGGGCGCTTGATCTTCTTCACCCTCACCTAGAGATTTGTAGGAATTCAAGGATATACGATCTCCCTAAGTAACACAATCTTTCATATATGCAGTTTTAAGTTTTATAGATTTTTTGCGCACCAATTTTCGCATGACGATGAACATATCTTTGGGAATTGGGGATTTTGTTTTATGTTCTTCTACTGTGCATATGATGTCGCCCCCTAGATTTTCCAATAAAAAGGTCATATCCCAGGTTTCCCAAGTCCTAGTGGTACCACCGCTTGTGCTGGGTAGTACCACCCCCTACAGCACTAACACTAGGCGATACCATTGCCTGGATCGATGGTGCCACTGCTTGACCCAACGTTTAGGTCACTGAATGGGACTTTCTCTTGGTCCACAACAACCCCAATTCAGGCCTAGTTAGCCCATAATTGAGTTGGTTTAATTACATTCTAAACTAACCCAATTACAACTAAAACCACTTCGATCTAGACAATTATTATAAAGTATTAATCAAATATTGTCCAACACGTCATTGGTTCATCGGCACTTCATCCAATCCTTCAGTGCATCATCCTCTTTTGCGACCTTTTGCCCAATCGGCATGTTGACCTCCGCAACCCCGATCTCCTCGGCGTAAAGTCTGTTGAATCTCGGATTTTGATGATGACATCAATTGTCATTTGTTATCTAATCCATATGTTGAGATAAGTGTGCAGGATTAACTACGATCAAAATAAGACATGCAGTAGGAGTTCTGCCGGAGTCAGGACTATGATCATGTTGGGAGTTCGAGAGCTTGACGAAAGTCCGGACGGTCATCGAAGATTCTATAGAAACAAATCCGAGAAGTCCAGGAGCTTGCCAAAAGAAGCTGTTAGGATCGGAGCGACACTAAGAGGGGGGGGGGTGAATTAGTGTAGCGGATTAAAACGATGGTTTCAACAAATCTTTCGTACGATAAAAATCGGAATCGGAAGTGCTTAACTTGAAAGCGTATTCGCAAAGTTGTGCAGCAAAGGTAATGATGAAATAAAGCAAGTAAGAAGGTTTGCAGTAATGTAAATAGCAGTAATGAAATGCAAACCAGAGATTACGTCATTTTTGAAGTGGTTCGGTCAAGTGACCTACATCCACTTGCGAGGCCCCTCTTCAATGAGGCTCCCACCTTCCACTAGCAAATCTCTTGAAAGGGAAGGGTGAATACCCCTCTTACAACTCTTTTACAAGTGGTTCACTCTCTTACAGATTTTCAGCAAGAAAGGAGGTGAACACTAGCAAATTGAAAACAAGACTAGCTAAGACTTTTCTAATGCCTTTCTCTTAAACAATTGCTGCTCAAAAAGTTGTAATCTCAGCTGAGATTTGAGGGGTATTTATAGGCCTCAAGAGGATTCAAATTTGGGCTCCAAATTTAAATTCTCGTTGGGTTCCTGATGTTGGCGGTGCCACCGCCTGTCAGTGGCGGTGCCACTGCCTGTCAGTGTCAGACGCTGACAGTGCTGGGCGGTGCAACCGCCCAATCTGGCAGTGCCACCGCCAAACCCTTCGATTTACTGGTTGGGCTTCAAACTTAGCCCAAACCAAGTCTAATTTTGGGCCCAATTGGCCCCTAACCAGGATATAGGATTATCTCTTAATCCTAATCCTAATTACAAGTGAACTACATAACAAAAAAAAAACATCATAAGCAAGTTTTCAACCGCGAATGTCGAGTCTTGTTCCGGCGAGCTTTCCGACGAACTTCTCCCGACGGACTCCCAACAAGCTCCCGAACTTGTGATGACTTTAATGAGTAGCCGAGCCTTCTCGGTGATATCCGTAAACCTCCGACGATCTCTTCGACGAACTTCTGAAAATTCTGATAGGTTCCCGATTTCTTCTCGGTTGGTTCCGGCAGCATCTCCAACGATTCTTCGGACTCTTAAACGTCCATTGAACTTGACTCTGGTATCCTTGCTTTGTGTTTTCTGGTTATCGTAGTTAATCCTACACACTTAACTCAATAATATGGATTAGATCAATTAACCCATCAATTGATTTTATCATCAAAATCCGAGATTCAACAATCTCCCCCTTTTTGATGATGACAATCAATTGATGACGGAGTTAAACATAACTCCCCCTATCTATATGCCATATTATGAGAAGATAAAAACACTTGAATTCCATCCCATTGAATTCAAGCATAAACCGATAAGTTCTAACCGTAGAACTTATTGTTATTCTCATTAAGCATAATGTAAATGCGAAACTTCGATGAAAATCCTTTTCAAGTCGAAAGATAAGAGACAAATTTTACTACGACAGGAGATAAAGATTTTCAACATGAATTTCATGATATACATGTTAGACATGCTTTCAATATGATCAATCAATCTTGTGATATTTTCAAAGATTTTGCAAGGCATATAAGACATTCATCGATCGATCACTTTTCTCAAAGATTTTGCAAGGCATATAAGGCATTCATCGATCGATCACTCTTCTCAAAGATTTTGCAAGGCATATTCTCAAAGATTTTGAAAAGCTTTTGCAATTCATATAAGTCATGCTATTAAAATGATACAAGTTATCACTTTTCTCCCCCTTTGTCATCAACAAAAAGGGAATGAGACTTGAAGTACATAGTTTGTCATACAAAGATTTTATCATTCAAAATTAAGTATGCTAAAATATTTACCCAGAGTTCATCTTAAATGAAAATTCAGCATTCATCCATATTATCAAATCTCTTCGTTCTATAAGTAACAAAAGTTGTAGATGTACAAGGAAGAGATTGGGATAAGACAAAAAACGTTTCAAGTAGTAACTCCAATAAGTCAAGATCATAATTCGAATACAAATTCATTCAAATTCAATTCGTCAACTTGAAACTCATAATCTAGCCATCAAAATCAATTTCGAGATTTAAAATATCATAAAATCATTAATCTTGATCAGATGGGAGCGGTGTTTGACTCAAGATAGGATAAGAAAATTTAACATGTCATTAGAATCGAAAGAGAAGGATCAGCTCACCGAGGAATGGAGAGAGAATGAAAAACTTTACGGAAAATCCATTCAAACAAGTTTATTGTTTAGGGACAATTTAACATACCTAATTCCCTTCTAATGAATTCAAATTGGTCTTCATTCAAGGCTTTTGTAAATATATCTACTAATTGATGCTTTGTGTCAATGAATTCTAGAGCAACATCATTGTTAAGGACATGATCACGTATGAAATGATGCCTAACGTCGATGTGCTTAGTTCTAGAGTGCTGAATTGGATTTTTAGTAAGACATATGACACTAGTATTATCACATTTTATGGGAATATTTTTAAAGTGAATTCCATAGTCTTTTAATGTATTTTTCATCCAAACAACTTGTGCACAGCATGCACTTGCAGCAATGTATTCGGCTTCCGCCGTAGATAGTGCAATTGAATTTTGTTTCTTGGAAGTCCAAGAAACAAGTGCATGTCCTAAAAATTGGCATGTTCCGGATGTACTTTTTCTATCTATCCTGCATCCGCCAAAATCGGCATCTGCATAAGCTATTAAATCGAATTTTTCAGATTTTGGATACCACAGTCCTAGATTTTGAGTTCCTTTAAGATACCTAAATATTCTTTTAACACTTTTAAGATGAGATAATTTAGGATTTGATTGAAACCTAGTGCAAAGTCCTACACTAAACATAATATCTGGTCTAGTCGCGGTAAGGTAGAGTAGACTACCTATCATTCCCCTATATGTTTTTTGATCGAAATTTTCACTATTTTCATCCATATCTAACTTAGTCGTAGTACTCATAGGGGTGTTTATTGCCTTTGCATTATCCATGTTAAATTGTTTTAACAATTCTAATGTATATTTAGATTGGTTAAGAAATATACCATCCCTAAGTTGTTTGATTTGTAATCCTAAAAATAAGGTTAATTCACCCATTAAACTCATTTCAAATTCATGACTCATACATTTGGCAAATGATTCACATAGTGATTCATCCGAAGAGACAAAAATAATATCGTCAACATAAATTTGCACAATAAGAAAATTATTTTTAAAATATTTAATAAACAATGTAGTATCAACCTTGCCTTTGGTAAAATTATTTAAAATAAGAAAGGAACTAAGCCTTTCATACCAAGCTCTAGGAGCTTGTTTCAAGCCATAGAGAGCCTTAGTCAATTTGAATATATGATTAGGAAGAAGAGAATTTTCAAAACCGGGAGGTTGTTCGACATATACTTCTTCGGAAATAAAACCATTCAAGAAGGCACTTTTGACATCCATTTGAAATAGTTTAAAATTATTACTACTAGCATAGGCAAGGAGCATCCTTATGGCTTCTAATCGAGCCATGGGAGCGAAGGTTTCTTCGTAATCGATACCTTCTTCATGGTTGAAACCTTTGGCCACTAATCTAGCCTTGTTTCTAACCACGATACCATTTTTGTCTTGCTTGTTTCTAAAAACCCATTTAGTACCAATGACTAAATGGTCACTAGGTCTAGGAACAAGCTTCCATACCTTATTCCTCTCAAATTGATTCAATTCCTCTTGCATTGCGATAACCCAAAAATCATCTTTTATGGCCTCGTCAATGCATTTAGGTTCGATTTGAGAAAGGAAGGCGGCGTTGGCACAAAAATTCTTGAAAGAGGAACGAGTTTGAACCCCTTTTGATGTATCCCCTTTAATTAGCTCCTTTGGATGAGCATCTACATACTTCCATTCCTTAGGTAAGGAAATTTTGGAAGAAGGTGCATCCAAGTTGCTATTTTGAGGAGGGAGTTCATTTAAATTCAAATTATCAAAACCAAGATCATCCTCAAAATCATTTTTCTTTAAATTTGAAACTTCATTAAAAACTACATGAATAGACTCTTCTATTACTAAGGTTCTTTTGTTAAAAACCCGAAAAGCCTTAGAAACGGAAGAGTAACCAAGAAAGATGCCTTCATCGGATTTAGCATCAAATTTTCCTAAGGCATCCCTTTCATTTAAAATAAAGCATTTACAACCGAAAACTTTAAAATATGAAATATTTAGTTTTTTGTTATTCCATAATTCATAGGGAGTTTTTTGATAAGGATGGTCTTATTAGGACTCTATTCATGATATAGCAAGTCAGTATTTACTGGCTTATTAAAAATACTTAGGTAAACTATGTTCATTTAACATAGTTCTTGCCATTCTTGTAGGTTTCTATTTTTTTCTTTCAACTACTCCATTTTGTTGGGGATTCCTCAGTGGAGAAGTTGTGATTATATCCATTAACTTCACAAAATTTTGAAAGTCACGGGTTTTGAAATTAAGCCTTTGTGATCACTCCAATTGATGAAATCATGAAACCTTTTTCGTTTTGAGTGAGTTTACAAAATCTAGAGAAACACTTGAAACAATCACTTTTGTGAGCTAAGAAATAGGTCCAAGTGTATCTAGTATAGTCATCCACAATTACAAATGCATATTTGCTTCCTCCTAGACTTGTTGTATCAATTGGTCCAAATAAGTCCAAATGAATCAATTGTAATGGTCTAGTGGTGCTAATTTGAGTTTTTGATTTGAAACTAGTTTCTATTTGTTTACCTAGTTGACATGCATCGCATACTTTGTCCTTAATAAACTTTATATTTGGAATTCCTCGTACTAATTCTCTAGATGAGATCTTAGATATTAGTTTCATGCTTGCATGGCCTAGTCTCCTATGCCAAAGCCAAGCATCATCATTTAAAGCAGAGAAGCACATTTCATTACTTAGTTCATCAAGGTTGATGGTGTAGACATTATTTTGTTTTAATGCAATCATAGTCATGTTATGGTTTGGTTTTTCAATAATACATACATTTGATTCAAATCTAACGATATAACCTTTATCGCATAATTGACTAACACTCAAGAGATTATGTTTCAATCCATCAACTAGTAAGACATCATCAATAGAAAATTTTAATTTGTTACATATGGTTCCCTTGCCAATGATTTTCCCTTGGTTGTTGTCTCCGAAGGTGACGTACCCTTCTTCTTTGCTAGTGAGCATAGAGAAATGAGATGGATCTCCAGTCATATTTCTTGAGCATCCACTATCTAGATACCATCTCTTGCTCCTAGCTTGTGATGGTGTATGTTTCTACAAGAAGGGATTATTTTTAGGTACCCATTTTCTTTTGGGTGCCTTCAAAACTTGTTCATCATATTGCATAGAATTGATTATGGTTCCTTTAGGAACCCAAATTAGTTTGTTCGGACTAATTTTCTTGAATGGACATTTATAAGTTTTATGTCCATATTTGCAACAAAAGTTGCAATGGCTTTGGTGCCGAACATGTAAGACGGGGCCTTTAATGAAGGTGGTTGGATTTTGGTGAGGACTTCTCACAAATCCGATTCCACTTCTTTTAGGAACGTGACCCTTATTTGTAAGGATCATGTTCAAAGATTTGCTACCAACCTCGAATTTCTTCAAGGTGTCCTTAAGTAGCAAGTTCTCCTTTTGGAGAGATTCTAGATCATGGCATTTTATACATGGAGCTAAACTATCATGATATTCAGTTTTTAATTTATCGATATCACAAGTGAGACTATCATGCTCCTTTTTTAGCAATTTATATTTTCTACTAATTGTCTTACATTCATCAAATAACTCATGGAAAGCATTTAATAATTCATGATAAGGTAAATCTGCATCAATTAAATTTGTTACCTCTTCTCCGATGGCCATTAGGGCGTAATGAGCAACTTGCTCGGTGTTGGACTCCTCTTCTTTGGACGCGCTTGAATCATCCCACGTTGCTTTGAGCGCCTTCTTCTTTGATGTTCTCTTTTTGGCTTGAGGACAATCGTTCTTGTAGTGTCTCGATTTTTTGCATTCATAGCAAATCACTTGGTCCTTCTTTTGTTCAAAGTTATTTTTTGTATTATTTTTAAATTTGTTCTTCCTTAAATATTTTTTAAATTTTTGAGTCAAAAGTGCAATGTCATTGTCACTGTCCTCATCATTTGATGTTCCTTTCAAGTGGTCTTCTTGTGATTTGAGTGTCATATCCTTCCTGTTCTTTGGAATGGGGTTCTCGAGCTCGTTATGAGCTTGACATGTCATATCGTAGATCATTAGAGACCCAATGAGTTCTTCAAGAGGGAATGTTTTAAGGTCTTTGGCCTCTTGAATGGCCGTAACTTTTGGATCCCAACTTTTAGGGAGGGATCTTAAGATTTTAGTTACTAGTTCAAAGTTAGTAAAATCTTTACCAAGAGCTTTGAGTCCATTGATGACATCCGTAAACTGGGTGTACATGTCTCCGATGGACTCACTTGGTTTCATTCGAAAAAGTTCGCAATAGTGCACAAGGATGTTGATTTTGGACTCTTTCACTCGGCTAGTGCCTTCATGAGTGACCTCAAGAGTTCTCCAAATATCAAAAGCCGAATCACAAATTGAAACACGATTAAATTCATTTTTGTCTAGTGCACAAAACAGGGCATTCATAGCCTTTGCATTTAAAGCAAAAACCTTCTTCTCCGATTCATTCCATTCACTCATCGGAAGAGAAGATTTTTTAAATCCGTTTTCAACAATAGTCCAAAGCTCAAAATCTATAGAAATGAGGAAGATCCTCATCCGAGTCTTCCAATACATGTAATCCGACCCATTAAACATAGGTGGACGTGTGATAGAGTGTCCCTCATGCATGCCGGAGTAAGCCATCTCTCTTGGGTATTAAACCAAATATGAGAGTGAGCCTTGCTCTGATACCAATTGTTAGGATCGGAGCGGCACTAAGAGGGGGGGGTGAATTAGTGCAGCGGATTAAAACGTTGGTTTCAACAAATCTTTCATACGATAAAAATCGGAATCGGAAGTGCTTAACTTGAAAGCGTATTCACAAAATTGTGCAGCAAAGGTAATGATGAAATAAAGCAAGTAAGAAGGTTTGCAGTAATGTAAATAGCAGTAATAAAATGCAAACCAGAGATTACGCCGTTTTTGAAGTGGTTCGGTCAAGTGACCTACATCCACTTGCGAGGCCCCTCTTCGATGAGGCTCCCACCTTCCACTAGCAAATCTCTTGAAAGGGAAGGGTGAATACCCCTCTTACAACTCTTTTACAAGCGGTTCACTCTCTTACAGATTTTCAGCAAGAAAGAAGGAGGTGAACACTAGCAAATTGAAAACAAGACTAGCTAAGACTTTTCTAAGGCCTTTCTCTTAAACAATTACTGCTCAAAAAGTTGTAATCTCAGCTGAGATTTGAGGGGTATTTATAGGCCTCAAGAGGATTCAAATTTGGGCTCCAAATTTGAATTCTCATTGGGTTCCCGATGCTGGCGGTGCCACCGCCCAGCTCTCGGGTGCTGGGTGGTGCAACCGCCCAGTCTAGCAGTGCCACCGCCAGACCCTTCGGTTCACTAGTTGGGCTTCAAACTTAGCCCAAACCAAGTCTAATTTTGGGCCCAGTTGGCCCCTAACCAGGATATAGGATTATCTCTTAATCCTAATCCTAATTACAAGTGAACTACATAACAAAAAAAAACATCCTAAGCAAGTTTTCAACCGCGAATGTCGAGTCTTGTTCTAGCGAGCTTTCCGACGACTTCTCCCGACGGACTCCCAGCAAGCTCCCGAACTTGTGATGACTTTAATGAGTAGCCGAAACTTCTCGGTGATCTCCGTGAACTTCCGACGATCTCTTCGGCGAACTTCCGAAAATTCCGACAGGTTCCCGATTTCTTCTCGGTTGGTTCCGACAGCATCTCCGACGATTCTTCGAACTCTTAAATGTCCATCGAACTTGACTCTGGTATCCTTGCTTTGTGTTTTCTGGTTATCGTAGTTAATCCTGTATACTTAACACAATAATATGGATTCGATCAATTAACCCATCAATTGATTTTATCATCAAAATCCGAGATTCAACAGAAGCTCGTCAGAACTCGCCAAGTGGATTGTCGCAAGTCCAAGAGTTTGCCGAAAGTCCGTAGGAGCATCATCGGAGGACCATTGGATGTTTGCCGGAAGTTCGCTGGGAGCTCGCTAGAAGAAGCGATTGACGCACCGGAGCAAGCTGTAGTAAAAGTCTTAAGAATTGTTGTAGTTAGCACGATGATTAAGTTAGAATTTGGAGGTGATCCCATTAACTTAATCTAGGGGCAATTGGGCCCTTGAAAGAACCAAATTGGGCCGAATGGATCAACCCATTCGGACCCAGATCTCTCGCCCAGAGGTGGCACCGCCTGGGTCAGCGGTGGCACCGCTGAGGGCTCGGTCTTCGAGTTCTGGCTGCACGGTGCAACCGCCTCTAACAGCGGTGCAACCGCCCAAGGCTCGGTCTCCGAGCTCTGGCTGGGCGGTGCAATCGCCCTAGTCAGGCAGTGCAACCGCCCCTGACAAGCGGTGGCACCGTCCAGAGGCTCAGTCTTCGAGCCCTATCAAACGGTGCAACTGCCCCAGTCAGGCGGTGCAACCGCCAGACCCCGAAATTCCGGGAATTGATAGTTTTGAGCTCGGAATTCAAACTAGTTTGGGGCCTATAAATACCCCACTCTTTCAGCAATGAAAGAGCAATGAAAACCACCAAAATCCTGATCTTACTATGAGATTTTTGAGCTCAAAAGTGTTGTAATAAGCTAAAGGTTCTTCTCCCTCTTTTCTTCCAAGTTCAGATCTTTCAAGAGAGGAGAGAAAAGTTTGTAAGGGTTGTCTCCTAAGCCCGTCAAAAGGAGTGAATCTGTAAAAGGGTGGTTGGCCTTAGCCTATTGAAGGAAGGCCTCTAGTGGACGTCGGCAACCTTATCGGTGGAGGAAGCCAGAAGTGGATGTAGGTCAAGATTGACCGAACCACTCTAAATCGCGCTGCTCTCTGGTTTGCATTTACTTTGAGCTTATTATCCTTACTACAAACCTCCTTTATAGCTTACTACCTTCTGCGCTTTTACGATTGCGTTTCCAAGCTCAATATTTTCCGAATCGTGTTTGACGTAAATCACTTTTCTCGTATGAACATTGTATTTCAGTTTGCGCTTACATTCTGATTTCTATCACAACAGCAAACTACCTTAACAGATTCATTTTAACTGCTTCTTGCCTAATCACAAGTTAAAGTGATTTACAAATCAGCTTTTCTACTGAAATCGCTTTTACTGTACGAACATCGTATTTCAGTTTGCGCTTATATTCTGATTTCCATCATAACTGCAAACTGCCTTTATAGATTTGTTTTAACTGCTTCTTACTTGATCTTAAGTCAAAGAAATTTACGAATCGACTTTTCTACTAAAATCAGCTTTGTCATACGAACGAAGTTTTAAAACGTTGAAAGTTTTCCGCTGTACTAATTCACCCCCCCCTCTTAGTGCTCTTGATCCTAACAATTGGTATCAGAGTAGGGTTCACTCTCAAACGGATTAAAACCCAAGAGAGATGGCATACGCCAGAAACCAAGAGGGCCATTCTATTACACGTCCACCCATGTTCAATGGGACGAACTACACCTATTGGAAGACCCGAATGAGGATCTTCCTTATTTCGATGGATTTTGAACTTTGGAATCTTGTTGAAAATGGTTTTTCGAAATTTTCTCTTCCAATGATCGATTGGAATGAATTGGAGAAGAAGACTTTCACTCTTAATGCAAAGGCTATGAATGCCTTATTTTGTGCGCTTGATAAAAATGAGTTTAATCGTGTTACGGTTTGTGAAACCGCATTTGATATTTGGCATACACTCGAAGTGACTCACGAAGGAACAAGTAGAGTAAAAGAGTCAAAAATCAATCTTTTGATACACTCTTTTGAACTTTTCCGAATGAAACCGAGCGAGACTATTGGCGACATATAAACCCGTTTCACGGATGTCGTCAATGGTCTAAAAGGACTTGGCAAAAGTTTTTCGGATTTTGAGCTTGTAAATAAGATTCTAAGATCCCTTCCTAAGAGTTGGGACCCTAAAGTCACTGCTATTCAAGAGGCTAAAGATTTAAGCAACTTCCCTCTTGAAGAACTAATCGGGTCATTAATGACTTATGAAATGACATGCAAGACTCATGAAGAGCAAGAAGACATCCTTCCAAAGAACAGGAAGGATATGGCACTTAGAACTTTAGATGACTACTTGAGAGAAAACTCAAGTGATGAGGACTGTGACGATGACTTGGCACTTCTAACAAGGAAATTCAAAAAATTCATTAAGAGAAACAAATTTAAAAATGACACAAAAAATAAACTTGAACCCAAAAGGGACCAAGTTATTTGCTATGAGTGCAAAAAGCTGGGACACTATAAGAGTGATTGTCCTCAAGCCAAGAAAAGAACATCAAAGAAGAAGGCGCTCAAAGCAACATAGGATGATTCGAGTGCATCCGAAGAAGAGGAGTCCAACACCGAGCAAGTTGCTCATTACGCCTTAATGGCCATCGGAGAGGAGGTAACAAATTTAATTGATGTAGATTTAGCATTTGATGAATTATTAAATGCCTTCCATGATTTATTTGATGAATGCAAGATTATTAGTAGAAAATACAAATTGCTAAAAAAGAAGGATGATAGTCTTAATTGTGATTTCGCTAAGTTAAAGACTGAATATCATGATAGTTTAGGCTCTTGTATCAAATGTCATGATCTAGAAACTATCCAAAAGTAAAACTTGCTACTCATGGATACCTTGAAGAAATTTGAGGTTGGTAGCAAGTCTTTAAACATGATCCTTACAAACAAGGGTCACATTCCCAAAAGAAGTGCAATCGGATTTGTGTCAAATTCTCACCAAAATCCAACCACCTTCATAAAAGGCCCCATCCTACATATTCAACACCAAAGCAAATGCAACTTTTGTTGCAAGCATGGATACAAAATGGATTATTGTCCATTCAAGAAAATTAGTCCGAACAAATTAATTTGGGTTCCTAAAGGAACCATGATAAACTCTATGCAACATAACAAACAATATAGATCAACTTTTGAGGCACCCAAAAGTAAATGGGTACCTAAAAATTATCCTTTCTTGTAGAGACATACACCATCACAAACTAGGAGCAAGAGATGGTACCTTGATAGTGGATGCTTAAGGTATATGACCGGAGATCCATCTCAATTCTCTAAGCTCACTAGCATAGACGAAGGCTATGTCACCTTCGGAGACAACAACAAGGGTAAAATCATTGGCAAAGGAACCATAGGTAACAAATCCAACTTCTTTATTGAAGATGTTTTGTTAGTTGATGGTTTAAAACATAATCTCTTGAGCATTAGTCAATTATGTGATAAAGGATATATTGTCAAATTCGAATCTAATGCATGCATCCTTAAAAAATTATACAACAACACATCTATGATAGAATTAAAACAAAATAATGTATACACCATTGACATCAATGATTTGTGTAATAAAATGTGTTTTTCGGTTTTAAATGAGGATGCTTGGCTATGTCACAGAAGATTAGGTCACGCTAGCATGAAACTAATTACTCAAATATCATTCAAAGAACTTGTACGAGGAATTCCTCACATCAAGTTCATCAAAGATAATGTGTGATGCTTGTCAATTAGGAAAACAGATTAAGAGTAGTTTCAAATCTAAGAATCAAATAAGCACATTAAGGCCCTTACAATTGATCCATATGGACTTGTTCGGACCAATCTCTACATCAAGCCTAGGAGGTAACAAATACGCCCTCGTCATTGTAGATGACTATAGTAGATACACATGGACTTATTTTTTGAAACACAAAAATGAATGCTTTAGATATTTCACCAAGTTTTGCAAACTTGTTCAAAATGAAAAAGGTTTTATGATTTCATCAATTCGAAGTGATCACGGTGGTGAATTTCAAAACCATGATTTCCAAGAATTCTGTGAATCTAATGGATTCAACCACAACTTCTCTACTCCAAGAAATCCTTAACAAAATGGAGTAGTAGAAAGAAAGAATAGAAATTTACAAGAAATGGCAAGAACCATGTTGAATGAACAAAGCCTACCCAAATATTTTTGGGCTGAAGCTGTAAACACTACATGCTATATTTTGAATAGAGTTTTAGTAAGACCCTTACTCACCAAAACTCCCTATGAGTTGTGGAACAATAAAAAACCCAATGTTTCATATTTTAAAGTTTTTGGGTGTAAGTGTTTTATCTTGAATGAGAAAGATGCCTTAGGAAAATTTGATGCCAAATCCGATGAAGGAATTTTTCTTGGTTATTCTTCGGTTTCTAAAGCTTTTTGTATCTTCAATAAAAGGACTTTAATAATAGAAGAATCCATTCATGTTGTTTTCAATGAGATTTCCGAAATCAAGAAAAATGACTTTGATGACGATGTTAATTTCGATTCTTTGAATTTAAATGAAACCCCTTCTCCAACTAGCAACTTGGATGCATCCACTTCCGAAACTTCTTTACCTAAGGACTGGAAGTATGTAGATGATCATCCTAAGGAGCTAATCCTAGGAGACACATCTAAGGGGGTTCAAACACGTTCATCTTTTAAAAATTCTTGTGCCAACGCCGCTTTTCTCCCCCAAATTGAACCTAAATGTATTGACGAAGCCATGAAAGATGATTCATGGATTATCGCAATGCAAGATGAGTTAAATCAATTTGAGAGAAATGAGGTGTGGAAGCTTGTTCCTAGGCCAAATGACCATTTAGTTATTGGTACTAAATGGGTCTTTAGAAACAAGCAAGATGAATATGGTACTATGGTGAGAAATAAGGCTAGACTAGTGGCCAAAGGTTTCAACAAAAAAGAAGGTATCGATTATGAAGAAACATTCACTCCTGTGGCTAGATTAGAAGCCATAAGGATGCTCCTTGCCTATACTAGTAATAATAATTTTAAGTTATTTCAATTGGATGTTAAAAGCGTTTTTCTAAACGGCTTCATTTCTGAAGAAGTTTATGTTGAACAGCCTACCGGATTTGAAAATAATAGCCTCTCTAATCATTATTTAAATTAACCAAAGCTCTCTATGGTTTAAAATAAGCCCCAAGGGCTTGGTATGACAGACTAAGTACTTTTCTTATTGAAAATAATTTCACAAAAGGCAAGGTCGATACTACATTATTTATCAAAATTTTGAAAATAACTTTCTCATTGTTCAGATCTATGTTGATGACATTATCTTTGGTTCTATGAATGAATCTCTTTATGAATCTTTTACTGAAACCATGAGTCTCGAATTTGAAATAAGTTTGATGGGAGAATTAACCTTTTTCTTAGGCTTATAAATTAAGCAACTAAGCAATGACATCTTTATTAGTCAAACTAAATATGCCCTAGATCTGCTAAATAGATTCAATATGAATAGCTCAAAAGTTGTTAGTACTCCTATGAGCACCTCCACGAAGTTGGAAGTTGTTAAAAGTGGAGAAAGCTTCGATCAAAAAACTTATAAGGGTATGATAGGAAGTTTACTTTACCTCACTGCAACCAAACCATATATCATGTTCAGTGTAGGACTTTGTGCTAGGTTTCAATCGAACCCTAAGATATCTCATCTCAAAGCGGTTAAGAGAATACTTAGATATCCTAAAGGAACCATAAATCTAGGATTATGGTATCCAAAATCCAAAAATTTTCAGTTAATTGCTTATGCTGATGCGGATTTTGCTGGGTGTAGACTAGATAGAGAAAGCACATCAGGAACATATCAATTTTTGGGACATTCCCTTGTTTCCTGGTCATCTAAGAAACAAAACTCAATTGCTCTATCAACAACTAAAGCTAAATATATTGTAGCTAGTGCATGCTGTGCACAAGTTGTGTGGATGAAAAACACCTTAGAAGATTATAAAGTTCATCTTAAAAACATTCCCATTAAATGTGATAACACGAGTGCAATATGTTTAACAAAGAATCTCATTCAACACTCAAGAACAAAACATATTGATATTAGACATCACTTTATAAGAGATCATGTTACTAATCATGATGTAATTATAGAATTCATAGATACTAAGCATCAACTAGCTGATATTTTTATAAAACCTCTAAGTGAAGAACAATTTGATTTCATAAGAAGAGAATTAGGAATGTTGATGTGTCCGAATGCATAAACTTGTTAAAATTATTATTTGGACTTTATTGATTGAATTACATGACAAAAATAACATGTTGAAAAAATTTTCATAAACGATGTACATGTCCTCATAGTCTTGCATGAAAGTGTTAAATTAAATTTTTGGTTCCAATCGGATTTCATTATTCTCTTTCGGATTTTGATTCACATCATTAATTCTTGACAAAAAAATTATCTAGCAAATTTATGGCTTAGACTTATCATGTGAAAAATATTGCCTTTGAGAAATAAAATTAATGATTCCTTCTTGTAAAAGGAAGATATTTTTTTGCAAGGACTTTACTCACATAAATATCTTGATCCTTTTAAAGCATGCTATCGATTTGAACTACACAAATGGCTTTCCTCCTTCATGCAAAAAAGAAGTATATGGTCTTCTTGAGATGTTTTCACTCTATGTAGATAATCTCCATGTCATGGTCTTCTTGATATGTTTGTATCATATAAATGA
>LS990916.1:17460348-17635348 GCA_900464855.2 Musa schizocarpa | reverse complement strand
ATACGGTCTCTCGGGATATTAGATGGATGAGGGACTATAGGTATATGGTAATCGAGAGACGCACAGTGTCCAATGGATTGGATTCCCCTCATGATTGCTGGGGGGACTACTGGCGGTGGCCTAGTACGCCCAAGTGTCGATGAGTCGAGTGAATTATTACGAGATAATAATTCACCGAAGTTAGAAAGAGTTCGACAGTATGACTCACAGCCAGCCGATATTGGGCCTAGAGGGTCACACACATATGGTAGGCATTGCGATGAGTAGAGGTTCGGATATGAGATATCCCACGGAGCCCTTGTCTTATTGGATGCAGATCCAATACCCACTAGGGAAGGAACCATTAGGGTTCGACACGGGATCTTTATAAATAGGGACGGATTCACAGCCTCATAGGCTAGAGTCTTTGCTTGCCTTTCCTATTCTCCTCTCCCTCTCCACCTCGTGAGGCCCCCTGAGTTTTGAGGAGGGTCGCCGCAACCCTCGGCTGTGTGGATCACCGCTAGAGAGGAGGACGCTTGACCTCCTTCACCCTCTCCTAAGGATCTGCAAGGAAACAGGGATATACGATCTCCCCAGGTAACACAATCTCTATACGCAGTTTTGTGTTTTTATGGATTTTTTGCGCACCAATCTTCGCACGATCACCGAACATCTTTTTGGGAATCAAGGATTTTTGTTTTCTTGTTCTTCCGGCTGATATGATGTCGCCCCTTGATTTCCCAACAAAGTGGTATCGAGCCAGGTTGTTCGTCGCGAATGATTGTTTTTGAACCGCGCGGTGTTGTGTTTAGGAAGAATATTGACGCCAAAATCGCTGATCTAAAAAGCGAGGAAGGGCAGCAACAGTTGCTGCCCCTCGATCTGCATGCCGCACCCACCGCAAGCGGCAGCCGCCCCAGCAGCCAGCACGGCGCAAGATGCTAGCGCCAGGCTTGCAGCAGCCGGCGGGCGGTCTGTTTGCAGCAGGCTTGCTGCCGGGCGGGCAGGCCCATGGCAGGGCAGGCGCCCAGCGCCCGCCGCCGCCGCAGATTGGCCGCGACGCCGCCGCCGGGACAGCGACGCCACCGCCCGGCTGTTCCCACTGGCGAAACCCCGCGAGGGCGGCCGCCAGCGAGGCAGCACCGCCTGCGGCGCTGCCTCGCATGGGCAGAACCACCAAGGGAGGGCGGCGCCTCGGGCCCCCCTCATGGCAGCGCTTCAATGTATGTCTGCTTTCAAAGCAGGGCATTGCCCTCGCCCTCGCACCCTGCCAGCCGCTGCCAGCAGGGTGGCGGCGGCGGCAGTAGAAGAGAAAATTAGGGTTTGGGGAAAAATGACAGTTTTGCCCTTGTGAATTTGAGAAATTCCAATTTCTGTCTTTTGTCCAAATTATGAAAATACCCTTAGGAATTGAGAAATTCCCTACATGTCCCTGATTTCAGAAAAATATTAATTAATTAAAAGGTTTAGTTGATTATTATTTTTTATTATTATCTAGTAGTCCTACATGATGATGATTATTTATACATGTGATGTATGATGTGAGGACGGATGATCATGGGACCGTGATGTGTGTACTTGTGATTATTATTATTGAGGTCTGCGAACCTCCATTATATTTCTCGTTTATTGTCGGGCTCTGCGTGCCTATGATTAAGTTGTAATCACATGAGGAGGCGAAAGGAGCATGAATGCGATAAGCGGACCCACGAGACGGACGATCGTGATGCATGGAGATGCATCAAGATGTCGACGAACCGACGAGGACGAGATGGACGATCACAGGGCATGGAGATGTACCCGCTGCACACATAGATCTTGATGTGAGTGATTAGCCCCATCGGCTCGGGCCTAATCATATTAGGTTGTGGTCCATGATCATCTGATGTGATTGCTTATACACATACTAGATATATATATATATATTTGCATGCGATGTAGATATATATTAAATATGTATATGTGACACATGTCATATTAGGAGACCAAATTATAGAAACATCTCTCGATAATATTAAGTCGGTAAAACGTGAGGCAATTAGATTGACCCACGTGGCCTTCCATCGTTATGAGTAGGAACCCCATTCCGGTGTAGGTTGAGTTGGTCGAGTCCCTCGAGACTCACCTACATCGCGATTCGCTATCTTGCTTTACGACATAGAGATGTCACCGGTGACCCGAGGACATGGTATGCTTGGTCGAAGTCCCTCGAGGGTATATCATCAAATCGGACTCATCTTGTAAATCGAAGGTGTTGACTTAACCGAGCATCATGGTTGGTCAAGTCCCTCGAGGCCATGGTGATTCGGAGGCCGAATAGGACGGGAATCACAAGGAGTTGTGATCGGCAAGAGTTGCCTCACCTTTTAGGCTTAGTGTGATTGGTCGAGTCCCTCGAGGTTACACTAAAGACGCCGATTGATCCTGATCCCCACTAGAAGTTCTGCGGAGACTTCCGCTTCAATGCGGCCGAGGGTGTCGTGAATCGTTAGTAAAATAGTGGGAGCATATTAAGATAGAAGTCCATATCTTGATAGTTTATTTTTTGCAAAATCTGCATGTTATTCATTTCGCTACATCTTTATTTTCAGAAAATGTCGCTTTCAAATCCCTTTACGTGGCATACTTGATGTCAACCGCCTTTATGGTCCCAAATTATACGGATTGGCTTCAGAACTCAAGAATTGTTCTCACAGCATGAGAAAATCGTGGTACGCCCTGATACAAGATGCCTACGCCCGAAGAAGGGGGGGCGAGGATGAGATCGCCGTTCGTTCGAAGTACATTGATGACTCCACTCTTGCTCGATTAGTTATATGTTGGGCTCTATGACTCGAAAGTTACGAGACAACATGAAAAGATGGAAACCAGATCCATTCTCCCTATGTCCGCAAATTGTTTGAGGAACAGGGGAAGGACTTAACGATATGAGATATCCAAGAGCCTTTTCCGCTTAGATGACCGAGGAGACACCGTTCGTAACCATGTCCCAAAGATGATTGAGTGGATAGAGAAACTCACAGTGTCTAGGAATGGTCCTAGAGGATAACTTGTGTGTGGACATTGTGCTTCAGTCCCTACCGATTCCTTTTCACAATTCATAATGAATTTTAATATGAACAAGCTTGATGTGACTCTCCCGAGCTCCTCAATATATTGAGGGAGGCGAGAGTACTATTAAGAAAGAGAAGCTAATTCTCTACACCGGTGAGACCGAAAGAAAAGGAAAGCGTAAAGTTCCCTTAAGAAGGGAAAGGGCAAGGGCAAACAAGGTAAAGCAAAGGTTGTTAAGAAAGACCCAAAGAAAGGACAAAGGCCAGTGCTTCCACCACTGTGGTAAAGATGGGCATTGAAGAGAAACCGCAAAGAGTACCTTGCAGAAAAGGGCGAAACAAAAAAGCTTGATGAAGCTTCAGTACATTCATAATCAGTCTCCATTTGTCGACTCTTATGATAACACATGGGTATTGGATACCGGTAGTGCTTATCATATATGCAAATTCGTTGCAGGTTCCTCGACAAGGCCTAGGAGACTACAGAGAGGCGAGATGGACCTCAAGATGGGTAATGGAGCAAAAGTTGTCATTAGTCGTTGGCAGGGTCGCCCTACATCCGCCTAGTGGAGCTTTTATTGCATTAGATGCATGTTATTTTGTTCCTTCTATTATCAAAAATATTATCTCCATTTCATGTTTAATAGTTAGTGGATATAAATTTGTTTTTGAGAACAATGGTTGTTCGATATTATTAGATGATAAGATCATCACGAAAGGAACATTACATAATGGTTTATTTATGTTAGACACCACTCCACATATCATGAATGTAAATATGTCCAAAAGGAAACGAGATGAGTTGAACAGTGCATACCTGTGGCATTGTAGGCTAGGTCACATCCATGAAAGAAGGATTCAAAAGTTGCTAAATGATGGATATCTAGATTCATTCGACTATGTGTCATATACAACTTGTGAGCCTTGCATTCGTGGAAAACTAACCAAATCTCCATTTAGTAGAACTGGAGAGAGAGCCAATGAGTTGTTGGAACTCATACATAGTGATGCATGTGGACCCATGTCAACTCATGCCATTGGAGGTTACTCCTACTTCATTACATTTACTGATGATTTCTCAAGGTATGGATATGTGTACTTAATGAAGTACAAGTCCGAGACCTTTGAGAAATTCAGAGAGTATAAGAAATGAGGTGGAGAACCAGATCGAAAGAGTATCAAAACTCTTCGATCGATCGAGGAGGTGAATACTTAAGTATAGAGTTTACTCGGGTTCCTCAAGGACCATGGGATATTATCCCAATGGACACCTCAGCTCAATGGTGTCTCCGAAAGGAGAAATCATACATTATTAGATATGGTACGGTCCATGATGAGTTTCACACACCTACCCATCTCATTCTCCCGGATATGCCCTAGAAACCCAAGCTTACCTTTTCTCAACAGAAGTTCCAACTAAGTCGGTAGTGTCTACACCATATGAGATATGGAAAGGGAAGAAGCCCATCTTAAGGTTGTTAAGATCTGGGGCTGCCTTGCCCATGTTAGAAGACACAACCCCATAAGTTAGAATCAAGGATAGAGCGATGCAAATTTGTGGGATACCCCAAGGAAACTTGTGGGTATTATTTCTATCATCTCGAGGACCAAAAGGTCTTTGAAGCTAAAGAGAGCAGTGTTCCTTGAGAAGGAACACATTCTTGACGAAAGACAGGGGGAGAATGATAGAATTGAGCGAGGTTGGAGAACCAAGCTCAAGCACCACTCTACAGCCCTGAGTCCGTTCAAGTACCTAATACACAAGTATCAACTTTACGCAGGTCTGATAGAGTATCCCATCCTCCCGAGAGATATGTGGGACATATTAGAGCAGAGGATGTAGAGGATATTGATCCTCAGACCTACGAGGAGGCTATTATGAGTATAGACTCCGGGAAGTGGAAAGAAGCAATGAATTCTGAGATGGATTCTATGTACTCCAATAAGGTTTGGAACCTAGTTGATACGCCCGAAGGTATTGTACCCATCAGTTGCAAGTGGATCTTTAAGAAAAAGATCGGAGTAGATGGAAAGGTAGAGACCTATAAAGCAAGGCTAGTGGCTAAGGGGTATTGTCAAAGGCAAGGTGTTGACTACGACGAAACTTTCTCACCTGTAGCAATGCTAAAATCCATCAGAATTCTATTGGCTATTGCAGCACACTATGATTATGAGATTTGGTAGATGGATGTGAAAATCGCATTCCTCAATGGGAACCTCGAGGAGGAGGTGTATATGATGCAACCTGAGGGATTCGTGTCCAAGAACTGCCCAGATAAGGTGTGTAGGTTGCTTAGATCCATTTATGGACTAAAGCAAGCTTCCCGAAGTTGGAACATAAGATTTGATGAGGCAATCAGATCTTATGACTTCTAAGAAAGAACGAAGATGAGCCTTGTGTATACAGAAAGGTAAGTGGGAGCGCTATCACCTTTTTTTGGTTATATGTGGATGACATCCTCATCATTGGGAATGACATAGGAATGCTATCCACAAGAAAGGCTTGGTTATCTAGACACTTCTCCATGAAGGACTTAGGGGAAGCATCTTATATCTTGGGGATTAGAATCTATAGAGATAGATCCAAGAGGATGCTTGGCTTGTCCCAATCCAGGTACATAGAAACTATTGTCAAAAAGGTTTGGCATGAAAAATTCCAAGAGAGGTCTCATACCGATGAGACATGGGATATCGCTTTCTACGGTATGTCCCCAAAGACTCAGAAAGAAAGGGCTAACATGGATATGATACCTTATGCCTCAAAGAATAGGGTCTATCATGTATGCCATGCTATGTACTAGGCCTGATATAGCATGCTCCGAAAGTGTCACGAAGCAGGTATCAGCGGATCCGTGCTTGGAGACCGAAAGCAAGAAAGTGTATCCTTAAGTACTTGAGAAGGACTAAGGATCTTTTACTAGTATTTGGAGCTAATAGCCTTAAGGTTGAAGGCTACACACCGACTCAAGTTTTCACCGATGTCGATGATAGCAAGTCGAATTCAAGGTATGTGTACACCTTGAATGGAGGAGCAAAGTGCTAGAAGAGTTCCAAGCAAGATACCACTCACGACTCGACCACGAGGCGGAGTACATTGCTGCATCGATGCAGCAAAGGAGGGAGTCCGGGTGAAGAAGTTCATCACAGATTTGGGAGTCGACTGAGATAGCGACAAGTCGACTTCCTTATATTGCGACAACTATGGGGTGATTACTCAAATAAGGGGAACCCGGTCTCATCGTAAGAGTTCGGAGGAGGTTCCAGCTTATAAGAGATCGTAACCCAGGAGATGTAGCAAAGGAAAGAGTTCCATCCAAAGATAACATTGCAGATCCACTAACAAAGCCGTTGTCTCGGTTGTGTTTGAGCTGTCCACAGAGTCCGATGGGGATGGGACATATAGGTGATTGGCTTTAGGTCAAGTGAGAGATTGCTAGTCATAGGTGCCCAAAGAAGCCAATCACGTGAGTGATGGCACGTGTGACTTGATACGTAATCATTTTGCTTATTATATTTTTTGGGCGATATCACTTTATAACTATTGCATAAATGCATATATATATTGTGATGTCCTTAGATTTGTGCAATGGGGAATCGGATCGTGATGAGATCACGATAATGAGATCGATTCACCTTTAAACACATATCCTAAATAATCCCTAGTCATAGGTTACCGAGAGGACATCGTGATAACCGGATAGACCGGTGTGTCAGATACCCGTCCATATGATGGATGCAAAATGTCTCATAGCTGCTCGTGTAGGGACACTAGGGATACAAAGATGTGCTCATTGGAGAATGAGTTCACCGATTGATCCGCCACGGAATGCTTGGATGGTTGATGATGCCTTATTGTCGACAAAATTTCCGTAGTCCTAGTGGTGTATCTCGGTCCTTAGACTTGAGACACCAAGGATGTCCTCAGATGAGTGCTCCACTCTTTGATACCGCACTTATAGGTTTGGCTGTCCCGCATCTAGTACAGCCTGGTCATTGGGAGTGGTAGTCGACCTTACGAGGGCTATTGAGTGTCGATAGAGGATCATCCACTCTACGGCCATGAGAGGAATATCCCATGTGTTCTTGCTCGCATAAAATCCCCTCGCCGGGTCATTCGGGTTGAGAGAGAAAGAGTTCTCCTGGAGAATCTGATTAGAGCGAGACTCGGTAGAAACCATATGGGTCCGACAACACTATGCTCGATATACGGGTCTCGGGATATTAGATGGATGAGGGACTATAGGTACATGGTAATCGAGACAGACAGGTCCAATGGATTGGATTCCCCAGATCGTCTGGGGGACTACTGGCGTAGTGGCCTAGTACGCCCAGTAGTCGATGAGTCGAGTGAATTATTACGAGATAATAATTCACCGAGTTAGAAAGAGTTCCATTGGTATGACTCACGGCCAGCTTCGATATTGGGCCTAGAGGGTCACACACATATGGTAGGCATTGCGATGAGTAGAGGTTCGGATATGAGATATCCCACGGAGCCCTTTGTCTTATTGGATGCATCCAATACCCACTAGGGAAGGACCCATTAGGGTTCGACACGGGATCTCTATAAATAGGAGGGATTCACAGCCTCATAGGCTAGAGTCTTTGCTTGCCTTTCCTATTCCCCTCCCCCTCTCCACCTCGAGGCCTGAGTTTTGAGGAGGGTCGACTTAACCCCCTGTGTGGGATCACCGCTAGAGAGGAGGACGCTTGACCTCCTTCACCCTCTCCTAAGGATCTGTAAGGAAACAGGGATATACGATCTCCCTAGGTAACACAATCTCTATACGTAGTTTTGTGTTTTGCGGATTTTTGCGCACCAATCTTCGCACGACGACGAACATCTTTTTGGGAATCGGGGATTTTTGTTTTCTTGTTCTTCCGCTGTGCATATAATGTCGCCCCCTTGATTTCCCAACAATTGAATCTAGGATTTTGATGATGAAACCAATCGATAAGTTTTTATATTTTAATTTATGTTTTGAGTGACACAAGATGCTTCGATCAAGATGAGATAATTAAAGCAGAAAGAATCATGTTATGCCGGAGGAAAACATGTCAGAAGATTGGACGTCGGACCAGTGGATCGGTCGACGTATCGATAGAAGGCTTCGGCCATCAGGCCAAGAAGAGCAGATATTACGCCAAGGATATTAGAGTTGCGGAGTCAACTAGCTGATTGGGTAATAGGTCGCAAGAGAGGATGATGCGCCTAAGAATCGGACGAAGCGTCGAGGGACCAATGACATGCCGGACAACTTGATTAATGCTTAGTATTAATTATCTAGATCAAAGTGTGTTTTACATTGGCAACATTAACTACGATAGCAAGACATGTAGCAAAATGAAGTCTCGAAGTCAAAGACGTGATTTCGTTAGGAGTTCGAGAGTTTGTCGGAAGTCCGAACATTCGTCGAAAGTTCTGTCAGAACTAGCCGAGAAGTCTCGGAGCTTGCTAAAGAAGCTCATCGAAACTCACCAAGAAGATTATTGTGAAGTCCGGGAGCTTGCTGGGAGTCCGCCAGAACATTGCCGAGAGATTGTTGGAAGTTCGCCGGAAGAATAGACATAGGGACTTGTTTAGCTTAGCAAATGTCTTAGGATTTCGTAGTTAGCACTAATTGGGCTTGGATTTGGGCCAACCCAATTACGAGCTAGCTAGGCCCATGTAAGAACTATGTTGGGCCCAATAAGAGGCCCAAATAGTGCCCTAAGAAGTCTCACCATCGTGGCACAGTCTTCGAGATTGTGTCAGGCGGTGATACTACTAGTTTGCGTGGTTGTACCACCCCTAGCAGGGTGCCAGGCAGTGGTACCGCTAGTCTGGGTGGTGATACCACCCAGCACTACCCCCCCAGGCAGTGGTACCGCTAGACCTGGGTGGTGGTATCGCCCAAGATAGTTTTAGTGTTGATTGACACTGGGCAGTGGTACCGTCCAACATAGGCAGTGGTACTGCCCGTACCTGGGGAACCCAGGATGGGAATGTTTTAGGCTCCAAGTTTGAATCAACTTGAAGCCTATAAATACCCCTCTTATCCTTGGTTAAAGCACACAAGCATAGAGAGTTTTATAGTGAGAAAATGTTGTTGCAATCTCTTTAGAATTTCCCTCCTCCATTCCAACTTTAGAATTCTAATTAGAGAGGAGTGTGTGTGCTTATAAGGGTTGACTTCTAAACCCGATAAAAGGAGAAGAGGGGTGTAAACGGTGATTGGCCTTCGGCTATTGAAGGAAGGCCTCTAGTGGACGCCAATGACCTCGTTGGAGGAGAAAGCCGAAAGTGGTTGTAGGTCACGTTGACCGAACCACTATAAAACCTGGTTTACATTTTATTCTTGCTATTTACCTTATTGCAAACTGAGTCTTTACATCCACTAGTCTTTTACATATGCTTTCAAAGTATTACCTTTACGAAATGGTTTTATGTCGTAAATGGTTTTAATCGCAACGAAGTTTTTAAACCGACATTATTTTATCGCTGCACTAATTCACCCCCCCTCTTAGTGCTGACCCCAATCCTGACAATTGGTATCAGAGCCTCGTGATTTCTCATTTGGATTAACACCAAAGAGAAATGACTCATTTCGGATTTCAAGAGGGTCACTTTCTCATTCGCCCTCCCTTTTCAATGGGACGAACTGCACTTATTGGAAAACTCGAATGAGAGTTTTCTTGCTTTCATTGAATCTCAATTTATGGCATATAGTCGAATCTGATTTTCAAATGTCTTTTTTTCTAATGAACCATTAGAATAATTTGGAGAAGAAGTCGTTTTCTCTAAATGCAAAGGCTATGAATGCCTTGTTTTGCGCCTTAGATAGAAATGAATTTAATCGTGTTTCTACTTGCGAATCCACTTTCGATATTTGGCACACTCTTGAAATCACACATGAAGGAACTAGCAAAGTTAAAGATTCAAAAATTAATTTTTTAATACATGATTTTGAGCTTTTTCGAATAAAACCGAGCAAAACCATTGTTGACATGTACACCCATTTTACAAATGACGTCAATGGTTTAAATGCTCTTGGCAAATGTTTTTTGGATTTTGAACTTGTAAACAAGATTTTATGTTCTCTTAATAAGAGTTGAGATTAAAAAATAACGGCTATTCAAGAATCGAAAAACTTGAACAAATTTTCAATCGAAGAACTAATAGGGTCCTTGATGACCTATGAAATGACATGCAATATACGTAAAGAACTTAAGAACCACTTTCCAAAGAACAAGAAGAATTTCGAACTTAGAACATTTGAAGACCACTCGAGCATAAGCTCAAGTGATAGTGAACATGAACTACTTACTAAGAAATTTAAAAAGTTAATGAAACAAAAATTAAAGAATAAAAAGAATGCAACTACTTGCTTTGAACGCAAAAGAAGAACATAAATTGAGATAAATCGAGCTCCTCTAAAGATGAGGAGAAAATCAACAAAGGCAAGGTGGCAAACTATGCCTAAACGCCTTTCGACGATGAGGTAAACAAAATGCTTTTAATTTATTTTGAAATTACATGATGCTTTTCATTATACATTTATTTTTTTTTAGAATAATAATTTTTTTTTAAATTGCATGTTTAAAAATGAAAATATAAAAATTAGGATCATTCTTATCATTCTAGTAATTCTGAAAATGATCATGAAAATTGTATGTTTTATGATAATGCAATAAAATGTTAAATATAAATCTAATGATTATACACCTAGTAAGATTAATCTTACATATGTGCTTAAGAAGCAACATTTTGCATACACTTCAAACCACACACGAAGGCACTAGTAAAGTTAAATATTCAAAAATTAATTTTTTATGCATAATTTTGAATTATTTTGGATGGAACCAAGTGAGAAAATTAGAGACATATACACCCGGTTTACGAATGTCGTCAACAATCTAAAAGCGCTTAGTAAAAGTTTTTCTAACTTTGAACTTATTAACAAAATATTTAGATCACTTCCAAAGAGTTGGAACTCTAAAGTAACGGTTATTCAAGATGTTAGGATCAAGAGCACTAAGAGGGGGGGTGAATTAGTGCAGCGGATAAAAATGTCAACTTCGTCAAATCTCTCGTACGATAAAAACCATTTCCGACATAAAACCGATTTCGGAAACTTAACTTGAAAGCATACATAAATGTATTGAAGGCACTAAGCTATTGAAGGGGTTTGCAGTAAGGTAATAGCAGGAAATAAAATGCAAACCAGAGAAGACGAGAGTTTATAGTGGTTCGGTCAATCATAACCTACATCCACTCCTTTAATTCCTCTTCCGTCGAGGCCACCGGCATCCACTAACAATCTTCCTTTACTAGGCAAAGATCAACCTCCTTCTTACACCCCTCTTCTCCTTTTACCGGGTTTAGGAGACAACCCTTACAAGCACTCACTCTCCTCTCTAAACAGAATTCTAACACTTAGAATTTAGAGGAGGGAATTTAGAATTCTAACACTCATTGGTCCCTCGACGCTTCGTCCGATTCTTCGGTGCATCGTCCTCTCTTGCGGCCTATTGCCCAATTGGCCAGTTGACTCTACAACTCCGATATCCTTGGCGTAATCTCCGCTCTTCTTGGCTCGATGCCCAAAGCCTTCTATTGATACGTCGACCGATCCACCGGTCCAACGTCCAATCTTCTAACATGTTCCTCCGGCCCAATATGATTTTTCTTGCTTTAATTGTCCCATCCTGATCGAAGCATCTTGCGTCACTCAAAACACAGATTAAAACATAAACACACATTGATTTGTTTCATCATCAAAATCCGAGATTCAACACAAGAGGCCAAGGATTTGAACTATTTTCCACTTGAAGAACTTATCGGGTCTTTAATGACCTATGAAATGAGTTGTATGGCACAAAATGAATATGAGAACTACCTTCCAAAGAACAAGAAAGATTTGACACTTAGAACAAAAGAAGACCACTCGAGCGAAAGCTCAAGTGATGATGAACTTGAACTTCTCACAATAAAGCTTAAAATATTCTTAAAACATGAAACTAAGAATAAAAATAAACTTAGAAAGAAAAAAATGCAAAAGAACAAGAAAGCACTCAAGGCGACTTGGGATGAAACAAGTGCATCCGAAGACGAAGAGCAAACCGACGAAGATGAAGAGCAAACCAATGAAGATAAAGTGGTGAACTATGCCTTGATGGCTTTCGATGATGAGATAACCAAAACCCCATTACTTTATTTTGAAATTACTTATTGCATTTCACGAGTTATTTTTAAATTAGTTTAGAAAAATTATATATAAATTATGAAAAAATATAAAAAAATTGAGACCACGCTTATCTTTCTAGTGATTTTGAAAATGATCATGAAAATTACATATTTTATGATAAAGGAATAAAATGTTAGATCTAATGTTTGTACATCTAATAAGATTAATCTTATGTATGTTTTTAAGAAGCAATAATGTGTATCTTAATGATTTCCGTATTGCTTTTCAATTTCGTTTAAATTTATTTTATGTTTAATGAAATCATACTTGATGATTTAATAATGCATAATGATTTGAAATCTTATGTTTTGGAATTACGTGTTACACTTTTGATCTTATATCTTTCATGACATGATTCCTTTGTATTTATGATTTGTATATCTCATGATATGATTGAATCATTGATGCAAAGAAGGAAAATGCATTACTACAACAAATAAAATGATTTTAATTAAAAATGCTTTATGAAATCATGCTTGATGAAATAATGTAATAATAATTTGAAATCATACTTAATGAATTTATATTTCAAAATTATGCATGATGATCTTTGCGATGATGAACTTTGCGTTTAAGCGATGATGCATGTTTTGAATTGGCGTAAAAACTTGGGCATGCTTGCATGAAATCAATCATATGAATTGAAATAACTAAAAAGGGAATGTATTTTGAAAATTTCTCTATCTCTATCTTATATTTTTTTTTTCCTAACAAGAAAATGATAAATCTATTTATGTCATTTTGAATCTCTTGAAAGTAATTTTGATGATTTGATGATTTGAATGAGTTTTATCTATATCATGATCGATCTTGAATTCTTGGAATCAAAACTTGATAGTTTCTTTATATGAATCAAGATCCCTCACTTTTTATTCTCAAATGATTTATTACATTTTATTAAAGATAATATTTTGAATCATATCTTTTGGTATTCATATGATCTTATCTTTTATGATATGATTTTCACTATGCAAGTATATCTCATCACCAAACTTTTCTTGTTATCCTTTATATGATGATTTGAAAATTAATATATAAGGAAATGAATTGTACTTTTGTATTGTTATTCCCCTCTTCTTCTTTCTTATTTACAAAGACAAAGGGGAGAAAGGAAATCACTTGCATTTTGAGATATCGATAAATCTCTTTATTTCATTTTGAATCTCTTGAAAGTGACTTTGTTGATTTGATAAATTGAATGAGTTGAAAATAATGATGAATGTTTTGAAAATAAATGTTTGTATCATGTTTGATGATTTTATATTTTGATATTATGCATGATGAGTTGAAGTGATGATGGTTTAAAAAATATTTATTCAAATGCATGAATCGACAATCTTTTTGTCAAATGAATCATGATTTTTCTTATGAATTCTTGGAATTATAACATGAGATTTTTTTATGAATCAAGATCATTTGCTATGATTCTTCTTTTTGCTATTTGAGTCATCCAAAAAGAATCATAATTTTTCTCTTGATTTTTTGCTATTCAAAACTTTAAATTTGGTTCCTGACTCCTTTGTATTCATGAAGTGTATATCTCATCACCCAATTAATTTTTCTTAATATTCTTCATGTGATGATATGAAATTATATATGAAATACTCATGATATTATGTTAATGCATACAAATGAGAAGTTATGATAATGCATGGTAGGATGTAATGTAATTTGACATTTTGATACCATCATTATTTGAAATATTTATGATTTGGAATGATGCATACAATACTATGATTTGTTGCTAAAATGATGTATCATGAATGCTTGAGTATTATGTATGATATGCCCAAAGTGATGATTTATTTTTGGTATCATGCATGAAGTACGGATGAAATGTAAGGTTTTAAAATTGAGCATATTTTAATTTGAAACTATAATGATGCATAAATATATTGAAATAAGATTGATACTTTACCTTTGTCATGATTTAAAAATTATTGTAAAAGGAAAAAGAATTACAAAATTATATTCTTCCCTTCTTTTTGACAACGACAAAGGGGGAGATAAATTTGTTAGCTTGCACATTTCAAAGATATAAAAACTTCCTTGCTTACTTGTACATCTAAAAAGAAGCAAAAATTACAAACATACACATCGCAAAGAGAGGCAAAACTTATTAGTTTGCTCATCTCAAAAGAGAAGCAAGAAATGCTCTCTTGCAATCTCAAGAGAAGCAAAAGTGCTATCGAAGCAAATCTTGCACATTGCAAAAGGAAGCAAGAATTGCTAGCTTGCACACTTCAATAAGAGGCAAAAATGCTATCTTATATTCTTTTTTAAAAGCCTGCTAGCTTAAACATTGCAAAGAAAAGCAAACATGCTAAACTATGTACATCTCTAAAACTTGCTAGCTTGCAAGTTCAATAATTGCTATCTTACTAGCTTGCATAGTTGCACTTCTCCTTTTTGTTGATGATAAAGGGGGAGAAGTTATGATGACAATCATGCATGGAATGATATATTGAAATTTTGATTATACATGATTTTATGATGATGTGTTGCAAATATTCATGATTAAATTACTTTGACTTGAATTCAAGGTTCTATCAATATGGCATATTGATAGGGGGAGTTAAGGTTAACTCCATCATCAATTGGTTGTTATCATCAAAAAGAGGGAGATTGTTAAATCTTGGATTTTAATGATGAAACCAATTAATATGTTTATGATCTGATCTACATTTTGAGTGACGTAGGAAGCTTCGATCGAGAAGAGATAATTAAAGTAAGAAGAATCATGTTGGGCCGGAGTGGAACATATAAGAAGATTGGGCATCGTGCTGGAGGAGCGGTCGACATATCGGCAAAAGACTTCGAACCATGGGTTCAGGCATCGGACCTAGAAAAGTGAAAATTACGCCAAGTAAATTGGAGTTTTAGAGGTCAACTGGCTGATTGGGCAATAGGCTACAAAAGAGGATGATGCGCTAAAGAATCAAACGAAGCGTCGATGAACTAATGACATGTCGGACAACATTTGATTCAAGCTTTGTAATAATTGTCTAGATCAAAGTAGATTTTAGGTGTAATTGGGTTGGAATTGGGCCAACTCAATTAGGGGCCAGTTAGGCCCAAGTTTGGGTTGTGTTTGGCCAAGTGAAATGCCCAAATAGTGACCTAAACTGGTGGAACCATCGGTGGCACAACGAGACTGTGTCATGCGATAGTACTGTTGAATCTCAGATTTTATGATGAAGTCAATTGTTATTTGTTATCTAATCTATATATTGAGATAAGTGTGCGGGATTAACTACGATGGAAGTAAGACATACAACAGGAGTTGCGCCGGAGTCAAGACCATGAACACGTTGGGGGTTCGAGAGTTCGACAGAAGTCCGGACGGTCGTCGGAGGTTCTGCAGGAACAAATCTAAGAAGTCCAAGAGCTTGCCAAAGAAGCTCGTCGGAACTCGCCAAGTGGATCATTGCAAGTCCAAGATTTTACCGGAAGTCCACCAGAGCATCGCCGAGGGTTCATTGGATGTTCGCTGGAAGTTCGTTGGAAGCTCGTCGGAAGAAACGATTGACGCAATAAAGCAAGTTACAGTATTAATATCTTAAATATCGTAGTTAGCATGTAAATTAAGTTAGAAATGGGAGGTGATCCCATTAACTTAATCTAGGGGCAATTGGGTCCTTGATAGACCTAAATTGGGCCAAATGGATTAGCCCATTCGGACCCAGAATTCCTGGCCGGCGGTGGCACCGACTAGGAGCTCAGTCTCTCAGGAATGCTTGGCGGTGGTATCGCCCCTGTCAAGCGGTGGTACCGCCTAAGCTCGGTCTCCAAACAATGCCAGGTGATAATACCGCCAAGATCCCGGAAATCCGGGAGATGACATTTTTTAGCTCCAAATTCAAACCAGTTGGGGCCTATATAAACCCCACCCTTTCCTGCATGAAACAGCACCGAAAGCTTGCATTTATTCTGAGAATTTGAGAGCTTAAAAGTGTTGTAAAATGCTAGAAGTTCTTCTTCCTCTTTTCTTCTAAGTTTTGATCATTCAAGAGAGGAGTGGAAATCTGTAAGGGTTGTCTCCTAAGCCCGTCAAAAGGAGTAAAGCTGTAAAAGGGTGGTTGGCCTTCGTCTATTGAAGGAAGGCCTCTAGTGGACATCGATGACCTCGTCGGAGGAGGAAGCCAAAAGTAGATGTAGGTCAAGATTAACCGAACCACTCTAAATCTCGATTTGTATTTACATTCTGCTCTTTATATGAACTGCAAACTACCTTCGTTACTTTACATCAACTATACTTTCATTTCGATCTTAAGTTAAAGTTCTTTCCGAAATAGTTTTTATCAAAAACAGATTTCTTCGTATGAAAATCGTTTTTAAATTATCGAAAATTTTCTGTTGCACTAATTCACCCCCCACCTTTTAGTGCTCTTGATCCTAACAATTGGTATCTGAGCGGGGTTAGTTTTTTGGATTTTGAGCTTGTGAATAAGATTCAAAGATCCCTTCCAAAGAGTTGGGACCCTAAAATCACTGCTATTTAAGAGGCTAAAGATTTAAACAACTTCCCTCTTGAAGAATTAATCAGGTCATTAATGATCTATGAAATGACTTACAAAGCTCATGAAGAGCAAGAAGACATCCTTCCAAAGAATAGGAAGAATATGACACTTAGAACTTTAGAAGACCACTTGAGAGAAAACTCAAGTGATGAGGACTATGACGATGACTTGACACTTCTAACAAGGAAATTTAAAAAATTCATTAAAAAAATAAGTTTAAAAATGATACAAAAAATAAAATTGAACCCAAGAAGAACCAAGTTATTTGCTACGAATGCAAGAAGTCGGGACACTACAAAAGTGATTGTCCCCAAGCCAAGAAGAAGGCGCTCAAAGCAACGTGGGATGACTCAAGCGCCTTCGAAGAAGAGGAGTCCAACACCGAGCAAGTTGCTCACTATGCCCTAATGGCCATCGGAGAGGAGGAAACAAATTTAATTGATGCAGATTTATCATTTGATGAATGATTAAATGCTATCCATGACTTATTTGATAATACAAAATAATTAGTAGAAAATATAAATTATTAAAAAAGGAGGATGATAGTCTTACTAGTAATTTTGATAAATTAAAAACTGAATATCATAATAGTTTAGCTCCATGTATAAAATGTCATGATTTAGAAACTCTCCAAAAAGAGAACTTGCTACTTAAGGACACCTTTAAGAAATTCAAGGTTGGTAGCAAGTCTTTGAATATGATCCTTACAAATAAGGGTCACATTCCTAAAAGAAACGAAATCGGATTTGTGAGAAGTCCTCACCAAAATCCAATCACCTTTAATAAAGGTCGTATCTTACATGTTCGGCACCAAAGCAAATGCACCTTTTGTTGCAAACATGGACATAGAATTTATCATTGTCCATTCAAGAAAGTTAGTCTGAACAAACTGATTTGGGTTCCTAAAGGAACCATGATAAATTCTATGCAACATGATAAACAATTTAGATCAGTTTTTGAGGCACCCAAAAGTAAATGGGTACCTAAAAATCATCCTTTCTTGTAGAAACATACACCATCACAAGCTAGGAGCAAGAGATGGTACCTCGATAGTAGATGCTCAAGGTATATGATTAGAGATCCATCTCAATTCTCTAAGCTCACTAGCATAGACGAAAGCTTTGTCACCTTCAGAGACAATAACAAGGGTAAAATCATTGGCAAATGAACCATAGGTAATAAATCCAACTTCTTTATTGAAGATGTTTTGTTAGTTGATGGTTTAAAACATAACCTCTTGAACATTTGTCAACTATGTGATAAAGGATATATTGTCAAATTCGAATATAATGCTTGCATCATTGAAAAATCACACAAAAACACATCTATGATTGTATTAAAACAAAATAACGTATACACCATTGACATCAATGATCATTGTAATGAAATATGTTTCTTGGTTTTGAATGAGGATGCTTGACTTTGGCATAGGAGATTAGGTCATACTAGCATGAAACTAATCACTCAAATATCATCCAAAGAACTTGTAAGAGGAATTCCTCATATCAAGTTCATCAAAGATAATGTGTGTGATGCTTGTCAATTAGGAAAATAAATTAAGAGTAGTTTCAAATCTAAGAATCAAATAAGCACCTCTAGCCCATCGTAATTGATCCATATGGACTTATTCGGACCAATCTCTACATCAAGCCTAGGAGGTAGCAAATATGCCTTTGTTATTGTAGATGACTATAGTAGATACTATTGGACTTATTTCTTGAAACATAAAAATGAATATTTTAGATATTTCACCAAGTTTTGTAAATTTGTTCAAAATGAAAAGAGCTATATGATTTCATCAATTAGAAGTGATCATGGTGATGAATTTCAAAACTGTGATTTCCAATAATTTTGTGAATTTAATGGATACAATCACAACTTCTCTACTTTAAGAAATCCTCAACAAAATAGAGTAGTAGAAAGAAAAAATAGAAATTTACAAGAAATGGCGAGAACCATGTTGAATGAACATAGCCTACCCAAATATTTTTGGGCCGAAGCCATAAACACTACATGCTATATTTTGAATAGAGTTCTAGTAAGACCCTTACTCACCAAAACTCTCTATGAGTTGTGGAATAATAAAAAAACCCAATGTTTCATATTTTAAAGTTTTTCGGTGTAAGTGTTTTATCTTGAATGAAAAAGATGCCTTAGGAAAATTTGATGCTAAATCTGATGAAGAATTTTTTCTTGGTTATTCTTCGGTTTCTAAAGCTTTTCGTATCTTCAATAAAAGAACTTTAATTATAGAAGAATCTATTCATGTTGTTTTCAATAAGATTTCTAAATTCAAGAAAAATGATTTTAATGATGATATTAATTTCGATTCTTTAAATTTAAATGAAACCCCTTCTCCAACTAGCAACTTGGATGCATCCACTTCCGAAACATCCTTACCCAAGGATTGGAAGTATGTAGATGCTCATCCTAAGGAGCTAATCCTAGGAGAAACATCTAAGGGGGTTCAAACATATTCTTCTCTTAAAAATTTTTATGTCAACACCTCTTTTCTCTCCCAAATTGAACCTAAATGTATTGACGAAGCCATGAAAGATGATTCATGGATTATCATAATGCAAGATGAGTTAAATCAATTTGAGAGAAATAAGGTGTGGAAGCTTATTCCTAGGCCAAATGACTATTTAGTTATTAGTACTAAATGGGTCTTTAGAAACAAGCAAGATGAATCTGGTATCGTGGTTAGAAACAAGGCTAGATTAGTGGCCAAAGGTTTCAACTAAGAAGAAGGTATCGATTACGAAGAAACCTTCACTCTTGTGGCTCGATTAGAAGCCATAAGGATGCTCTTTGCCTATGCTAGTAGTAATAATTTTAAGTTGTTTCAAATGGATGTTAAAAGCGTTTTTCTTAATGGCTTTATATCTGAAGAAGTTTATGTTGAACAACCTCCCGGATTTGAAAATAATAGTCTCTCTAATCATGTGTTTAAGTTAACTAAAGCGCTCTATGGTTTAAAACAAGCCCCAAGGGCTTGGTATGAGAGACTTAGTTCTTTTCTTACTGAAAATAATTTCTCTAAAGGTAAGGTCGATACTACATTGTTTATCAAAAATTTTTAAAATAATTTTCTCATTGTTCAGATTTATGTTGATGATATTATCTTCGGTTCTATGAACAAATCTCTTTATGAATCTTTTGCTAAAACTATGAGTCTTGAATTTGAAATGAGTTTGATGGGAGAATTAACCTTCTTTCTAGGCTTACAAATTAAGCAACTAAGTAATGGCATCTTTATTAGTCAAACTAAATACGCTTTACATTTGCTAAAAAGATTTAATATGGATAGCCAAAAGCTATCAACACTCCTATGAGCACCTCTACTAAGTTAGAAATAGATGAGAGTAGAGAAAGCTTTGATCAAAAAACTTATAGGGGTATGATAGGAAGTTTACTTTACCTCACTGCAACTAGACCAAATATCATGTTCAGTGTAGGACTTTGTGCTAGGTTTCAATCGAACCCTAAGATATCTCATCTCAAAGCTGTTAAAAGAATACTTAGATGTCTTAAAGATACCATAAATCTAAGATTATGGTATCCAAAAATCGAGAATTTAGAGTTAATTACTTATGCTGATGCTGATTTTGTTGGGTGTAGACTAGATAGAAAAAGCACACTAAGAATATGTCAATTTTTAGGACATACCCTTGTCTCTTGGTTATATAAGAAACAAAACTCGATTACAATATCAACAACCGAAGCTAAGTATATTACAGCTAGTGCATGCTATGCACAAGTTGTACGGATGAAAAACACCTTAGAAGATTATAAAGTTCATCTTAAAAACATTCCCATTAAATGTGATAACACAAGTCAATATGTTTTACAAAGAATCCTATTCAATACTCAAGAATAAAACATATTGATATAAGACATCATTTTATATGAGATCATGTCACTAATCATGATGTAATTATAAATTTCATTAATACTAAACATCAACTAGCTGATATTTTTACAAAGCCTCTAAGTGAATAACAATTTGATTTCATTAAACGAGAATTGGGAATGTTGATGTGTCCGAATGCATGAACTCATTTTTCGGACATTCTTAATTCATTCACTTAATTACTATAATGAAGATTTTACACTATTACATGCCTTAATAACATGTTGGAAATTATGTGTTTTACAAAAATTTTCATGATCATGAGCATGTTTTATCTTCATTATTATGTTTGAAAATCTATAGCAAAATCATGTCTGAATGCATGAAAGTGTTAAATTTCATTTTCGGATTTTCTTGATCCTAACATGATTTAATATTTCTCTTCTGGACTTAATGGAGCTTTTATGAGCCTAAATGATTTTATATCAATTTATCAAGTTTATTTCATATCAATGCTCCATGATTTTTGACATATGAAAATGCATCTTTCATAGATTTACCTTGAATCTTTAATCGAGAAAGGGATTTAATGAAATGATTCTTTTATATGAATTCCTTCTTGATGAAGGAAGATTTTCTTTTGAGATGAATACTTGCATGAATTTAATTCACATGCATATCTTGATCCGTGCAAAAATGAAGCGTAATTTAATCTCTTATTGATTTTAACTTCATTCAAGTAAGCTCACAAATGGCTTTCCTCCTTCATGAAAAAAGATAATGACAAATAAAAAGGAAGAAGTAATGAAAGCTATCTCCATGTCATGTTTTCTTTGATATGTTTGTATAATTGGTATCCTATCACTCATTATTGAAAAATGACATGAATCGTTACCGTACTTATGCTTGAAGTTTGCTTAAATAGTTCTCCTTTTTGTTGATGACAAAGGGAGAGAAATACATGGTAAATTGATGATAGAATTGCTATTAGTGCCATATTTGAATTATGTTAAGATATCAAAAGCTTACATCGAAATATATGATAAATTGGTAAGAGAATTGCTATGATTGTCATATTTGCACTATGCTATATTTTCACTATGTTAAGATATCTAGAGCTTACATCGTAATTCTATAAATTGATATCTTGTCATGTGATGAAATACTATGATTGCTAAACATTTGAAATGTTTACATTATGTTAAGATATCAAGAACTTACATCATAATTTTACATGTTAATATCTTACCATATGATGAATTGCTACGATTGCTATCTTTCACATTTGAAATGTAAATCCTGAAAATGGATGTCAAGCCACATCATTTTTAGAGAGATACATCATGATAGAAATCATGATGGGAGTATTGATAAGGTTAAACGATCTTAACTTATCAATATATCTCTTGAATTCAAAGACTTTGAATTCAAGAATGACTTATCTCAAGTATGGCATATAGATAGGGGGAGTTAAGGTTAACTCCATTATCAATTGATTGTCATCATCAAAAAGGGGGAGATTGTTGAATCTCAGATTTTGATGATAAAGTCAACTATTATTTGTTATCTAATCCATATGTTGAGATAAGTGTGCAAGATTAACTACGATGGAAGTAAGATATGCAGTAGGAGTTACGCTGGAGTCAAGACCATGATCACGTTAGGGGTTCAAGAGTTCGACGGAAGTCCGGACGATCGTTGGAGGTTCTGTGGGAACAAATCTGATAAGTCCACAAGCTTGCCAAAGAAGCTCGTCGGAACTCGCCAAGTGGATCGTCGCAAGTCTAGGAGTTTGCCCGAAGTCCGCCGGAGCATCGCCGAGGGTTCGTCGGATGTTCGCTGGAAGTTCGCCGGAAGCTCGCCGGAAGAAGCGATTGACGCACCGGAGTAAGTTGCTGTATTAGTGTCTTAAATATCATAGTTAGCATGTAGATTAAGTTAGGAATGGGAGGTGATCCCATTAACTTAATCTGGGGGCAATTAGGCCGTTGACAGACCCAAATTGGGCCGAATGGATCAGCCCATTCGAACCCAGAATTCCTAGCCGATGGTGGCACCGCCTAGGAGCTCAATCTCCCAAGAATGCTGGGCAGTGGTACCACCTAAGCTCGGTCTCCGAACAAAGTCAAGCGGTGGTACTACCCTTGTCAAGCGATGATACCACTTGAGCTCAGTCTCCGAGTGAAGTCAGGCGGCGGTACCACCTGAGCTCGGTCTCCAAGCAATGTCAGGCAGTAGTACTGCCCAATTATGGCGGTAGTACCGCCAGGACCCCGAAAATATGAGAAATGATATTTTTGAGCTCCAAATTTAAACCAGTTGGAGCCTATATAGACCTCACCCTTTCCTACATGAAAGGGCACTGAAAGCTAGCATTTATTTTGAGAATTTGAGAGCTTAAAAGTGTTGTAAAAGGCTAAAAGTTCTTCTCCCTCATTTCTTCTAAGTTTTGATCATTCAAGAGAGGAGTGGAAATCTGTAAGGGTTATCTCCTAAGCCAGTCAAAAGGAGTAAAGATGTAAAAGGGTGGTTGGCCTTCGCCTATTGAAGGAAGGCCTCTAGTGGACATTGGTGACCTCGTCGGAGGAGGAAGCCAAAAGTGGATGTAGGTCAAGATTGACCGAACCACTCTAAATCTTGGTTTGCATTTACATTCTGCTCTTTATATTAATTGCAAACTGCCTCCGTTACTTTTCATCAACTATACTTTCATTTCGATCTTAAGTTAAAGTTTTTTCTGAAACTATTTTCATCAAAAACATATTTCTTCATACGAAAGTCATTTTTAAATCATCGAAAGTTTTCCGCTACACTAATTCACCCCTCTTAATGCTCTTGATCCTAATAGTTACCACCAGCCTAGGTGGTGGTACCACCCAGACTTAGTCTCTTAGAGACTGTCAGGTGTTTGTGTTTGTACCGCTAGACTGGGTGATGGTATTGCTCAGTGTCAGTACTGTAGGCGGTGATACCGCCAGTACCCAAAAACCAGGAATGAGACATTTTTAGGCTTCAAGTTTGAATTCACTTGAGGCCTATAAATACCCCTCTCATCTTTGGTTAATACACAGGCATAGAGAACTAAAAAGTAGGAAAACATTATAGAAATCACTTGAGAGGTCCCCTCCTCTAGTTCTAAAGTTTAAAATTCTATTTAGGAATGAGTAAGTGCTTGTAAATGGTTGTCTCTTAAACCTGTGAAAAGGAGAAGAGGGGTGTAAAAGGGTAGTTGATCTTCGCCCACTAAAAGAAGATCGTTAGTGGATGCCGATGATCTCGACGGAAGAGGAATCGGTTGAGTGGATGTAGGTCACAACAACCGAACCACTATAAAAATCTGTTTTGCAACCTTTATTACAAACTGAATTCTTGCTTTCACTATGCTTCTATATGCTTTTAAGTTAAGCATTTTGGATATTGATTTTTATCGAACAAAAAGATTTTCAAAACTGACATTTTTATCCGTTGCACTAATTCACGCCCCTAGTGCCAACTCAATCTTAACACATTCTGGCTTGAGTGGTAGATAGATTATCCTTTAGTAGCTATAGGAGTTTGTCCCTATCAATTAAATCTTGGTCTACCTGATCTATCTTGGCCGAGCCAATTACATACTTTGGAATCATAAGGGGTCGGCCGCCCATACAGTGCTTCATATGGGGCATATTTTGTAGATGAATGATATATAGTATTATACCACCATTTGGCCCAAAGAAGCCATTTCGCCCACTCCTTTAGTCGGTCACTGGCAAAACACCGAAGGTACATCTCTAAATACCTATTCACCACCTTTGTTTGGTAGTTAGTTTGTAGATGATATGTTATGCTAATCTTGAGTTTGGTGCCTTGTAACTAAAATAACTCGGTCCAAAATTTACTGGTGAAAATCCTGTCACGATCACTTACAATGGACCTTAGCATCCCATGCAGATTAATAATATTTTCTATGACAATCTGAGCAATACTAGTAGTAGTGTAGGGATTTCGCACAGCACAAAAATGAGCATATTTCGTAAGTCGATCAACCACCACGAGGATTGTGCATTTACCTTTGGAAGGTGGCAACCCTTAGATGAAGTCCATGGAGATGTCAGTCCACACCGAGTCTACTATGGGTAGTGGTTGTAGCTTTCCTGGACTCGCCACTGTTTCACCCTTTTGCTATTGACATACATCACATTGTGCCACATATTCAGAAATAATTTTTCATCCCTCTCCAATAAAAATTTTTCTTCACTCTTTTGTAGGTTCTCAAAAATCTAGAGTGCCTTGCTGAAGGTGTGGAGTGCATTTCATGCAAGATGATTTTGATGTAAGGGGAATCGGGCATAAGCACAATGCGACCTTTGTAGCATAGATCCCTCGAATCCCAAGTGTAGTGGCCTATTGCGCTTAGATCCTCCTCCAATGTTCTTTTGATGTTACTGATCTCTAGATCCTTCTTCTATTCCTCCCTAATGTCCTCAAGGAAGCTGGTGGTAGGAAGGGAGATGGCTGAAAATTTAGCTTGCTCAAGTAACCGTGAGAGTGCATCTGCAACAACGTTTTCTTTCCCTTTTTTATAAATAATATCATAATCAAATCCCAGAAGTTTGGTTACCCATTTTTGCTACTCAGGGGATGATATTTTCTACTCCAAAAAGTACTTGAGGCTTCTATGGTCAGTTTTAATTTGAAATTATCAATCGATCAAGTAGGGTCTCCACCTCGTTACTGTATGCACAATGGTGAGCATCTCCTTATCATATATTGACATTTTTTATAGGAGGAAAATAATGCCTTACTATTCGAATGGTCGACCATTTTGCATGAGAATGGCTCCAATCCTGACTCCAGATGTGTCAGCCCCAATGATGAAGGGTCTGATAAAATCTGGTAGCGCTAGTACAGGCGTCATCATCATGGTTACCTTAAGTTTGTCGAAGGTAGTAGAGGCTTTGTCCAACCATTGGAAGGCATCTTTTTTTAGTAGAGAAGTGAGGGGTGCACTGATCTTCCCATAGTCCTTCATACTTTTTTTATAGTAGCTTGTTAGTCTAAGGAACCCGCGTAGTAATTTCACGTTTGTAGGTTTCGGCCAGCCCTGCATTGCTTTAATTTTTATTGGGTCTACCACCACTCCTTATGATATTATGTGCCCAAGGTACTCTATTTTTTGCTAGAGAAAGCTGCACTTTGGTTGCTTAACAAAAAAGGTATTCTCCCGAAGGATCATCAAAATAACTTGTAAATGCTGAAAGTGAGTCTCAAGAGAAGGGTTGTAAATAAGAATATCATCAAAAAATACCAGCACAAATTTGTGAAGAAAGCTGTAAAAAATATCATTCATGAGACTTTAGAAGGTTGAAGGAGCATTAGTGAGTCCAAAAGATATTACTAAGAATTCATAATAGTCATTATGTATGTGGAATGTAGTTTTTGGAATATCGTCTTTACATACCCAAATTTGGTGGTAACCGGATCGGAGGTCCAAATTGTGAAGACTCGAGCTCATTTTAACTCATCAAGAAGTTCATCCACCATTGGTATTAGGTACTTATCCTTGATAGTAATGACATTTAAAGCTCGGTAGTTAATGCATATCTGTCAAGTTCCATCCTTCTTGTATATAAGTAGCACCGGTGAGGAATAGGGGCTACAACTTGGTCGAATCACCCCTATTTCAAGCATCTCATTTATAATATTTTCAATTTCATCCTTCTAGAGGTGAGGATAATGGTGTGTCCGAGTATTCGCTAATGGTTTGCCCGGAAGAATTGGAATCCGATGGTCATATTACCGAGTAGGAGGAAGACTACACGGTTCAGCAAAAACGTTGACAAATTCAGCAAGAAATTGGGTAAGATTTTGACCTTCAATTTCTATTTTCTTCCCCTCTGGTTGCTGCTAGAGATGCATGAAAAAGCCACCATTTACCTTTCATAAAACTTTCTCCATTTGTTGGGTCAAAACGGGGGTTATATTGCTTCTACACTTCTCACGTAGGATGATCCGTTTGCCTTTGCAGAAGAATTTCATAATTAATTTAAAAAGTTTCAAGAGACATCACCTAGCATTTTCAACCATTCTATGCTAAGCATAGCCTCATAATCATCAATTGGTAGGAGGAAGAAGTCAGCGATAATTTCTTGGTCTTGCAGTAATAGTTTCACATGTGGGCATCTTTGGTCGCACTTTAAGATTCTATTATTAGCGACCTTTACGTCGAACTTGCTACAGCCTTCGATGTAGAGCACCATCCAAATAGCATCCTTACTATTTATAAAGTTATTAGTGCTGCCCGTGTCAATGAGAATAGTGATCGGTTGTTGTTTGAGAAGGCCTCCAACTTTCATCGTTTGCAGGTTTGAGTAGCCTGCTAGTGCGTGTACCATAAAGTTGGTTGGTTGTGGCTCTTTTTCCGCATCTTAGAACTTGTTTAGATGTTCAATGACCTCTTCTTCTACTGGTTAAATCATAAGAAGTCTCCCTTTTTCACACCGATGCTTGTGGCTCCATGGCTCGTCGCAATGCCAACATAACCCCTTCGCAGATCGCTCCCGAAGCTCTTCTCTTGTCAACTTTTTTGGTGCAGGGGCTCGGGTGATAGTAGGGGGCTGAGGGCTTCAATATTGCTGGTCGGCGAGCGACCCTAGTTCTCTGGGCTTCATGGTTCAATCGCTCTTCTTGAAGTCATACGAAAGAGATAGCTGTCATAAGTGTGTACGGTTGTCACGCTTTAACTTCTCCCCTGATCTCCAGCTTCAAGCCCTCAATAAAGGTCCCAAATAGCTATTTTTTAGACTACTCATGAGTTTGATTAGATAACCTTTCAAACCTGATTTGATACTCTTGAATGGTGGAGGTTTATCGAATCTTTGCTAGTTGTCTGTCAATGTTCTCGTAATCGGTTGGTCCGATGTGGATCAGCAGTCCTTCTTTGAATTGTCACCATGAAAGGACTCCATGAATGTGTTCAAACTAGTCAAATCACTATATGGCATCCCCTTCAAGATGTATAGCCATAATTTTTACTATAGATGCGTCTACGATTTTATGGTACCGAAAATATCGCTCCACGCATGAGAACCAACCAATCGGGTCTCCTTCCCATCTAGGGAAGTCCACCTTCATGCGTGGATAGTAGGGATCAGTCACAGAGAGTCCCCTCTCCTACAAGTCATCTCTTCAATTAGAGCTCTCTCCATGATGTGATTGTTAGGATACTAAGAGGGGGGGGTGAATTAGTGCAACGAAAAAATCATCGATTTTGTAAGATATTCGTTCATTGAAAAACAATTTCGAAAAGTGCTTGACTTTAGAGTAAATGAACTAGTAATTAACTTAGAAAGTAATAGCAGTAATAAAAAGCAGAATGAAAATGAACACACCAGAATTTATAGTGGTTCGGTCGTTGTGACTTATAGCCACTTCTGATTCCTCCTCCGTCGAGGTCACCGGTGTCCACTAATTGTCTTCCTTCAATGGGCAAAGACAAACCACCCTTTTATAGCTCTCTTCTCCTTTTCACGGGTTTAGGAGATAACCCTTATAAGCCTCACACCTCTCTTGAATAATCATAATACTAGAAAGGGAGGAGAACTTTTTGCACTTTTATAATATTTTCACACCTGAAGACTTCAATACTTTGTTCACACTTTCATGCCCTTTCATGCAGAAAAGGGTAGGGTATTTATAGGCCCCAATGGCTTCAGAATTGGAGTCAAAAAGTGTCACAACCCCTGATTTTGGGGTACTAGCAGTACCACCGCTTGTAGACTGACACTGGGCGGTACCACCGCTCAGTCTGGGCAGTACCATAGCTTGACAAAGCTCGGAGACCGAGCTCTGGCGGTACCACCACCTAACATGGTAGTACCACCACTTGGCAGGTAATAACTACAGGCGGTACCACCACCTAGTCTAAGCGGTACCATCACCCAGACCACTTGGGAGACTAAGTCCCAAGCGATGCCACCATCGGCCCTAGTGGTGCCACCACTAGCTGTGACTTCAGGTGCTGAATGGGTTATTCAACCGGCCCAGTTCAACCTGTTAAGGGCTCAGTTGGCCCCTAATTGAATTAATGGGGTTACCTCCCAATCCTAACTTAATTTATGGTCTAACTATGATAATTAAGATATTTAAACAAGCAATCTTTGTCTGGTATGTCAATTGTTCTCTCGGCGAACTTCCAGCGAACTTCTCGACGAACTTTCAATGAACTTCTGGTGAACTCCCGATGAACTCTCAGTGAACTCCCGATGAACTATCAGTGAGCTTCCGGCAAACTTCCAGCATATCGTCCGAATCTTCGATCTATCATCCGATCTTTTAACTCTGGTCCAATATCTGCTTTATGTCTTACCATTATTGTAGTTAATCCTGCACACTTATCTCAACATATAGATTAGATCAAATAATTTACCAATTAATTTCATCATCAAAATATGAGATTTAATAATCTTCCCCTTTTTTATGATGACAATCAATTGATAACGGAGTTAACCTTAACTCTCCCTATCTATATGTCATACTTGAGAAAGGATACTCTTGAATTCAAGGCCTTTGAATTCAACCATCACATATTTATAAAAATGATGTCAAGGTATGACATCCATTTTCAAATCCAATATAAAGATATGATAGATAATCATCATCTTCAAGTATGATGTGAATTTTAAATATAAAATTTAGTAAGATGACAATTCTCAATAAAAGATAACAATTCATCATTCCGAGGCATGATATCAATTGTAAATAGCAAGTTAAGCTCATGATGCCTTATTATAATGATAGATAATTATCAAGCATTCATGAAACATTTCAAGTATCTACAATGCATATGAAATACATTTTGATATATTTCAAGCATTTGCGATGTGTTGCAATGTGTTTGACGATTCCAATTATATTTCAAGCATTCACAAAACTTCAAGTATTTAGCATTCGTAAAACCTCAAGCATTTATGCATTTATCTAAAACATTCATAATGCCAATTTGTCATCAATATGTCATGATACCTTTCTCCCCCTTTGTCATCAACAAAAACGAGAACCATTTAACAATGCAAGTGTGTTAAAAAAAAATTAAAGCAAGTTCCACACCAATTTGTCCAAACCAAAAAGGAAGGTAAATAAAAACTTTGTATGATAACTTCTTTTGGATAAGCTAACAATTTTACGCAAGGGCTTTTTGGTTCTTCTTTAGATGTGCAAGTTTCTTTCTTCCTTTGTCATAAAAATAAGAAAGGATTTGGACCAAGTCAAATTCAAAACAATAAATGAGTTTCATTAAATCATGCTACAATGTTGACAAAGAGAAGGGATTCATGAAAAGAATTAAGATATCCATACGAAGTCAAATCCCCATTCTTGCAAGTGATCATCATATACCAAAAATTCATAAAAATTCTTCTTTCATGAGAAGAGTAAGGAAGAATTCATGGGAAATAAGCATCATATGAAAAAGAAATCCACGAATAAGACTTCATAAATCAAAATTGTTTCTTATTAAAAATTCACAAGAGTAAAATCCATGAGAGATGCATTTGTCAATGAATTTCATGAGTGAAGTGATCAAGTATATCAAAAATTATTATGTGATGGAGAAAAGGTATGAAGCAAATTTGATACTAAGTTAAGAGGAAGATAAAAACAAAATAAATTCATGAAAGCTCCATTCATGAGATGAATTAAGATGAAGATAGTCCAGAAAAGAAATACAACAAACTCATGCATTCGGACAGTTTAACAGGCCTACCTCTCTTCTAATGAAATCAATTTATTTTTCATTTAAGGGTTTTTTAAAAATATCGGCCAATTGATGTTTCGTATCAATGAACTCTAAGATTACATCATGATTATTAACATGATCCCATATAAAATGATGCCTAATATCAATATGTTTAGTTCTAAAGTGTTGAATAGAATTTTTTGTTAAACATATTACACTTGTATTATTACATTTTATGGGAATATTCTTCAGATAAATTCTATAATCTTCTAATGTATTTTTTATCCATACAACTTGTGCACAACATGCACTAGCCGCTATGTATTCGGCTTCGGTCGTAGATAGTGCAACCGAGTTTTATTTTTTAGAAGACCAAGTGGTAAGTGCATGACCTAAGAATTGACATGTTTCGAATGTGCCTTTTCTATCTATTCTACATCTAGCAAAATCCACATCAACATAAGCAATTAATTCAAAGTTTTCAAATTTTGGATACCATAATCCTAGATTAGTAGTTCCTTTAAGATATCTAAGAATTCTTTTAACTGCTTTAAGATGAGATAGCTTAGGATTATATTGAAACCTAGTATAAAATTCTACGCTAAACATGATGTACGGTCTAGTTACGGTGAGGTATAGTAAACTACATATCATAGTCCTATAAGCTTTTTGATCAAAGCTTTCTCCACTTTCATCAATGTCTAACTTAGTGGAGGTACTCATAGGAGTATTGATAGCCTTTGAACTATCTATATTAAACTATTTTAGCAAGTCTAATACGTATTTTGTTTGACTAAGAAAAATACTGTCACTAAGTTGTTTGATTTGTAAGCCTAAAAAGAAAGTTAGTTCACCCATTAAACTCATTTCAAACTCTTGGCTCATACTCTTGGCAAATGATTCGCATAAGGATTCATTTGTAGAACCAAAAATGATATCATCAACATAAATTTGATCAACAAAAAAATTATTTTTAAAATTTTTAATAAACAATATAGTATCGACCTTGCCTTTAGAGAAATTATTTTGGATAAGAAATGAGCTAAGTCTCTCATACCAAGCCCTTGGGGCTTATTTTAATCCATAAAGAGCTTTAGTCAATTTAAACACATGATTCGAAAAATTATTATTTTCAATCTGAGAGGTTGTTCAACATAAACTTCTTCGGAAATAAAGCCATTAAGAAAAGCAATTTTTAATATCCATTTGAAATAACTTAAAATTATTACAACTAGCATAGGCAAGGAGCATTCTTATGGCTTCTAATCTCGCCACAAAAGCAAAGGTTTCTTCATAATCGATACCTTCTTCTTAGTTAAAATTATTGGCCACTAATCTAGCCTTGTTTCTAACCACGATACCAAATTCATCTTGCTTGTTTCTAAAGACCCATTTAGTACTGATAACTAAATGGTCACTAGGTCTTGGAACAAGCTCCCACACCACATGTCTCTCAAATTGGTTTAACTCTTCTTGCATTATGATAACCCATGAATTATCTTTTAAGGCTTCGTCAATGCATTTTGGTTCAATTTGAGAAAGAAAAGTGGCGTTGACACAAAAATTTTTAAGAGAAGAATGAGTTAGAACCCCTTTTGATATATCTCCTATAATTAGCTTCTTAGGATGAGCATCTACATACTTTTATTCCTTCGATAAAAATATTTCGGAAGAAGATGTCTCCAAGTTGCTAGTTGGAAGAGATGGTTCATTTAAATTCAAAGCATCAAAATTAATATTAACATCAAACTCAATTTTCTTAAATTCGGATACTTCATCAAAGACAACATGAATAGACTCTTTTATGACTAAGGTTCTTTTATTAAAAACATGAAAGGCTTTTGAAATAGAAGAGTTACCAAGAAAAATGCCCTTATCAGATTTTGCATCAAATTTTTCTAAGGCATCTTTTTCATTCAAGATAAAACATTTACAACCGAAAACTTTAAAGTATGAAACATTGAGTTTTTTGTCATTCCATAATTCATAAGGAGTTTTGGAAAGTAATAGTTTTACTAAACTCCTATTCATGAGATAGAATGTCGTATTAATGGCTTCGACCAAAAAATATTTGGGTAGGCTATGTTCGTTCAATATGGTTCTTGTCATTTCTTGTAAATTTCTATTTTTTCTTTCTACTACTCTATTTTGTTGAGAATTTCTCAGAGTAGAGAAATTATAGTTGTATTCATTAGATTCACAAAAATTTTAAAAATCATGATTTTAAAATTCGCTACCGTGATCACTTCAAATTGATGAAATCATAAAGCCTTTTTTCATTTTGAACAATTTTGCAAAACTTAGATAAATACCTAAAGCAATCACTTTTGTGTGCTAAGAAATATGTCCAAGTGTATCTACTATAATTGTCCACAATTACAAAGGCGTATTTACTACCTCCTAGGCTTGATGTATCAATTGGTCCAAACAAATCCATATGGATCAATTGCAATGGTCTAGAGGTGCTTATTTGATTTTTTGGTTTGAAACTACTTTTTATTTGTTTTCCTAGTTGACATGAATCACATACATTATCTTTAACAAATGTAATGTTAGGAATACCTCTTACAAGTACTTTGGATGAGATTTGAGAGATTAGTTTCATACTAGCATGACCTAATCTCCTATTCCAAAGCCAAGCATCATCATTCAAAACCGAATAACACATTTCACTATAAAGATCATCAATGTTAATAGTGTATACATTATTTTATTTTAGGACAATCATAGAGGTGTTTTTGTACGGTTGTTCAATAATGCAAGCATTGGATTCAAATTTGATTGCATATCTTTTATCACATAATTAACTAATGCTCAAAAGATTATGCTTTAAGTCATCAACTAACAACACATCTTTAATCAAAAAATTATATTTGTTACCTATGGTTCCTTAGCCAATGATTTTACCCTTGTTGTTGTCTCAAAAGGTGATATACCCTTCGTCTAGGCTAGTGAGCTTAAAGAATTGAGATGAATCTCTGGTCATGTGCCTTGAGCATCCATTATCAAGGTACCATCTCTTGCTCTTAGCTTGTGATAGTAAACATTTTTACAAAAAAGGGTGATTTTTAGGTACCCATTTGACCTTGGGTGCCTTAAAAATCGATTGACTTAACTTATCATTTTTTATGGAGTTCTTTACGGTTCCTTTAGGAACCTAAATCAATTTATGTAGACTATATCTCTTAAATGGACATTCATAAGCAAATGTCTAAATTTACAACAAAAGTTGTTTTTGTTTCGGGGTGAAACATGCAAAGTTGGGCTTTTAACAAAGATGGTTGGATTTTATGAGTGTTAATAACAAAGCCGATTTCATCTCTTCTATGAACATGATTCTTACTTGCAAGAATCATGTTTAAGGATTTGTTACCTATTTTAAAATTTTCTAAGGTTTCATGTAGTTGCAAATTCTCCTTTTAAAATGTTTCTAATTCATCACATTTTGTGCAAGGAGCTAAACCATCATCATGGTCAATTTTTAATCTATCAAAATCACTAGCAAGAGAAACATGCTCTTTTTCTAACAGTTTATACTTTTTACTAACTAAATTACATTCATCAAATAAATCATGAAAAGCACTTAATAATTCATCAAAAAATAAATGAGCTTCGATCGAGTTACTTACCTCGTCGCCATATGCCATATATTCGTAGTGAGCAACTTGCTCTTTGTTGGTGGGCTCCTTTTCTTTGGATGCACTTGAGTCAATCCCAAGTTACTTTAAGCGCTTTCTTCTTCTTTGGTTGCTTCTTCTTCACTTGGGAACATTCACTTTTGAAGTGCCCCGGCTTCTTGCATTTGTAGCATATGACTTGTTCTTTCTTGGGTTCAACTTTATTTTTAGTGTTATTTTTAGATTTATTTCTTTTTATAATTTTTTTAAACTTTCTTGTCAAGAGTGCCAAGTCATCATCATAGTCCTCATCACTTGAATTTTTTTTTAGGTGGTCTTCATGAGTTATTAGTGTCATATCCTTCTTATTCTTTGAAATGTTGTTATCAAGCTCTTCATGAGCGTTACAAGTCATCTCATAGGTCATTAGTGACCCGATAAGTTCTTCGAGAGGGAAGTTATTCAAATCCTTGACCTCTTAAATAGCTATTACTTTAGGGTCCCAACTCTTTGTAATGGATCTCAATATTTTATTAACAAATTCAAAGTTCGAAAAATATTTTTCAAGAGCTTTTAAATAATTGACGACATCCGTAAAACGGGTGTACATGTCAATAATAGTTTCACTTGGCTTCATTTGAAATAATTCATAAGTATGAACTAAAAGATTTATCTTCGACTCCTTTACTCTGCTTGTGCCTTCGTGAGTAATTTCGAGTGTATGTCAAATATAAAAAATCGTTTCACAAATAGACACTCGATTGAACTCATTTTTATCTAAAGCGTAAAACAAGGCATTCATAACCTTGGCATTTAAAGTGAAAGTCTTCTTCTCCAATTCATTCCAATTGTTCATTGGAAGAGAGAACTTTTGAAAGTCGTTTTCCATCATGTTCCATAACTTAAAATCCACAGAAATTAGAAAAATCCTCATTCTAGTCTTTCAATAGGCGTAATCTGTCCCATTGAATATGGGTGGACATGTAATTGAGTGACCCTCTTGGTTACCAGCAAATGCCATCTCTCTTGGGTTTCAAACCAAATCGAGAGTGACCTTGCTCTAATACTAATTGTTAGGATCAAGAGCGACACTAAAAGGGGGGGTGAATTAGTGTAGTGAAAAAATCGTCGATTTTGTAAGATATTCGTTCGTTGAAAAATAAATTTGGAAAGTGCTTAACTTTAGAGCAAATGAACTAGCAAGTAATTTATAAAGTAATAGTAGTAATAAAAAGTAGAATGGAAATGAGCACACCGAAATTTATAGTGGTCCGGTCATTGTGACCTACATCCACTTCTGATTCCTCCTCCGTCGAGGTCACCGACGTTCACTAATTGTCTTCCTTCAATGGGCAAAGACAAACCACCCTTTTACAGCTCTCTTCTCCTTTTCACAAGTTTAGGAGATAACCCTTACAAGCCTCACACCTCTCTTGAATGATCACAATACTAGAAAGGGAGGATGAGGACTTTTTGCACTTTTACAATATTTCACACCCCAAGACTTCAATACTTTATTCACACTTTCATATCCTTTCATGTAAAAAAGGGTGGGGTATTTATAGGCCCCAATGGCTTCAGAAATAGAGTCAAAAAGTGTTACATCCTCGGATTTCGGGGTACTAGTTGTACCACCGCCATTATTGGGCGGTACCACCACTTGCAAACTGATATTGGGTGGTACCACCACTCAATCTAGGCAGTACCACCGCCTAACAGAGCTCAGAGACCGAGCTCTGGTGGTACCACCGCCTAATAGGATGGTACCATCGTTTGGTAGGTAATAACTACCGGCGATACCACCGCCCAAACCACCTGGGAGGCTAAGTCCCAAGCGGTGCCATCGTTGGTCGTGGCTTCAGGTGCTAAATGGGCTATTCAATCGGCCCAGTTCAACCCTATTAAGGGCCCAATTGGCCCCTAACTGAGTTATGGGATTACCTCTCAATCCTAACTCAACTTATGGTCTAACTATGATAATTAAGATATTTAAACAAGCAATCTCTGTCTGGTATGTCAATTGTTCTCTCGGCGAACATCCGATGAACTTTTCAATGAACTTCCGGCAAACTTTCGGTGAACTCCCGACGAACTCTCAGCAAACTCCTAACGAACTCTCGGCGAGTTCCCGACGAACTCTCAGCGAGTTTCCGGGAAACTTCCGACACATCGTCCGAATCTTCGATGTATCATCTGATCTTTGACTCTGGTCCAACATCTGCTTTATGCCTTATCACTGTCGTAGTTAATCCTATACACTTATCTCAACATATAGATTATATCAAATAATTTACCAATTAATTTCATCATCAAAATTTGAGATTCAATAGTGATTTCTTTAGGTTCAGTGGTCGGCCCAAACTGAGTTCGATAAAGAGAGTTTGAATCTTATCCTCCATTCATGGCTCGAAGGCTTCGAATTTAGCATTGATTGCCTCCTCATATGCCATAGTATATACCTCCAAATCTATAATGTTAAGATCTCTCTTTTGTTGTCAAGTTAAAGGCATATATCGGTTAAGAGAAGTGGTGACCGAAAGGGTTGGTGGATTGGTGTATGTAGGCTACTTTGTAAGAGTATAATTATCGTCGAAGAAACAATAGTTTCATGATGAAATTTCTAGCAAAAACTGAGATATTTGAGAAGAGAATTTGATAATAAAATCTCGGTTTAGATAACAGCAATGATGACAAATATTATCAAGATGATTTCGGCAATATAACAGCAAGGAAATCGGTACAAGTTGCAATAGCAAAATTCTCATTAAAAAATTTCATCGATTTTCGATGAAAATTTGCAGCAACATAAGAACGTTTTAGAGATGAATTCCTCAATAGATCAATCTAATATGGAAGCCAAGAAGATCTATAAAGCATATAAGAAATTTCATTCAAAAAGGATAGTAAATAGATCGGTTAAAGGCAACATTATGTGGCCTATACTTATTGGAAAACACGGATGAGAGTTTTTTTGCTTTCATTGAATCTAGATTTATGGAATATTGTTGAAAATGGATTTCAAAAGTCTTCTCTTCCAATGAACGATTGGAATGATTTGGAGAAGAAGACATTCTCTTTGAATACCAAAGCTATGAATGCTTTGTTTTGCACCTTAGACAAAAATAAATTTAATCGGATTTCCTTTTGCGAAACTGTACTTGACATTTGGCACACACTTGAAATCCCACACGAAGGCATAAGTAGGGTTAAAGATTCTAAAGTTAAATCTTTTAATGCATGATTTCGAACTATTTCGTATGAAGCCAAGTGAAACTATCGTTGACATGTACACTCGTTTTATGGATGTCATCAATATTTTAAAAGCTCTTGGCAAAAGTTTTTCAAAATTTGAACTCGTTAATAAAGTTTTACAATCTCTTTCTAAAAATTGAAATTCGAAAGTAACGACAATACAAGAATCAAATAACTTGAACTATTTTTCGATTGAAGAACTTATTGGGTTATTGATGACCTAAGAAATGAGTTATATGGCACATAGTGAACATGAGAACTACCTTCCAAAGAATAGGAAGGATTTGGCACTTAGAATAAAAAAAAGACTATTTGAGCGAAAGCTCAAGTGATAATGAACTTGAACTTCTCACAATAAAACTTTAAAAATTCTTAAAATATAAAACTAAGAATAAAAATGAACTTAAAAAGAAAAAACTACCAAAGAACAAGAAAGCACTCAAGGTGACTTAGGACAAAACGAGTGCATCCGAAGACGAGGAGCAAACCGATGAAGACGAAGTGACGAACTTTGCTTTGGTGACTCTCGACAATAAGGTAAACAACTCAAACGAAACTCCTTTATTTTATTTTGAAATTACTTGATATTTTTTTCATGAGTTATTTTTAAATTAGTTAGTAAAAAATAAAACAAAATTACAAAAAATTATATCATACTTCTTTTTATTTTTTTTTTAAAAATGATCATGACAATTGCATGTTTTATGATAAAGGAATAAAAATGTTAAAAATGTAATGCTTGTACACCAAATAAGATTAATTATATGATTGCTTAAATGTTTGTCTTGATGTTTTTTCGTGATAAAGCTTGTTTTTTTGTTTTTAAACATTAATGCATATTTTTGTTTGGCATAAAAAAGACAAAGGCATGCTTGCATGAAATCAATCCCAAATTTTGAAACTAAAAGAACTTGAGCTATTTTTAATCTATCTATGTTGCTTTCATTACATTATCCGAAAAGTGATTTTGATGATCATTTTCGATTTGATAATTTATTTTCATATTTAACCAAACACTTGATTTATTCGTGTTTATGACATGAGATGTATTTTATATGAATCATTTTGTTTTCATATGATCTTATCATATAAAGTGGAAATTATCCAAATGGATCATGATTATTCTTTTGATTACAACTTGAAAGTTTTCGATGAAACAAGATTTTGTTGAATCTCATATGTTGATAATGAAACCAATTGATAAGTGTTTATGATTTGATTTGTGTTTTGAGTGATGCAGGATGCTTCGATCAGGATGAGACAATTAAAGCAGGAAGAATCATGTTGGGCTCGAGGAAAACATGTCAGAAGATTGGACGTCAAGTCGGAGGATCGGTCGACGTATTGACAAAAGGTTTCAGGCCATGGATTCGGGCATCGGGCCAAGAAGAGCAGATATTGCACCAAGGATATCGGAGTTGCAAAGTCAACTAGCCGATTGGGCAATAGGTCGTAAGAAAGGATGATGCACCGAAAAATCGGACGAAGCGTCGAGGGACCAATGACATGCCAGACAATATGATTAATGCTTAGTATTAATTGTCTAGATCGAAGTGTATTTTTACATATACAGGATTAACTACGATATCAATGCATAAAGCAAAATAAAGTCCCGGAGTCAAGGACGCGATTTCGTTGGGAGTTCGAGAGTTCGTCGGAAGTCCGGACCTTCGTCGGAAGTTTTGTCAGAACCAGCCGAGAAGTATCAGAGCTTGCTAGAGAAGCTCATCGGAACTCACCAAGAAGATCATCGTGAAGTCCAGGAGCTTGCTGGGAGTTCACTAGAACATTGCCGAGAGATCGTCGGAAGTTCGTCGGAAAATCGTTGGAAGCTTGCCGGAAGAAACCAAGACTTACAGACTTGTTTAGCTTAAGTATGTCTTAGATTTTATAGTTAGCACATAATTGGATTTGGAATTGGGCCAACCCAATTATGGACTAGTTGGGCTCATGTAAAAACTATGTTGGGCCCAATGAAAAGGCTCAAACAGTGCCCCAAGAGGTGACACCGTCATGTCATAGTCTCTGAGATTGTGTTAGGTGGTGGTACCGTTGGTCTGGGCGGTGGTACCACCCAGACACAGCCTCCAAGAGGCTACAGGTGCTGGTACCGCCAGTTTGGGTGGTGGTACCACCCAATGCAGTGTCAATGTCAAATTGACACTAGCGGTGGTGCCACCCAGCACAAGCAATACCAGACCCAAGAAACCCAAGATGAGATATTTTTAGGCTCCAAGTTTGAATCAACTTAAAGCCTATAAATACCCCTCTCATCCCTAGTTAAAAAACACAAGCATAAAGTATTTAAAAGTGAGAAAATGCTATTGCAATCACCAGAGATATCCCCTCCTATAGTCTAAGTTTAAAATTCTGTTTAGGAGAAGTATGTGCTTGTAAGGGTTGTCTCATAAACCCAGTAAAAGGAGAAGAGGGGTGGAAGAAGGAGGTTGATCTTCACCTATTAAAGGAAGATCGATAGTGGATGTTGGTAGCCTCGACGGAAGAGGAATCGACGAAGTGGATGTAGATCACGACGACCGAACCACTCTAAAATATGGTTTGCATTTCTTTGAGCAATTTACTTTAATTACAAACCTCCTTACTTGCTCTTTACATCCACTACTCTCTTACGCACTCTTTCAAAGTTAAGCATTTCCAAGTTCGATTTTATCGTATGAAAGAATTTTCTGAAACTAATGTTTTTATCTGCTACACTAATTCACCCCCCTCTTAGTGCTAACTCTTGATCCTAACAATTGGTATCAGAGCCTCGTTTTTTATATTTGGTTTAACACCCAAATAGAAATGGCTTTTTTCGGCTTTCAAGAGGGTCACTCTCTCATTCGTCCTCCCTTGTTCAATGGGACGGACTACACATTAGAAAACTCGAATGAGAGTTTTCTTGCTTTCCTTAGATTTAAACTTATGGAATATTATTGTAAATAGTTTTTGAAGGTCTTCTCTTCCAATGAAAGATTGGAATGATTTGGAGAAGAAGATTTTTTCTTTAAATGCTAGAGCTATGAATGCTCTATTTTGTGCCTTAGATAAAATTGAGTTTAATCAAATTTCTATGTATGAAACAGCTTTCGATATTTGGCATACTCTTGAAATCACACACGAAGGTACTAGCAAAGTTAAAGATTCGAAAATCAATTTTTTAATGTATGATTTTGAACTTTTTTGAATGAAACCAAGTGAAACCGTTGTTGACATGTACACCCGTTTTACGAATGTCATCAATGGTTTAAAAGCACTTAGTAGAAGTTTTTTGAATTTTGAACTTGTAAACAAAATTTTACATTCTCTTAATAAGAGTTGGGATCCGAAAGTAACCATAATACAAGAGGCTAAAAACCTATACAACCTACCACTTGAAGAACTAATTGGGTCTTTGATGACCTATGAAATGACTAATGTGGCACTTGACGAATATGAGAATAACCTTCCAAAGAACATGAAGGATTTCAGACTTAAAACAATTGAAGACCACTTGAGCATAAGCTCAAGTGATGATGAACTTGAACTACTCATGAAATTTAAAAAGTTAATGAAATAAAAATTAAAGAACAAAAAGAACGCAACTACTTATTATGAACGCAAGAAGAAGGAAGCAATCTTGGACGAATCAAGCTTATCCGAAGACGAGGAGAAAATCAACAAAGGCGAGGTGGCAAACTATGCCTTAATGGCTTTTGATGACGAGGTAAACGAAACTCCCTTAATTTATTTCGAAATTACATGATGCTTTTAATGAGTTATTTTTAATTTAATTTAATTATTTTTGAAAATTACATATTTAATAATATAATAAAAATATAAAAAATATTAGGAATCATGCTTATCCTTCTAGTAATGATCATGAAAATTTCATGTTTTATGATAAAGCAATAAAATGTTAGATTTAAATCTAATGATAATCCTCTGTATGTTTTTAAGAAACATTAATGTGTATCATGTTGATTTTCGTATTGTTTCTCAATTTTGATTAAAGATGCTCAATAATTAATGATATCATGCCCAAAGTAATGATGCATAATGAGCATGCTTAATAAGTTCATATTTCGAACTTATGCATGACAATTTTTGTGATCTTTGAAAAGTCCTTTTTTGTGTTAATGAATGATGCATGGATTTGAAAGAAAAGAACATGCATGTATGAAATCAATAAATAAGTTGAAACAAAAGGAGGAAAGATTTTTTCTTGAAAATTTTCTTTTTCTTATCTTATCGATTTTTCATTAAGAGACCAATAAAATTATTTATGCCATTTTGAATCTCTTGAAAGAAATATTGATATTTTGATGATTTTGATGATTTGAATTTGAATGAGTTTTATCAAAATCATGATCTTGATTTCTTGGAATTACATGAGATTTTTTTTAATCAAGATCTCTTCTTTGTACTCCTACAATTTTTTTTTTGGTATTTTATTTAAAAAGAGATTTAATATATGAATTATGTCTTTTGGTATTTACATGATGTTATCTCTCACGACTTGATTTATTTTGTTATAACCCCTTGTATTCATCACCCAATTAACTCTTCTTAATGAGATGAAATGAATGTGATGAAATGAAATTATGCATAAAATACTTATGATATTGTTTTGATGCTCTAAAATGATATAAAATTTGCTAGCTTATGAATATCATGTATGATATGATCATAATAATGATTGATTTATTTTTTTTGATATCATGCATGAAAATTGAAATGTAAGGTTTTGAAATTGTGCATGTTTTAATTTGAAACTATTATGATGCACAAACATATTGAAAAAAAATTGATACTTTAACTTTGTCATGATTTGAAAATTGATGTCAAGGGAAAAGAATTACAACATTGTATTCTTCCCTTCTTTTTGACAAAGACAAAGGCGGAGAAATACTGCTAGCTCAAACATTGCAAAGGAAGCAAATATTTGCTACCTTACATATTGCAAGGAGAAGAACTTGCTATCTTGAACATCACCAAGAAGTGCTATCTTGCCTATCTCAAGAAGCAAAAAATGTTAACTTGCACATCTAGCAAAATTTACAAACTTGTAAAATTCAAAATTTTTTCTAGCTTGCATAATTATAAAAATAGAGATTATGTTTATTATGCAATGATTTAAACTTATTTGTCCAAACACATGAAAGGTACACTTCTTTTTGTTGATGAGAAAGAGGGAGAAGTATGATCATGTAATACATGCTTACGTGTTACAAATATTCATGATGAAATTTGCAATGACTTGAATTCAACTTTAATTCAAGATTCTATCAATATGGCATATTGATGGGGGGGGGTTGTTTAAACTCTGGGAATTAAGGTTAACTCCGTCATCAATTAGTTGTCATCATCAAAAAAGGAGAGATTATTGAATCTCAGATTTTGATGATGAAACCAATTAATAAGTGTTTATGATTTGATCTATGTTTTGAGTGACGCGGGATGCTTCGATCAAGATGAGACAATTAAAGCAAGAAGAATCATGTTGGGCCGAAGGAAAACATGTCAGAAGATTGGATGTCGGGCTAGAGGATCGGTCGACGTATCGAGAGAAGGTTTCGGGCTATGGATTCGGGCATCGGGCCAAGAAGAGCGGATATTGCGCCAAGAATATCAGAGTTACAGAGTCAACTAGCCGATTGGGCAATAGGCCGTAAGACAGGACGATGCGTCGAAGAATCGGACAAAGCGTCGAGGGACCAAAGACATACCGGACAATATGATTAATGCTTAGTATTAATTGTCTAGATCGAAGTGTGTTTTTACATGTTCAGGATTAACTACGATAGCAAAGCATAAAGCAAAATGAAGTCTCAGAGTCAAGGACGCGATTTCGTTGGGAGTTTGAGAGTTCGTCGGAAGTCCGGATGTTCGTCGGAAGTTCTGTCGGAATCAGCCGAGAAGTCTCGGAGCTTGCCAAAGAAGCTCATCGGAACTTGCCAAGAAGACGTTGTGAAGTCTAGGAGCTTACCGGGAGTCCGCTAGAATATTGCCGAGAGATCATCAGAAGTTCACCGGAAAATCGTCGGAAGCTCATTGGAAGAAATCAAGACTTACGGACTTGTTTATGTTAGGATCAGGGTTGGCACTAAGAGGGGGGGGTGAATTAGTGCAGCGGATAAAAACGTCAACTTCGTCAAATCTCACGTACGATAAAAACCATTTTCGACATAAAATCGATTTCAGAAACTTAACTTGAAAGCATACGTAAATGTATTGAAGGCAGTAAGCTATTGAAGGGGTTTGTAGTAAGGTAATAGCAGGAAATAAAATGAAAACAAGAGAAGACGGAAGTTTATAGTGGTTCGATCAATCGTGACCTACATACACTCCTCTGATTCCTCTTCCGTCAAGGCCACCGGCATCCACTAACGATCTTCTTTTACTAGGCGAAGATCAACCTCCTTCTTACACCCCTCTTCTCCTTTTACCGGGTTTAGGAGACAACCCTTACAAGCACTTACTCTCCTCTCTAAACAGAATTCTAACACTTAGAATTTAGATGAGGGAAATTCTAGAGATTGCAGAAGCGTTTTCTCTCTTTTAATCTCTTTGTTCTTGTGTGTTTTAACCAGGGATGGGAGGGGTATTTATAGGCTTCAAGTTGATTCAAACATGTAGCCTAAAAACTTCTCATCCTGGGTTCCCCAGGCACGGGTGGTACCACCGCTTGCGCTGGGCAATACCACCGCCTACGCTAGGCAATACCACCGCCCAGTGTCAGTTTGACTGACACTGTCCTGGGCGGTACCACCACCTAGGTCTGGCGGTACCACTGCCTAGGACAGAGTGCTGGGTGGTGCCACCTCTCAGACTAGAGGTACCACCGCCTGGCACCCTGTCAGGGGCCATACAACTGCCCAGACTGGCGGTACCACCGCCTAACATAGCCTCGAAGACTGTGCCACGACGGTGAGTCTTCTTAGTGCACTATTTGGGCTTCTTATTAGGCCCAACACAATGATTACATGGGCCTAGCTTGACCCTAATTGGGTTGACCCAAATCCAATCCCAATTACGTACTAACTATAATTCCTAAGACATATTCTAAGCTAAACGAATCCCTATGTCAATTCTTCCGGCGAGCTTCCGGCAATCTTCTGGCGAACCTTCGATGAACTCTCGGCAATGTTCTGGCGGACTCCCGGCAAGCTCTTGGACTTCACGACGATCTTCTTGGCGAGTTCTGACAAGCTTCTCTGGCAAGCTCTGCGATTTCTCAGCTGGTTCCCGCAGAACTTCCGATGAACGTCTGGACTTCCGACAAACTCTCGAACTCCCAACGTGATCTCAATCTTGACTTTGGAACTTCATTTTGCTTCATGTCTTACTATCGTAGTTAATCCTGCACATGTAAAACATACTTCGATCTAGATAATTAATCCTAAGCATCTAATCAAGTTGTCCGGCATATCATTGGTCCCTCGACGCTTCGTCCGATTCTTCGGTGCATCGTCCTCTCTTACGGCCTATTGCACAATTGACTAGTTGACTCCACAACTCCAATATCCTTGGCGCAATCTCCGCTCTTCTTGGCCCGAAGCCTTCTGTCGATACGTCGACCGATCCATCAGTCCGACGTCCAATCTTTTGACATGTTCCTCCGGCCCAACATGATTTTTCTTGCTTTAATTGTCTCATCCTGATCGAAGCATCCTGCATCACCTAAAATGCATATTAAAATATAAACACATATTGATTGGTTTCATCATCAAAATCCAAGATTCAACAATCTCCCCCTTTTTTATGATGACAATCAATCAACAACGGAGTTAATCTTAACTCCCGGAGTTTAAACAAACTCCCCCTATCAATATGTCATAATGATAGAAACTCTTGGATTCAAAAATCCAAGTAACATGTCATGATCAAATCATGACATACCAACAACATACTTCTCCCCCTTTGTCATCAACAAAAAGGAGAAGTACAATTCTCATGTGTTTAGAAGTAGGAGTTCAAATTGTTGCATAATAAACATAATCTCCAGTTTTATCATCATGCAATTTTGCTATCATCATAGATATGCAAGGTAGTAAGATAGCAAATTCTACAACATCAAGCTAGCAAATTTTATAATATTTTAGAACATGCAAGCTTGCAGTTTCGAGATGTTCAAGAAAGCAACTCTTGCTTCTTGAAATATGTAAATTTGTCAAGTTTTGCTAGATGTGCAAGTTAGCATTTTTGCTTCTTGAGATAGGTAAGATAGCATATTTGCTTCTTTTGAGATAGCAACTTTTCGCTTCTCTTTAGATCATAAGGTAGCAATTCTAGCAAATTTTACATCATGCAAGGTAACAAATTTTTGTGATGTTCAAGATGTCAAGTTCTTCTCCTTGCAATATGTAAGCTAGCAAATATTTGCTTCCTTTATTTGAGCTAGCAATTTTGCTTCCTTTGCAAAGTGCATGTTTCTAAATTTTGCAAGATGAGCTAGCGATATTTCTCCCCCTTTACCAATATCAAAAAGAATGGAAGACCCTTTACGTCAATTTCTAAATCATGACAAAGGTAAGTATCAATCTTATTTGTGCATCATTATATTTTCAAATTAAAATATGCACATTTTCAAAATCATACATTTCATTTTTCATGCATGATACAAATAAATCAATTATCATTATGAGCATATCATACATGATATTCAAGTATTAAATTTTTTAAGCATTTATCAACATGTTGATCATGATATCAAACATTCATCATTTAAAGCATTCATGATACACATCATATGCAATACCCCATATACATCATTATCATAAGTATTGCATGCATCATTACAAATTTATGAATATTTCATGCATTCATATCATCACATAAAGAATATCAAGAAGAATTAGTTGGGTGATGAGATAAACATTTCATGAATACAAGGAATTGCATAAAGATCATACCATGAAAGATTTGAACATGTGAATACCAAAAGACATGATTTCTTTTTGAAAAACCTCCTCATAAATAATCGAAAGAAAATCTTAGGAGATCGATTAAACAAAATATCTTGATTCATAATAAAATTTCATGTATCGAATTTCAAGAAATCAAGATGATGATTCATAAAAAAAAATATATATATCACAAGTTATATTTAAGAGTGTTGAATCTCGTATTTTGATGATGAAACCAATTGATAATTATGTTTATGTTTTAATCTATGTTTTAAGTGATGTAGGATGCTTCGATCAGGATAAGACAATTAAAGCAGGAAAAATCATGTTATGCTGGAGGAACATGTCAAAAGATTGGACGTCGGGCCAGTGGATCGGTCGACGTATCGACAGAAGGCTTCGGGCATCGGGCCAAGAAAAGCAGGTGTTATGCCAAGGATATCAGAGTTGCGGAGTCAACTGGCCGATTGGGCAATAGGCCGTAGGAGAAGACGATGCACCGAAGAATCGGACGAAGTGTCGAGAGACCAATGACATGCTGGACAACTTGGTTAATTGCTTAGGATTAATTGTCTCAATCGAAATTTTGTTTTATATGTGTAGGATTAACTACGATGAAAGTAAGATATACAGTAGGAGTTGCACCGGAGTCAAGACTATGATCACGTTGGGAGTTCGAGAGTTCGTCGGAAGTCCGAACGGTCGTCGGAGGTTCTACGGGAACAAATCTGAGAAGTCCAGGAGCTTGCCAAAAGAAGCTCGTCGAAACTCGCCAAGTGGATCGTCGCAAGTCCAGGAGTTTGCCGGAAGTCCGTAGGAGCATCACCGAGGGTTCATCGGATGATCGACGAAAGTTTGCTGGAAGCTCATCGGAAGAAGAGATTGGCACACCGGAGCAAGTTGTAGTAAATGTCTTAAGAAATATCGTAGTTAGCACGATGATTACGTTAGAAATGGGAGGTGATCCCATTAACTTAATCTTGGGGCAATTGGGCCCTTGACAGACCCAAATTGGGCCGAATGGATCAACCCATTCGGACCTAGATTTCTTGGCCAACGGTGGCACCGCTTGGGTTGACGGTGGCACCGCCTAGGGCTCAGTCTCCGAGCTCTGCCAGGCAGTGCAACCACCCCAGTCAGGTGGTGGCACCACTTGGGCTCAATCTCTGAGCGAGACTGGGCGGTGCAACCGCCCCTGTCAGGCGGTGGCACCACCTAGAGGCTCAGTCTTCGAGCTACCAAGCGGTTGTACCGCCCCAGTCAGGAGGTGGTACCACCAGGACCCTAGAAATCCGGGAAAAGATACTTTTGAGCTCTAAATTCAAACCAGTTTAGGGCCTATATAAACCCCACCCTTTCCTGCATGAAAGGGCAACCAAAGGCACCGAAAATCCAATCTTACTCTGTGATTTTTAGAGCTCAAAAGTGTTGTAAAGGCTAGAAGTTCTCCTCCCTCTTTTCTTCCAAGTTTTGAGCTTTCAAGAGAGGAGAGAAATTCTGTAAGGGTTGTCTCCTAAGCCCGTCAAAAGTAGTAAAACTGTAAAAAGGTGGTTGGCCTTCGCCTATTGAAGGAAGGCCTCTAGTGGACAATGGTGACCTCATCGGAGGAGGAAGCCAAAAGTGGATGTAGGTCAAGATTGATCGAACCACTCTAAAATTATGGTGCTCTCTGGTTTGCATTTATTCTTGCTGCTTACCTTACTGCAAACCTCCATATATGCTTTACTTCCTCTTTACTTTTGCTTCACTCTTTTACGAACTCGCTTTCTAGTTAAGTTTCCGAAAACGGTTTTACGTCGGAAATGATTTCATCATACACATGCAGTTTTAAACGTCGAAAGTGTTCCGCTGCACTAATTCACCCCCCCCTCTTAGTGCTCTTGATCCTAACAATTAGTATCAGAGCCCGGTATTTCTCATTTCGGATTTACACCCGAGAGAAATGACTCTTTATGGCTTTCAAGAGGGCTTATCGATTGTTCATCCACCGTTGTTTAACGGATTGGACTACACTTATTGAAAAACTCGAATGAGAGTTTTCTTGATTTCTATGAATTTGGATTTATGGAATATTATTGAAAATGATTTTCAAATTCACTCTAAACCAATGAATGAATGGTCGGATTTGGAGAAAAAGTATTTTTCTTTAAACGCAAAGGCTATGAATGCCTTATTTTGCGCTTTGGACAAAAATAAGTTCAATCGGATTTCTATGTGCGAAACGGCTTTTGATATTTAGTAAATACTTGAAATCATGCACAAGGGAACTAGTAGAGTCAAAGACTCGAAAGTTAACATTTTATTGCATGATTTTAAGCTTTTTCGAATGAAGCCGAGCGAAACCATTATTGACATGTACACCCGTTTCACAGATGTCATCAATGGTTTAAAAGCTCTTGGCAAATGTTTCTCGAATTTTGAACTTGTTAGTAAAGTTTTATGATCACTTTCTAAAGCTTGGGAATCAAAAGTAACGGCAATACAAGAAACAAAAGATTTAAATTTTTTTTCCACTTGAAGAACTTATTGGTTCATTGATGATGTATGAAATGGTGCATAATGCACATGATGAACAAAATCACCTTCCAAAGAACTGGAAGGATTTGGGACATAGAACATTTAAAGACCACTCGAGCATAAGCTCAAGTGATAGTGAACAAGAACTACTCACTAAGAAATTTAAAAAATTTAAGAAACAAAAATTTAAGAACAAAAAGAACAGAACAACTTGCTTTGAATGCAAGAAGAAGAACACAAAGTGGGATGAATCGAGCTCCTCCGAAGACGAGGAGAAAATCAAGAAAGACAAGGTGGCAAACTATGCCTTAACGACATTCAACGATGAGGTAATCAAAACCCCATTAATTTATTTCGAAATTACATTGATGCTTTCCATAATGCATTTTTTTTTGTATAGAATTAATTTTCTTGAAAATTGCATGTTTAAATAATAAAATGAAAATGCAAAAATTATGATCATGCTAGTAGTTTTGAAAATAATCATGAAAAATATATATTTTATGATAAACAAACAAAATGATTTTGATTGAAAATATGAAATCATGCTATATGTGGTTAAGAAGTAATAATGTGTATCATGGTGATTTCCATTGTTATTTCTCGATTTTGATTAAATAAAATCATGTTTCAAGAAATGCATAATGATGTAATATTAAACATTTTGATACCATGATTGACAATTTTATGCATGAGATTTTAAGTTACACATGATGATAAGCATGTGTTACTTTCATGAGTGTATTTGAAAAACATATGGCAAAACCATGTCCGAATGCATGAAAGTGCTAAATTTCATTTTCAGATTTTCTTGATCCTAACAATTCATTTTTGAGAATCTATTGATCTTGATAGTTTTATAACGAAATTCATTTTTTGATCCTAAACGTTGATGCATATTTTTATTTAACATAAATGAAAAAACATGCTAACATGAAATCAATCACTTAAAATGAAATACTTTAAAAAAGGGGAAAATATATTATCAATGAAATCATGAATCTACCTATGTTATGAATTTTATGAACCATAAAAGTGATTTTGATGATTTAAATTTGAAATGAGTTTTATCAAAATCATGATATTGATTTCTTGGAATAACATGGGATTACCTTTGATGATCATTTTGATTCATGAAATTTTGGATTCATGAATTGGTCTTACGTTTGTTTATGAGATGGTTGAAATTTTTGTACCTTTAAATTATTCCCTTTTCCTTTCAATTTTTAAATTTTTGCATGTTATATGTCAAACATTTGAAACCATGTTTTGGTATCATGCATATCTAAGAAATGTTGATGTGACAAATTGAATGAGTTGAAAATGAATGATGATTTTTCTCTTAAATATAACTTATGATATTTTTTATATAAATCATCATTTTGATTTATCAACATTCGATACATGAGATTTTATTATGAATCAAAATTTCTCATTAATCGATCTTCTATGATTTTACTTGATATTCTCTTAAGAGGAGATTTTCTAAATGAGTCATGATTTTTTCATTTGAGTTCTTGGAGTTATTACTTGATTTTCTTTTAAAACAAGATCTCTTCTTTGTACTCCTATGATTTTTCTTGATATTTTATTTAAAGAAGATATTTACTATATGAATCATGTCTTTTGGTATTCAAATGATTTTATCCTTTACGACATGATTTCTTTGTATTTATGGCTTGCATAACTTGAAATGTTTTGGAATGATGCATGCAACACTATGATTTTTCCCTTAGATAAAAATGCATGCAACACTATGATTTTTCCCTTAGATAAAAATGCATGCAACAATTTGATTTTTTTAAATAATATAAAAATCAATAATTATCATTTTCTGATAGAATGATAATTTGGAATCATGCATGTAATGATGATTTATATTTTATAATTTGGTATGATGCATGCAATGATGAAATATTCATGAATTTAAAATGATGTATGCAATACTTATGATAATGATGTACATGATGTATTGCATATGATGTGTATCATGAATGCTTTAAATGATGAATGTTTGGTATCATGATTAACATGTTGATAAATACTTAAAAATTTTAATGTTTGAGTATCATGTATGATATGCTCATTAATAATGATTGATTTATTTTTCGGTATTGTGAATGAAAAATAAGATTTTTGAAATTATGTATGTTTTAATTTGAATATATAATGATGCACAAATAAGATTGATACTTTATCTTTGTCATAATCTGAAAATTGATATAAGGGTCTTCCCTTCTTTTTGACAATAACAAAGAGGGAGCAAGAATTTCTAGTGTGGACATCATGAAAAGAGGCAAACTAGCTAGCTTGCACAATTCAAGATGAAAGCAAAAATTGCACTTCTCAAAAGAGAAGATGCAAATGTAACACTTGCCAAATTTTTGCTTGCCTCATGTAAAACATTATCTCTTGCTAGTTTGGCATTTTGCTAGATTGCACTTTGCAAAGAAAGCAAAAATGACACTTCTCAAAAGAGAAGAAAGAGCTTGTTATCTTAAACATCACAAGCTTGCCTATCTTAAGAAACAAAAATTGCAAAAGTGCTATCTTGCCTATCTCAAGAAGCAAAACTTGCAACTTGCACATTACAATAGGAAGCAAGAATCATGAGCTTACACAAGAAAGATATCTTGCATTTGCTTTCGAAATTTTTGCTAGCTTGTATATTGTGAAACTTGCATGTCGTAAAAATTGCTAGCTTGTAGTCTAAAGAGAAGCAAACAGTTGCTATCTCAAGAAAAGCAAATATGCTAAACTTGCACATCTTTAATTGCTAGATTGCATCATGATACTATATTTTTCGAGCAATAAGTTGAATTAATACTACAGACACAAAAATAGTTGGACTTCTCCTTTTTGTTGATGACAAAGGGGGAGAAGTATGATGTTATGCATAAGTTCATGATGACGTGTTACAAGTATTCATGATGAATATTGCAATGACTTGAATTCAGTTTGAATTCAAGGTTCTATCAATATGGCATATTGATAGAGGGAGTTTGTTTAAACTCCAAGAGTTAAGTTTAACTCCATCATCAATTGGTTGTCATCATCAAAAGGGAGAGATTGTTGAATCTCGTATTTTGATGATGAAACAAATTGATAATTGTGTTTATGTTTTAATCTGCGTTTTGAGTGACATAGGATGCTTCAATCAGGATGAGATAATTAAAGCAGGAAAATTCATGTTGTGCCGAAGGAACATGTCAGAAGATTGGACGTCGAGCCGGTGGATCGGTCAACGTATCGACAGAAGACTTTGTTAGGATCAAGAGCACTAAGAGGGGGGGGGGGGTGAATTAGTACAGCGGAAAACTTTAAACGTTTAAAACTGTGTTCGTACGACAAAGCCAATTTCAGTAGAAAAGCTGATTTGTAAATTTCTTTGACTTAAGATCAAGTAAGAAGTAGTTAAAACAAATCTATAAAGTCAGTTTGTAGTTATGATGGAAATCAGAATGTAAGCGCAAACTGAAATACGATGTTCGTACGGTAAAAGTGATTTCAGTAGAAAAGCCGATTCGTAAAATATTGAGCTTGGAAACGCAATCGTAAAAGCACAGAAGGCAGTAAGCTATGAAGGAGGTTTGCAGTAAGGATAATAAGCTCAAAGTAAAAGCAAACCAGAGAAGACGGGAGTTTACAGTGGTTCAGTCAATCGTGACCTACATCCACTCCTCTGATTCCTCTTCCCTCGAGGCCACTGGCATCCACTAACGATCTTCCTTTACTAGGTGAAGATCAATCTCCTTCTTACACCCCTATTCTCCTTTTACTAGGTTTAGGAGACAACCCTTACAAGCACTCACTCTCCTCTCTTAAACAGAATTCTAACTCTTAAGCTAGAGGAGGGAAATTCTAGAGATTGCAGCAGTGTTTTCTCTCTTTTAATCTCTATGTGTTTGTATGTTTTACCCAGGGATTGGATTGGGATTTATAGGCTCTAAACCAGTTTGAATTTGGAGCTCAAATCTGTCATCTCCCGGAATTTCGGGGTCTGGCGGTTGCACCGCCTGACTAGGGCGGTTGCACCGCCTGGCAGAGCTCGAAGACTGAGCCTCTGGGCGGTGCCACCGCTTGTCAGGGGCGGTTGCACCGCCTGGCAGAGCTCGAAGACCGAGCTCAGGCGGTGCCATCGCCTGACTAGGACGGTTGCACCGCCCAGCCAGAGCTCGGAGACCAAGCTCAGGCGGTTGCACCGCTGTCAGAGGCGGTTGCACTGCCCAATCTCACTCAGAGACTGAGCCCTGGCGGTGCCACCACCGTCCCAGGCGGTGCCACCTCTGGCTGGTGATCTGGGTCCGAATGGTTTGATCCATTCGGCCCAATTTGATTCTTTCAAGGGCCCAATTGCCCCTAGATTAAGTTAATGGGATCACCTCCTAATTCTAACTTAATCATCGTGCTAACTATGATAATTCTTTAAGACTCTTACTACAGCTTGCTCCGGTGCGTCAATCGCTTCTTCCGGTGAGCTTCCGGCGAACTTCCGGCGAACATCCGACGGACCTCCGACGATGCTCCTACGAACTTCCATCAAACTCCTGGACTTGCGACGATCCTCTTGGCGAGTTCCGACGAGCTTCTTTTGGCAAGCTCCTAGACTTCTCAGATTTGTTCCCGCAGAACCTCCGACGATCGTCCAGACTTCCGTCAAGCTCTCGAACTCCCAACGTGATCATTGTCCTGACTCCGGGGCAACTCCTACTGCATGTCTTACTTTCATCGTAGTTAATTCTGCACATGTAAAACAAAACTTCGATCGAGACACTTAATCCTAAGCAATTAAATAAGTTCTCCGGCATGTCATTGGTCCCTCGACGCTTCGTCCGATTCTTCGGCGCATCATCCTCTCCTGCGGCCTATTGCCCAATCGGCCAGTTGACTCCGCAACTCCAATATCCTTGGCACAATACCCGCTCTTCTTGGCTCGATGCCCAAGTCCACGGCCCGAAGCCTTTTGTCGATAATGTTGAATCTCGGATTTTGATGATGAAATCAATTGATGGGTTAATTGATCTAATCCATATTATTGAAGTTGAGTGTGCAGGATTTACTATGATAGTCTAAAAACATAAAGCAAGGATACCGAAGTTAAGTTCGATGGACATTTGAGAGTCTGAAGATTCGTCGGAGATGCTGTCGGAACCAACCAAGAGAGATCGGAGACTTGTTGGAACTTTCGGAAGTCTGCCGAAGAGATCGTTGGAGGTTCGCAAAGATCACCAAGAAGGCTCGGCTACTCGTTGAACTCGTCACAAGATCGGGAGCCTGCTGGGAGTCCGCTGGAAGAAACCAGAGGGCGTATCAGAAGTCCACTGGACGAACGCGGGACAGCTCGCCGAAACAAAACTTGACGTTGGCCGGTTAAATGCTTGCTTAGGATTATGTTTTTATGTATGTCATTCATATGTAATTAAGGTTAGGATTAAGGGATAAATCTATACCTTGGTTAGGGGCCAACTGGGCCCACAAGTAACTTAGTTTGGGTTGGACGTAAAGCCCAACCAGAAACTTGTAAGACCAGGCGGTAGCACCGCCAGACTAGGCGGTGGCACCGCCCAGCACCCGAGACCAGGCGGTGGCACAGCCACCAACAGGCGATTGCACTGCCAGACTAGGCGGTGGCACCGCCCAACACTCGAGACCAGGCGTGGCACAGCCACCAACAGGCGGTGGCACCGCCAATACATCTGCCTGACAAGACTTTGACAAGCGATGGCACCGCCACCGACAGGCGGTGGCACCTCCAGTCTCGGAAACCCAAGAGGAATTCAAAATTAGAGCCCAAATTTTGAATCCTCTTAGGGCCTATAAATACCCCTCGATTCTCAACTGAGAAAACACCCTTTTTGCAAAGCAATAGTTTGGGTTAAGAGCTTTAGAATAGTCTTAGCAAGTCTTGCTTTTCATATTGCTTAAGTGTTCACCTCCTCCCATCCTGTTGAAAAGAATTATAAGAGTGTGAACCACTTGTAAAGGTTGTAAGAGGGGTATTAGTCCTTCCCCTACAAGATATTTGCTAGTGGAAGTTGGGAGCCTCTTCGAAGAAGGCTTCACAAGTGGATGTAGGTCATTTTGACCGAACCACTTTAAAAACTATTGCGTTATCTGGTTTGCATCCTACTCTTACCATTTACATACTGCAAACTTCTCTACTTAGTCACTACGCTTCCATATGTTTCTAAGTTATCAAGCGTCTAAAATCGGTTTCCATTGACATTGTTTTTTATCGTACGAAAGATTTTTCCAAAACCGAAGTTTTAATCCACTACACTTCATTCACCCCCTTAGTGTGTTCGATCCTAACAATTGGTATCAGAGCAAGGTTCACTCTCGTATTTGGTTTAAAACCCAAGAGAGATGGCTTACTCCGGCATGCATGAGGGATATTCTATCACAAGTCCACCTATGTTTAATGGGTCGGATTACACGTATTGGAAGACCCGTATGAGGATCTTCCTCATTTCCATGGATTTCAAGCTTTGGACTATTGTTGAAAACGGATTTCAAAAATCTTCTCTTCCGAAGAGTGAATGGAATGAATTGAAGAAGAAGGTTTTTTGCTTTAAACGCAAAGGCTATGAATGCCTTGTTTTATGCACTAGACAAAAATGAGTTTAATCGTATTTCAATTTGTGATTCGGCTTTTGATATTTGGAGAACTCTTGAAGTCACTCATAAAGGCACTAGCCGAGTGAAAAAGTCCAAAATCAACATCATTGTGCACTCTTATGAACTTTTCTGAATGAAACCAAGTGAGTCCATCGGAGACATGTACACCCGTTTCACGGATGTCATCAATGGACTCAAAGCTCTTGGTAAAGATTTTTCTAACTTTGAACTAGTAAATAAAATCTTAAGATCTCTTCCTAAAAGTTGGAATCCAAAAGTTATGGCCATTCAAGAGGCCAAGGACCTCAAAACATTCTCTCTTGAAGAACTTATTGGGTCTCTAATGACCTATGAAATGACGCGACAAGATCATGATGAACTCGAGAACCCCCTTCCAAAGAACAGGAAGGATATGGCACTCACATCACAAGAAGATCACTTGAAAGGAACATCAAGTGATGAGGACAGTGAAAATGACATTACACTCTTGACTCAAAAATTCAAAAAAATTTTAAGAAAGAACAAATTTAAGAACAACACCAAAAATAGATTTGAACATAAAAAGGATCAAGTGATATGCTATGAATACAAAAAGCCAGGGCATTTCAAAAATGAATGCCCCCAAGCCAAGAAGAAGCAACCAAAGAAGAAGAAAGCTCTAAAGGCAACTTGGGACGACTCAAGTGATTCGGAAAGTGAAGAAGCTAGCAACAAAGAGGAAGCAAACTTCGCACTAATGGCTTTAGGAGAAGAGGTATGTGATTTATTTAATGAAGATATATCTTTTGAAGAACTCTCTATCGTTTTTTATGAATTATTTGATGAATGTAGAACTATTAGTAAGAAGTTAAGTATCTTAAAAAAAGAGCATGTTTTACTACAAAATAAGTTTGATAGTCTTCAAACTCCTTCATGCTCTAAATGTGAACATTTAGAAGCAATAAAAAATGAAAATTTGGTTCTTAAAGAAACCTTAAACAAGTTTAAGGTTGGTAGCAAAGGATTAGATATGATCCTTGCAAACACGGGTCACGTCGCAAATAGAAGTAGAATTGGATTTGTAAAAGGATTACATCAAAATCCTACCACTTTGACCTACATTACATGTTTCATCTTATATGAACTGTAACTTTTGTTGCAAATCCGGACATATTGCCTACAAATGTCCATTTAGGAAAATTAGTTCTCAAAAATTAATATAGGTTCCTAAAGGAGCTATAAATGATTCAATAATAAATAACAAAGCTAGTGGATCAATTTTTGAGGCACCCAAAATCAAATAGAAACCTAAAAATCATCCTCTTTTGTAGACAAACCCACAAGCTAGGAGCAAGAGATGATATCTCGATAGTGGATGCTCAAGACATATGACTAGAAATCCATCTTATTTCTTTATGCTCACTAGCAAAGAAGAATGGTACGTCACCTTCGGAGACAACAACAAAGGCAAAATCATTGGCAAGGGAACTATTGGTAACAAATTAAGTTTTTCTATTGATGATGTTTTACTAGTTGATGGATTAAAACATAATCTCTTGAGTATTAGTTGTTGGGAAATCATGGGGGGCGACATCATATGCGAAGCGGAAGAACAAGAAAACAAAAATCCCCGATTCCCAAAAGATGTTAGGTAAATCAGATGCGAAGATTGATCGTAAAAATCCATGAAACACAAAAAACTGCATTATAGAGATTGTGTTACCTAGGGGAGATCATTATATCCCTGTTTCCTTACAGATCCTTAGGAGAGGGTGAAGGAGGTCAAGTGTCCTCCTCTCTAGCGGTGATCCACACAGTAGGGGTTGCGACGACCCTCCTCAAAACTCCAGGCCTCGAGGTGGAGAGGGAGAGAGAGAATAGGAAAGGCAAGCAAAGACTCTCGCCTATGAGGTCAGAATTCCTCCTATTTATAGAGATCCCGTGTCAAACCCTAATGGGTCCTTCCCTAGTGGGTATTGGATCTGCATCCAATAAGACAAAGGGCTCAAATGGGATATCTTATATCCCAACCTCTACTCATCGCAATGCCTACCATATGTGTGTGACCCTCTAGGCCCAATATCGAAGCTGGCCGTGAGTCATACCTGTCGAACTCCTTCTAACTTAGTGAATTATTATCTCTGTAATAATTCACTTTCGACTCATCGACTCTGGACGTACTAGGCCACTACTGCCAGTAGTCCCAGACGATCTGGGGGAATCCAATCCATTGGACCTATCTGTCCCTCGCCACTATGTACCTATAATCCCTCATCCATCTAATATCCCGAGAGGCCAGTATATCGAAAGCATGGTGTTGTCGGGACCCATATGGTTTCTACTCGAGTCTCGCTCTAATCGGATTCTCCCGGAGAACTCTTTCTCTCTCAACCCGAATGACCTGGCCGGGGATTTGTCTCGAGCAAGAACACATGGGATATTCCTCTCATGACGCCGAGAGTGGATGATCCTCTGTTTACACTCAATAGCCCTCGTGGTCGACTACCACTCCCAATGACCAAATGTACTAGATCCGAGACAGACCAAACCTATAAGTCACGGTATCAAAGAGTGGAGCACTCATACAGGACATCCTTGGTGTCTCAAGTCTAAGGACCAGATACACCACTAGGACTATGGAATCGCTTGTCGACAATAAGGCATCATCAACCATCCAAAGATTCCGTAAGCGGATCAATCGGTGAACTCATTCTCCAATGAGCACACATCTTTGTATCCCTAGTGTCCCTACACGCGCAGCTATGAGACCAGCTGCATCCATCATATGGATGGGTATACAACACACCCGGTCTATCCGGTTATCATGATGTCCCTCTCGGTAACCTATGACCGAGATTTATTTAGGATATGTGTTTAAAGGTGAATCGATCTCATTATCGTGATCTCATCATGATCCGATTCCCATTGCACAAATCCAAGGACATCACAATATATATATGCATTTATGCAATAGTTATAAAGTGATATCGCCAAAATATAATAAGCAAAAAAGATTCTGTATCAAGTCACACGTGCCATCACTCCGTGATTGGCTTCTTTGGGCACCTATGACTAGCAATCTCCCCACTTGACCTAAAGCCAATCACCTATGTGTATGCGATCCCCATCGGACCACAGCGATGCTCAAAGACAAAATGAGACAACGGCTTTGTCGGTGGATCTACAATGTTATCTTCGGATGGAACTCTTTCCACCGCTACATCTCCTCGGTTCGATCTCTCTTATAAAGCTGGAACCTCCTCGAACACTTACGATGAGACCCGGTTCCCTTATTTGAGTAATCACCCCATAGTTGTCGCAATATAAGGAAGTCGACTTGTCGCTATTTGTATCGACTCCCAAATCTGTGATGAACTTCTTCACCCAGACTCCCTCTTTTGCTGCATCGATGCAGCAATGTACCTCATACCTCTATGGTCGAGTCGTCCAGTGGTATCTTGCTTGGAACTCTTCCAAAGACTGCTTGCTCCTCCATTCAAGGTGTACACATACCACGAATTCGACTTGCTATCATCGACATCGGTGAAAACTTGAGTCGGTGTAGCCTTCAACCTTAAGGCTATTACCTCCATATACTAGTAAAAGATCCTTAGTCCTTCTCAAGTACTTAAGGATACACTTTCTTTTTCCAATGCTCCAAGCACGGATCCGCTTTGATACCTGCTTTCGTGACACTTTCGGAGCATCGCTATATCAGGGCCTAGTACATAGCATGGCATACATGATAGTCCCTATTCTTTGAGGCATAAGGTATCATATCCATGTTAAGCCCTTTCTTTACAGGTCTTTGGGGATATACTAGAGTAAGCGATATCCCATGTCTCATCGGTATGAGACCTCTCTTGGAATTTTCCATGCCAAACCTTTTGACAATGGTTTCTATGTACCTGGATTGGGACGAGCCAAGCATCCTCTTGGATCTATCTCTATAGATTCTAATCCTCAAAATATAGGATGCTTCCCCTAAGTCCTTCATGGAGAAGTGTCTAGATAACCAAGCCTTTACTGTGGATAGCATTCATATGTCATTCCCAATGATGAGGATGTCATCCACATATAACACCAAAAATGTGATAGCTCTCCCACTTACCTTTCTGTATACACAAGGCTCATCTTCGTTCTTAACGAAGTCATAAGATCTTATTGCCTCATCAAATCTTATGTTCCAACTTCGGGAAGCTTGCTTTAGTCCATAAATGGATCTAAGCAACCTACACACCTTATCTAGGCAGTTCTTGGACACGAATCCCTCAGGTTGCATCATATACACCTCCTCCTCGAGGTTCCCGTTGAGGAATGCGGTTTTCACATCCATCTGCCAGATCTCATAATCATAGTGTGCTATAATAGCCAATAGAATTCTGATGGATTTTAGCATTGCTACGGATAAGAAAGTTTCGTTGTAGTCAACACCTTGCCTTTGACGATACCCCTTAGCCACTTGCCTTGCTTTATAGGTCTCTACCTTTCCATCTACTCCGATCTTTTTCTTAAAGATCCACTTACAACCGATGGGTACAATACCTTCGGGCGCATCAACTAGGTTTCAAACCTTATTGGAGTACATAGAATCCATCTCAGAATTCATGGCTTCTTTCCACTTCCCGGAGTCTATACTCATAATAGCCTCCTCGTAGGTCTGAGGATCAATATCCTCTACATCCTCTGCTCTAATATGTCCCATATCTCTCTCGGAGGATGGGATACTCTATCGGACCCTCGTAAAAGTTGATACTTGTGTATTAGGTACACGAACAGGACTTCGGGCTGTAGAGTGGTGCTTGAGCTTGGTTCTCCACCTCGCTCAATTCTATCATTCTCCCCATTGTCTCCGTCAAGAATGTGTTCCTTCTCAAGGAACACTGCTCTCTTTAGCTACAAAGACCTTTTGGTCCTCGAGATGATAGAAATAATACCCACAAGTTTCCTTGGGGTATCCCACAAATTTGCATCGCTCGTCCTTGATTCTAACTTATGGGGTTGTGTCTTCTAACATGGGCGGGGCAGCCCCAGGATCTTAACAACCTTAAGATCAGGGTTTCTTCCCTTTCCATATCTTATATGGTGTAGACACTACCGACTTAGTTGGAACTCTGTTTAGGAAGGTAAGCTGCGGTTTCTAGGGCATATCCCCCCAGAATGAGATGGGTAGGTCAATGAAACTCATCATGGACCGTACCATATCTAATAATGTACGATTTCTCCTTTCGAGAGACACCATTGGTGAGGTGTATAAGGAGGTGTCCATTGGGATAATATCCCATGGTCCTTGAGGAACCCGAGTAAACTCTGTGCTTAAGTATTCACCTCCTCGATCGATCGAAGAGTTTTGATACTCTTTCGATCTGGTTCTCTACCTCATTCTTATACTCTCTGAATTTCTCAAAGGCCTGGGACTTGTACTTCATTAAGTACACATATCCATACCTTGAGAAATCATCGATAAATGTAATGAAGTAGGAGTAACCTCTAATGGCATGAGTTGACATGGGTCCACATACATCACTATGTATGAGTTCCAACAACTCATTGGCTCTCTCTCGAGTTCTACTAAATGGAGATTTGGTGGATTTTCCACACGAATGCAAGGCTCACAAGTTGTATATGACACATAGTCGAATGGATCTAGATATCCATCATTTAGCAACTTTTGAATCCTTCTTTCATGGATGTGACCTAGCCTACAATGCCACAGGTATGCACTATTCAACTCATCTCGTTTCCTTTTGGACACATTTACATTCATGATATGTGGAGTGATGTCTAACATAAATAAACCATTATGCAATGTTCCTTTCGTGATGATCTTATCATCTAATAATATCGAACAACCATTGTTCTCAAAAACAAATTTATATCCACTAACTGTTAAAAATGAAATGGAGATAATGTTTTTGATAATAGAAGGAACAAAATAACATGCATCTAATGCAATAAAAGCTCCACTAGGCAGATGTAGGGCGACCTCGCCAACAGTTAATACAACAACTTTTGCTCCATTACCCATCTTGAGGTCCATCTCGCCTCTCTGTAGCCTCCTAGGCCTTGCGAGAACACACGCAACGATTGCATATATGATAAGCACTACCGGTATCCAATACCCATGTGTTATCATAAGAGTCGACAAATGGAGATCATGAATGTACACGAAGCTTCATCAAGCTTTTGTTTAAGCCCTTTTTCTGCAAGGTACTCTTTGCAGTTTCTCTTCAATGCCCATCTTTACCACAGTGAAACACGGCCTTTGTCCTTTGCTGGGTCTTTCTTAGCAACCTTTGCTTTACCTTATTTGCCCTTGCCCTTTCCCTTCTTAAGGGACCTTTCTGCTTTCCTTTTCTTTCTGGTCTCACCAGTGTAGAGAACTGGCTTCTCTTTCTTAATAGTACTCTCTACCTCTCTCAACATATTGAGGAGCTCTGGGAGAGTCACCTCAAGCTTGTTCATATTAAAATTCATTATGAACTGTGAAAAAAAGGAATCTGGTAGGGACTGAAGCACAATGTCAACACACAAGTTATCCTCTAGGACCATTCCTAGACCTATGAGTTTCTCTATCCACTCAATCATCTTTAGGACATGGTTCTGAACCGGTGTCCCCTCAGTCATCCTAGCGTGAAAAAGGGTCTTGGATATCTCATATCGTTGAGTCCTTCCCTGTTCCTCAAACAATTTACGGACATGTAGGAGAATGGATTTGGCATCCATCTTTTCATGTTGTCTCTGTAACTCTGGAGTCATAGAGCCCAACATATAGCACTGAGCAAGAGTGCAGTCATCAATGTACTTCACGTGTGCGGCGATCTCATCCTCGCTTGCCCCTTCTTCGGCGTAGGCATCACTGTATCAAGGGCGTATTACGATTTTTTCTCCGCTGTGAGAACAATTCTCAAGTTTCTGGAGCCAATCCGTATAATTTGGACCAGTAAGGCGGTTGACATCAAGTATGCCACGTAAAGGAATTTGAAAACGACATTTTCTGAAAATAAAGATATAGCGAGAATGAATAACATGCAGATTTTGCAAAGAAATAAACTATCAAGATATGGACTTCTATCTTAATATGCTCCCATTATTTTACTAACGAGTCACGCGACACCCTCAGCCGTGAAAAACGGAAGTCTCCAACAGACTTCTAGTGGGGATCGGGATCCAATCAGCGTCTTAGTGTAACCTCGAGGGACTCGACCAATCACACTAAGCCTAAAAGGTAGGCAACTCTTGCCGATCACAACTCCTTGTGATTCCCGTCCTGTTCGGCCTCCGAATCACCATGGCCTCGAGGGACTCGACCAACCATGATGCTCGGTTAAGTCAACACCTTCGTTACAAGATGAGTCTGATTTGATGATATACCCTCGAGGGACTCGACCAAGCATACCATGTCCTCGGGTCTCCGGTGACATCTCTATGTAAATTAAGCAAGATAGCGAATCGCGATATAGGTGAGTCTCGAGGGACTCGACCAACTCAACCTATCTGAGAATCGGTTCCTACTCCTAACGATGGAAGGCCACGTGGGTCAATCTAATTGCCTCACGTTTACCGAATTTAATATTATCGAGATGTTTCTATAATTTGGTATCCTAATATAATATGTCACACATATACATATTTAATATATATCTACATCGCATGCAAATATATATACATATCTAGTATGTGTATAAGCAATCACATCAGATGATCATGGACCACAACCTAATATGATTAGGCCCGAGCCAGTAGGCCTAATCACTCACATCAAGATCTATGTGTGCAACGGTGCATCTCCATGCCCTGTGATCGTCCATCTCGTCCTCGTCGGTTCCGTCGACATCTTGATGCATCTCCATGCATCACGATCGTCCGTCTCGTGGGTCCCGCTATCGCATCCACGCTCCTGCTGCGCCTCCTCATGTTATTACAACTTAATCATAGGCACGTAGGCCCGACAATAAATGAGAAATATAATGGAGGTTCGCAGACCTCAATAATAATAATCACAAGTACACACATCACACGGTCCATGACCATCCGTCCACACATCATACATCACATGTATAAATAATCATCATCATGTAGGACTACTAGATAATAATAAAAAATAATAATCAACTAAACCTTTTAATTAATTAATATTTTTCTGAAATCAGGGACATGTAGGGAATTTTTCAATTCCTAAGGGTATTTTCGTAATTTAGACAAAAGACAGAAACTGGAATTTCTTAAATTCACAGGGGCAAAACTGTCCTTTTGCCCAAAACCCTAATTCCCTCTGCTGCTGCCGCCGCCACCCTGCTGGCGGCGGGCCGACTTGGCGAGGGCGAAGGGCGGCCCCTCGCCTCTGACTGAAGCCATTGCCATTGGCGGCGACGTCGGCTGCTTGGTGGGCGCCCGGCCTTCCTCGCGCGGCGGTCTTTGTCTCGCCAGGCGACGCCCCATTGTGGGCGTTTAAGCCCAGCGAGGCAGCGGGTAGGCGTCGTCGTTAACCACTGGCGGCGGCGCCGCTTCGCGGCCCGGCGGTATGCCCGTACCCTCTGGCGCTAAACCTCCGCGTCTTCTGCCCCATGGCGCCTCTGCCCACGGGGTCGGCGACGCGGGCGCCTACCGCGGGCTGCCAGCCCCCCCGACCGCAAACCTGCTGCAAAGCGACCGTGGCCCGGCTGCTGCCCTACTCTGGCTTGGCGCATCTTGCCGTGGCTGTCTTTGCTGGCTCCATTGCGGTTGCCGGTGGCTGCAGGAATGCAGATCGAGGGCAGCAACTGTTGCTGCCCTTCCTTCCTTTTTCGCGTCAGCGATTTTGGCGTCAATATTCTTCCTAAACACAACACAAACGGTTCAAAACCAATCATTCGCATTATAACAACCTGGCTCGATACCACCGGGAAATCATGGGGGCGACATCATATGTGCAGCGGAAGAACAAGAAAACAAAAATCCCGATTCCCAAAAGATGTTAGATCGTCGTGCGAAGATTGATCGTAAAAATCCATAAAACACAAAACTGCGTTATAGAGATTGTGTTACCTAGGGAGATCGTTATATCCCCTGTTTCCTTGCGGATCCTTAGGAGAGGGTGAAGGAGGTCAAGTGTCCTCCTCTCTGGCGGTGATCCACACAGCAGGGGTTTGCGGCGACCCTCCTTAAAACTCCAGGCCTCACGAGGTGGAGAGGGAGAGGAGAATAGGAAAGGCAAAAGAAAGACTCTGCCTATGAGGGGCGTGAATTCTTCCTATTTATAGAGATCCCGTGTCAAACCCTAATGGGTCCTTCCCTAGTGGGTATTGGATCTGCATCCAATAAGACAAAGGGCTCAGTGGGATATCTCATATCCAACCTCTACTCATCATAATGCCTACCATATGTGTGTGACCCTCTAGGCCCAATATCGAGCTGGCCGTGAGTCATACCTGTCGAACTCCTTCTAACTTAGTGAATTATTATCTCGTAATAATTCACTTTCGACTCATCGACTCACGGGCCTTTTTTTCAGGCCACTACTTGTAGTAGTCCCCGACGATCTGAGGGGAATCCAATCCATTGGACCTATCTGTCCTCGATTACCATGTACCTATAGTCCCTCATCCATCTAATATCCCGGAGACCGTATATCGAGCATGGTGTTGTCGGACCCATACGGTTTCTACTCGAAGTCTCGCTCTAATCGGATTCTCCCGGAGAACTCTTTCTCTCTCAACCCGAATGACCCTAGCCAGGATTTGGTGAGCAAGAACACATGGGATATTCCTCTCATGGCCGAGAGTGGATGATCCTCTGTCGACACTCAATAGCCCTCGTAAAGGTCGACTACCACTCCCAATGACCATTTGTACTAGATGCGGGACAGCCAAACCTATAAGTCACGGTATCAAAGAGTGGAGCACTCATACGGGGACATCCTTGGTGTCTCAAGTCTAAGGACCAAATACACCACTAGGACTATGGAATGGCATTTGTCGACAATAAGGCATCATCAACCATCCAAAGACATTCCGTGGCGGATCAATCGATGAACTCATTCTCCAATGAGCACTGTCTTGTATCCCTAGTGTCCCTACACACGCAGCTATGAGACCAGCTGCATCCATCATATGGACGGGTATACAGCACACCAGTCTATCCGGTTATCACGATGTCCCTCTCGAGTAACCTATGACCGGGATTATTTAGGATATGTGTTTAAAGGTGAATCGATCTCATTATCGTAATCTCATCATGATCCGATTCCCATTGCACAAATCCAAGGACATCACAATATATATATATATATATATGCATTTATGCAATAGTTATAAAGTGATATACGCCAAAATATAATAAGCAAAATGATTCTGTATCAAGTCACACGTGTCATCACTCACGTGATTGGCTTATTGGGCACCTATGACTAGCATTAGTCAACTATGCAATAAAGGTTATATCGTTAGATTCGAATCAAATGTGTGTGTTATCGAAAAACCAAACAATAACATGACTATGATTGCATTAAAACAAAATAATGTCTACACCATCAACCTTGATGAACTAAGTAATGAAATGTGTCTCTCCGCTCTAAATGATGATGCTTGGCTTTGGCATCGGAGATTAGGCTATACAAGTATGAAACTAATATCTAAGATCTCATCTAGAGAATTAGTACGAGGGATTCCAAATATAAAGTTTACTAAGGACAAAATATGCGATGCATGTCAACTAGGTAAACAAATAAAGACTAGTTTCAAACCAAAAAATCAAATTAGCACCACTAGACCACTACAATTGATCCATTTGGACTTATTTGGACCAATTGACACAACGAGTCTAAGAGGAAGCAAATATGCTTTTGTAATTATGGATGACTATACTAGGTACACTTGGACCTATTTCTTAGTCCACAAAAGTGATTGTTTCAAGTGCTTCTCAAAATTTTGTAAACTCACTCAAAATGAAAAGGCTTCATGATTTCATCAATTCGGAGCGATCACGGTGGTGAATTTCAAAACCGTGACTTCCAAAATCTTTGTGAAATTAATGGATACAATCACAACATCTTCACTCCAAGAAATCCTCAACAAAATGGAGTATTTGAAAGAAAAAATAGAAACCTACAAGAAATGGCAAGAATTATGTTGAATGAACATAGTCTACCCAAGTATTTTTGGGCTGAAGCCGTAAATACGGCTTGCTACATCATGAATAGGGTTCTAATAAGACCATCTTCATCAAGAAACCCCCTATGAATTATGGAATAACAAAAAACCAAATATTTCTTTTTTTAAAGTTTTCGGTTGTAAATGCTTTATTTTGAATGAAAAGAATGTCTTAGGAAAATTTGATGCTAAATCCGATGAAGGCATCTTTCTTGGTTACTCCTCCGTTTCTAAGGCTTTTCATATTTTTAACAAAAGAACCTTAGTTATAGAAGAGTCTATTCATGTAGTTTTTAATGAAATTTTTGATTTAAAGAAAAATGATTTTGATGATGATCTTGGTTTTGATAATTTGAATTTAAATGAACCCCCTCCTCAAAATAGCAACTTGGATACATCTTCTTCCGAAATTTTCTTACACAAGGAATGGAAGTATGTGGATGCTCATCCAAAGGAGCTAATTATAGGAGATACATCAAAAGGGGTTCAAACTCGCTCTTCTTTCAAGAATTTTTGTGCCAACGCCGCCTTCCTTTCTCAAATCGAACCAAAATGCATTGATGAGGCCTTAAAAGATGATTTTTGGGTCATTACAATGCAAGAAGAATTGAACTAATTTGAGAGGAATGAAGTATGGAAGCTTGTTCCTAGACAAAGTGACCATTTAATCATTGGTACTAAATGGGTCTTTAGAAACAAGCAAGACGAATGCGGTATCGTGGTTAGAAACAAGGCTAGATTAGTGGCCAAAGGTTTCAACCAAGAAGAAGGTATCGACTACGAAGAAACCTTCGCTCCTGTGGCAAGATTAGAAGCCATTAGGATGCTCCTTGCCTATGCTAGTAGTAATAATTTTAAACTATTTCAAATGGATGTCAAAAGTACTTTCTTGAATGGTTTTATTTCCGAAGAAGTATATGTTGAACAACCTCCCGGATTTGAAAACTCTCTTCTTCCCAATTATGTATTCAAATTGACTAAGGCTCTCTATGGATTGAAACAAGCTCCTAGAGCTTGGTATGAAAGGCTTAGCTCCTTTCTTATTTTAAATAATTTTACCAAAGGCAAGGTTGATACTACATTGTTTATCAAACACTTTGAAAATAATTTTCTTATTGTACAAATTTATGTTAACGATATTATTTTTGGTTCTTCGGATGAATCGCTATGTGAATCATTTGCCAAATGTATGAGTCATGAATTTGAAATGAGTTTAATGGGTGAATTAACCTTCTTTCTAGGATTACAAATTAAACAACTTAGTGATGGTATATTTCTTAACCAATCTAAATACACACTAGAATTGTTAAGACGATTTAATATGAATAATTCAAAAGCGATAAACACCCCTATGAGTACCTCGACTAAGTTAGATATGGATGAAAACAGTGAAAATTTCGATCAAAAAACATATAGGGGAATGATAGGTAGTCTACTCTACCTTACCGCAACTAGACCGGACATCATGTTTAGTGTAGGACTTTGCGCTAGATTTCAATCTAATCCTAAACTATCTCATCTTAAGAGTGTTAAAAGAATATTTAGATATCTTAAAGGAACTCCAAATTTAGGTCTATGGTATCCAAAATCTAATAAATTTGATTTAATAGCTTATGCAGATGTCAATTTTGGCGGATGCAGGATAGATAGAAAAAGTACATCCGGAACATGCCAATTTTTAGGACATGCCCTAGTTTCTTGGACTTCCAAGAAACAAAATTCAGTTGCACTATCTACAATGGAAGCTGAATACATTGCTGTAAGTGCATGCTGTGCACAAGTTGTTTGGATGAAAAATACATTAGAAGACTATGGAATTCATTTGAAAAACATTCCCATAAAATGTGATAATACAAGTGTCATATGTCTTACCAAAAATCCAATTCAGCACTCTAGAACTAAGCATATAGATATTAGACATCATTTCATACGCGATCATGTTCTTAACAATAATGTCGTTCTAGAATTTATTGATACAAAGCATCAATTAGCAGATATTTTTACAAAAGCCTTAAATGAAGACCAATTTGAATTTATTAGAAGGGAACTAGGCATGTTAAATTGTCCCTTAAAGTAAGTCATTTGAATGTATTTTTCGAAGAATGTGTCATCCTTGTTCCGTTCTTTTGTGGATTTGATTTCATCCTCTTCTTTCGATTCCAAACGATATATTAAAGTACAACTCAATATCTCAACCTTTTCTTGAGTCAAACACCTCTGGAAATCAAGAAGGGGGAAGAAAATTTTTCTTTCCTTCTTCCGCGACAAGATAGTGGTGGCACCGCCAGAATCGGCGGTAGCACCGTCTGAGCGCTCGAGCGCCAGGCGGTGGCACTGCTTGTTTTGGCGGTGGCATTGCTCGAGAGCCCTTTATAACCCGAGGCGTTAGGGCCGGCGGTGACACCACCTCCAACCCATGAGGAATCGTCTCTACCTCTCCCACAACCTCTACAAAGCTTCATTCCAACATTTAGAAGCCTTAGGAAGTGATTATTGTTGATCCAAGCTCTCTGTCTTCTAAGAGATTCTCTATAAGGTAAAATCTGAAAATTTTCCTCTCTTCTCATTAGTTTATCTACTCCTTACAGTTTCATCTATCATATCTAGATAATAGCTCCTAAAAGATCAAAAGGGAAAAGGATTGAAGGAGATTCATATGACCAAGAACATTTTAGATCCAAAGAAGTAGCTCTTAGGTTTCCAAACTTCGAAACTATATGTATCCATAAGGGTAAACACGTTGATCTCAATGAACTAGGACACCTAGAACCTATTAGGTGGTTTGCACATCTAGATGTCATGCCTCTATTACAAATAAATGAACCAGTCTATCCTAGATTAGTCAGGCTATTTTATACAAACCTATATGTGGATAATGATAGCCTAAGTACTTACCTACTATGAACACAAATTAGAATTTTTGATAGCACTATTTGTGAACTAATTGGAATCACTGAAAAAGATAGGGGCTGTTATTTTAGAGGTAAATGGGATGTCAACACAATCGGAGCAACTTACTCCGAAGCCGTTGAAACTATTTTTGCAAACCCTAACCTCGGCATAATACCCAAGAGTTGTGAGCACCTATTGCCCTTTAACTCTAAAATCCTTCATCATATCATAACTAGCATACTATTCCCTAAGCAATTTCATCTTGATGAAATGAATCAAATAGAAATAAGCACCATGTATTGGATTATGACCGGTCAACATAACTGTTTTGGATACTCAATTCGGCAACATATGCAAGATATTATAGCTAAAGACACTATGTTGCCATATGGAGGGTTAATCACTCGATTCCTACTTACCCATGACATTTGTATCCCACCCGATGAAGAAACAATTCAAAGTGATCGGTATAACATTATTAATAGAAATATGTTGAAAAGACTTAGGTGCATATTTAACAACGGTATATGGGTTAGGCAACCAAGAAGGACTGATCCAATTCCCCCACCAGTAGAACACCCCGAAACACCAATTCTTAGGGGAAATGAATCTCCTCCTTCTATCCCTTTGACGCGGCACCTTCGGCTCCTATTTCATCCTCCGAAGAACTCATTATGGTAGAATTGAATCGGATCAAATCGCAGCAAGAACAAATTTAAATCCAGCAAATTGAAATTTTGAAGGAACTATGACAAATGAATCAAAAAATAGATGTCATATATCAGCACTGTGGCTTACCTCCTAAAGATTAATCGATGTAGTTTCTTGTTCTGTTCTGATTACTCTTCATGTGAAGTTTGAAGTCCATCATCTTCTGATGAACAAAAACATAACCTTTGTTTAAGATGTATTGTTAAATTCTGGATGTTTTGCTTGCGACATTAATTTTGAATGATGAATTTCGTATGATTAATCTTTATGCTGACTTCTTTTGATCACAAACTGTGTACTTCAAGTCTCATCTCCTTCTCTTTTTCTTTATTGTTGATGACAAATGGGGAGAAGTGATGACTTGCATGACTTATGCGCATCGATAGCATGACTTATATGAATTACAAAAGTTTGTCTTATATGCCTTGCTTGTCTTATTCTTTGAGTATATCGCAAGATTGGTTGATCAAATCATATCATGAAATTCATGGTGAAAATCTTTATCATATTTTTTTTCTCTCGTCAAAGTAAAAATTGTCTCTTATCATTTGACTTGAAAATGATTTTCAATAGCTGAAAATTATGAGAAATACGAAGGTTCGTATTTGCTCTTGCTTAATAAGACAACGATAAGTTCAACATTAGAACTTATCGATTTATGCTTGAATTCAATAGGATAGAATTTAAGTGGTTTTATCTTCTCACGATATGGCATATAGATAAGGGGAGTTATGTTTAACTCCGTCATCAATTGATTGTCATCATAAAAAAGGGGGAGATTGTTGAATCTCGGATTTTGATGATGAAATCAATTGATGGGTTAATTGATCTAATCCATATTATTGAAGTTGAGTGTGCAGGATTTACTACGACAGTCTAAAAACATAAAGCAAGGATACCGAAGTCAAGTTCGATGGACGTTTGAGAGTCCGAAGATTCGTCGGAGATGCTGTCAGAACCAACCAAGAGAGATCGGAGACTTGTCGGAACTTTCGGAAGTCTGCCGAAGAGATCGTTGGAGGTTCGCAAAGATCACTAAGAAGGCTCGGCTACTCGTTGAACTCGTCACAAGATTGGGAGTCTGCTGGGAGTCCGCTGGAAGAAACCAGAGGGCGTATCGGAAGTCCCCTGGAAGAACGCGGGAAAGCTCGCCGAAACAAAACTTGACGTTGGCCGGTCAAATACTTGCTTAGGATTATGTTTTTAGGTATGTCGTTCACATGTAATTAAGGTTAGGATTAAGGGATAAATCTATACCTTGGTTAGGAGCCAACTAGGCCCACAAGTAACTTAGTTTGGGTTGGACGTAAAGCCTAACCAGAAACTTGTAAGACCAGGCAGTAGCACCGCCAGACTAGGCGGTGGCACCGCCCAACACCCGAGACAAGGTGGTGGCACAGCCATCAACAGGCGGTAGCACCGCCAGACTAGGCGGTGGAACCGCCCAGCACCCGAGACCAGGCGGTGGCACCGCCACCGATAGGCGGTGGCACCGCCATTCTCGGAAACCCAAGAGGAATTCAAAATTGGAGCCCAAATTTTGAATCCTCTTGGGGCCTATAAATACCCCTTGATTCTCAGCTGAGAAAACACCCTTTTTGCAAAGCAATAGTTTGGGTTAAGAGCTTTAGAATAGTCTTAGCAAGTCTTGCTTTTCATATTGCTTAAGTGTTCACCTCCTCCCATCTTGTTGAAAAGAATTGTAAGAGTGTGAACCACTTGTAAAGATTGTAAGAGGGGTATTAGTCCTTCTCCTACAAGAGATTTGCTAGTGGAAGTTGGGAGCCTCTTCGGAGAAGGCTTCGCAAGTGGATGTAGATCAGTTTGACCGAACCACTTTAAAAACTACTGTGTTATCTGGTTTGCATCCTACTCTTACCATTTACATACTGCAAACTTCTCTACTTAGTCACTACACTTCCATACGTTTCTAAGTTATCAAGCGTCTAAAATCGGTTTCCATTGACATTGCTTTTTATCGTACGAAAGATTTTTCCAAAACCGAAGTTTTAATCCACTGCACTAATTCACCCCTTCTTACCGCTCCGATCCTAACAGATACATCGATCGATCCATCGGCCCGACGTCCAATCTTCTGACATGTTTCTCCGGCACAACATGATTTTTCCTGCTTTAATTGTCTCATCCTGATCGAAGCATCCTGCGTCACTCAAAACGCAGATTAAAACATAAACACAATTATCAATTGGTTTCATCATCAAAATATGAGATTCAACAGACTTCGGGCCGTGGACTCGGGCATCGGGCCAAGAAGAGCGGGTATTATGCCAAGGATATCGGAGTTTCAGAATCAACTGGCCGATTGGGCAATAGGCCGTAGGAGAGGACGATGAGCCGAAGAATCGGATGAAGTGTTGAGGGACCAATGACATACCGGACAACTTGGTTAATTGCTTAGGATTAATTATCTCGATAGAAGTTTTATTTTACATGTGCAAGATTAACTACGATGAAAGTAAGACATACAGTAGGAGTTGCACTGGAGTCAAGACTATGATCACGTTGGGAGTTCGAGAGTTCGTCGGAAGTCCGGACGGTCGTCGGAGGTTCTGCGGGAACAAATCCGAGAAGTCTAGGAGCTTGCCAAAAGAAGCTCGTCGAAACACGTCAAGTAGATCATCGCAAGTCCAGGAGTTTGTTGGAAGTCCGCAGGAGCATCACCGAGGGTTCATCGAATGATCGATGGAAGTTCGCTAGAAGCTCGCCGGAAGAAGCGATTGACGCACCGGAGCAAGTTGTAGTAAATGTCTTAAGAAATATTATAGTTAGCATGATGATTAAGTTAGAAATGGGAGGTGATCCCATTAACTTAATCTTTGGGCAATTGGGCCCTTGACAGACCCAAATTAGGCCGAATGGATCACCCCATTCGGACCCAGATTTCTGGGTCGGCAGTGGCACCACCTAAGGCTCGGTCTCTGAGCTAGGCTAGGCAGTGCAACCGCCCCTGACAAGCGGTGGAACCACCTGAGCTCGATCTCCGAGCTCTGCCAAGCGGTGCAACCGCCCTAGTCAGGCAGTGGCACCGCCTAGAGGCTCAGTCTCCGAGCTGCCGAGTGGTTGTACCGCCCCAGTCAGGAGGTGGTACCGTCAGGACCTCGAAAATCCAGGACAAGACACATTTGAGCTCCAAATTCAAACCAGTTTGGGGCCTATATAAACCCCACCCTTTCCTGCATGAAAGGGCAACCAAAGGCATCAAAAATCCAATCTTACTCTATGATTTTTAGAGCTCAAAAGAGTTGTAAAGGCTAGAAGTTCTCCTCCCTCTTTTCTTCCAAGTTTTAAGCTTTCAAGAGAGGAGAGAAATTCTGTAAGGGTTGTCTCCTAAGCCCGTCAAAAGGAGTGAAACTGTAAAAGGATGGTTGGCCTTCGCTTATTAAAGGAAGTCCTCTAGTGGACATCAGTGACCTCATCGGATGAGAAAGCCAAAAGTGGATGTAGGTCAAGATTGACCGAACCACTCTAAAATTACGGTGCTCTCTGGTTTGCATTTTTTCTTGCTACTTACCTTACTGCAAACCTCCATATGTGCTTTACTTCCTCTTTACTTTTGCTGTACTCCTTTACGAACTCACTTTCAAGTTAAGTTTTCAAAAATGGTTTTACGTCGGAAACGATTTCATCGTACGAACGCAGTTTTAAACGTCAAAAGTTTTCCGCTGCACTAATTCACCCCCCCCTCTTACTGCTCTTGATCCTAACAAAGAGAAAAATCATCATTCATTTTGTCAAATCAACATTTCTTGGGTATGCATGATATCAAAACACGGTTTCAAATCTTCAACATATAACATGTATAAATTCAAAAATTGAAAGGAGAAGGAAAGAATTCAAAGGTATAAAGATTTCAACCATCTCATAAACAAATGAAGGATCAAGTCATGAATCGAAAATTCCATGAATCATTTCGACAAATCTCCTTTTAATAATCGAGATGATCATCAAGGGAAATCTCATGTTATTCCAAGAAATCAAGATCATGATTTTGATAAAACTCATCTCAAATTCAAATCACCAAAATCATTTTTATGGTTCACAAAATTCCTAACATAAGTAGATTCATGATTTCATTGATAATATATTTTTTCTTTTTCAAGTATTTCATTTTAAGTAATTGATTTCATGTTAGCATGCTTTTTCATTTATGTTAAATAAAAAAAAACATGCATCTGCATTTAGGATCGAAAAATGAATTTTGTCATAAAACCATTAAGATCAATAAATCACAAAAATCAAGAGAATCCAAAAATAAAATTTAACACTTTCATGCATTCGGACATGGTTTTGTCATATGTTTCAAATACACTCATGAAAATAACACATGCTTATCATCATATATAACTTAAAATCTCATGCATAAAATTGTCAATCATGGTATCAAAATGTTTAATATTACATCATTATGCATTTCTTCAAACATGATTTTATTTAATCAAAATCGAGAAATAACAATGGAAATCAACATGATTCAGATTATTACTTCTTAACCACATATAGCATTATATTAAACTTCTTAATATTTTCATTAAGACATCAAGAATGGTTTTAATCAAAATCGAAAATAATCAAGATACACATTTTTTCTTCTTAAGAAAAACAAACATATGATCATTAGATTTAAATCTAACATTTTATTCCATTAACATAAAACATGTAATTTTCATTATTATTTTCAAAATTACGAGCATGATCAAATTCTTGCATTTTCAACTTTTTTTTTAATATGTAATTTTTAAGAAAAATAATTATTCTAAAAAAGAAAATTCATCATAGAAAACATCAAGTAATTTCAAAATAAATTAAGGGGGTTTCAATTACCTCATCGTTGAATATCGTTAAGGCATAGTTTGCCACCTCGCCTTTTTTGATTTTCTCCTCGTCTTCTTCTTCTTCTTGCATTCAAAGCAAGTAGTTCCGTTCTTTTTGTTCTTAAATTTTTGTTTCTTTAATTTTTTAAATTTCATTTGTGATTCTTGTTCACCATCACTTGAGCTTATGCTCATGTGGTCTTCAAATGTTCTATGTCCCAAATCCTTCCTGTTCTTTGGAAGGTTGTTTTGTTTATTATGTTCATCATGTGCATTGCGCACCATTTCATATGTTATCAATGAGCCGATAAGTTTTTCAATTGGAAAAATATTTAAATTTTTTGTTTCTTGTATTGCTGTTACTTTTGATTCCCAAACTTTAGAAAGTGATCGTAAAACTTTACTAACAAGTTCAAAATTCGAGAAACATTTGCCAAGAGCTTTTAAACCATTGACAACATCCGTAAAACGGGTGTACATGTCAACAATGGTTTCGCTTGGCTTCATTCAAAAAAGCTTGAAATCATGCATTAAAAAGTTAATTTTCGAATCTTTAACTCTAGAAGTACCTTCGTGTGTGATTTCAAGAGTGTGTCATATGTCGAAAGCCGTTTCACACAAAGAAACCCGATTGAACTCATTTTTGTCCAAAGCACAAAATAAGGCATTCATAGCCATTGCGTTTAAAGAAAAATACTTCTTCTCTAAATCCGACCATTCGTTCATCGGTTTAGAGGGAAGTTGAAAATCGTTTTCAACAATATTCCATAAATCCAAATTCATATAAATCAAGAAAACTCTCATTCGAGTTTTCCAATAAGTGTAATCCAATCCGTTAAATAACGGTGGATGAACAACCGATAAGCCCTCTTGAAAGCCATGAAGAGTCATTTCTCTCGGGTGTAAATCCAAAATGAGAAATATCGGGCTCTAATACCAATTATTAGGATCAGGGTTGGCACTAAGAGTGGGGGGTGAATTAGTACAGTGGATAAAAACGTCAACTTCGTCAAATCTCACGTACGATAAAAACTATTTTCGATGTAAAACTGATTTCGGAAACTTAATTGAAAGCATACGTAAATGTATTGAAGGCAGTAAGCTATTGAAGGGGTTTGCAGTAAGGTAATAGTAGCAAATAAAATGCAAACTAGAGAAGACGGGAGTTTATAGTGGTTCAATCAATCGTGACCTACATCCACTCCTCGGATTCCTCTTCCGTCAAGGCCATCGGCATCCACTAACGATCTTCCTTTACTAGGCGAAGATCAACCTCCTTCTTACACCCCTCTTCTCCTTTTACTGGGTTTAGGAGACAACCCTTACAAGCACTTACTCTCCTCTTTAAACAGAATTCTAACACTTAGAATTTAGAGGAGGGAAATTATAGAGATTGCAGCAACGTTTTCTCTCTTTTAATCTCTCTGTGCTTGTGTGTTTTAAACAGGGATGGGAGGGGTATTTATAGGCTTCAAGTTGATTCAAACTTGGAGTCTAAAAACATCTTATCCTGGGTTCCCCGGACACGGGTGGTACCACCGCCTAGTGTCAATTTGACTGATATTGTCCTGGGCGGTACCAACACCTGGGATAGAGTGCTGGGTGGTACCACCGCCTGGGATAGAGTGCTGGGTGGTACCATCGCCTGATACAGCCTCGAAGACTATGCCACGACGGTGAGCCTTCTTGGGGCACTGTTTGGGTTTCTTATTGGGCCCAACATAGTGATTACATGGGCTTAGCTGGACCCTAATTGGGTTGGCCCAAATCCATTCCCAATTACGTGCTAACTATGATTCCTAAGACATATTCTAAATTAAACGAATCCCTATGTCAATTCTTCCGGCGAAACTCCGACGAACTCTCGGTAATGTTCCGGTGGACTCCTGGCAAGCTCCTGGACTTCACAACAATCTTCTTGGCGAGTTCTGACGAGCTTCTCTGGCAAGCTCCGTGACTTCTCGGCTGGTTCCCGCAGAACTTCCGACGAACATCCGGACTTCCGACGAACTCTCGAACTCCCAACGTGATCTCGATCTTGACTTCGGGACTTCACTTTGCTTCATGTCTTGCTATCGTAGTTAATCCTGCACATGTCAAACACACTTCGATCTAGACAACTAATCCTAAGCATCTAATCAAGTTGTCCGGCATATCATTGGTCCCTCGATGCTTCGTCCTCTCTTGCAGCCTAGTGTCTAATCGGCCAGTTGACTCCACAACTCTGATATCCTTGGTGCAATCTCCACTCTTCTTGGCGCGATGCCCGAATCCACGGCCTGAAGCCTTCTGTCGATACGTCGATCGATCCATCGGTTCGACGTCTAATCTTCTGACATGTTTCTCCAGCCTAACATGATTTTTCTTGCTTTAATTCTCTCATCCTGATCGAAGTATCCTGCGTCACTCAAAATGTAGATTAAAACATAGATACATATTGATTGGTTTCATCATCAAAATCCGAAATTCAATAGTTTAGCTTAAGTATGTCTTAGATTTCATAGTTAGCACATAATTGGGTTTAGAATTAGCCAACCCAATTTTGGGCCAATTGGGCCCATGTAAGAACTGTGTTGGGCCCAATGAAAAGGCCCAAATAGTGCCCCAAGAGGTGACACCGTCGTGACACAATCTCCGAGACTATGTCAGGTGGTGGTATCGTCGGTCTGGGCAGTGGTACCGCCTAGACACAACCTCCGAGAGGCTGCAGGCGATGGTACTGCTAGTCTAGGTGATGGTACCGCTTAGTGTCAAGCGGTGGTACCACCCAATGTAATGTCGTGTCATACTGACACTAGCGGTGGTACCGCCCAGACCTAGGAAACCCGGGATGACATGTTTTTAAGTTCCAAGTTTGAATCAACTTAAGGCCTATAAATACCTCTCTCATCCCTGATTAAAAAACACAAGCACAGAGTATTTAAAAGTGAGAAAACGCTGTTGCAATCACTAGAGAAATCCCCTCCTATAGTCTATGTTTAGAATTCTATTTAGGAGGAGTATGTGCTTGTAAGGGTTGTCTCCTAAACCCCGTAAAAGGAGAAGAGGGGTGTAAGAAGGAGGTTGATCTTCGCCAATTAAAGAAAGATCGATAGTGGATGTCGGTGGCCTCAACGGAAAAGGAATCGGCAAAGTGGATGTATGTCACAACGACTAAACCACTCTAAAATCTGGTTTGCATTTCTTTGAGCAATTTACTTTAATTGTAAACCTCCTTACTTGCTCTTTACATCCACTACTCTCTTACTTATACTTTCAAAGTTAAGCATTTTCAAGTTTAGTTTTATCATACGAAAGAATTTTCCGTGACTTGACATCTTAGAATTTATGACTTGAGTTTTGTTATGCATTATTTCTCTCTTCTTCTTTCCTGTTTATAATGTAAAAGGGGAGAAAGAAAATCACTAGTATTTCAAGAGATTGATAAATCTATTTATGTCATTTTGAATCTCTTGAAAATAATTTTGATGATTAGATTATTTGAATCTAAATGAGATTTTTTCAATCGAATCATGAACCCTCTCTTGATTTCTTAACTTGAGATTTTTCTTTTATTCTCATATAATTCCTGTATTTTGTTTAAGGAAAATTTTTCTATATAAATCATGTCTTTTGGTATTCATATGATCTCATCTTTCATGATATGATTTGTATAATTCTTTGTATTCATGAAGTATATCTCATCACCAAAATTTTCTTGATATCTTCCATGTGATGAATTGAATATTTACACCTTTGTGCTATTCACCTCTTTTTGCCTATGACAAAATGGGAGAAAGAATTACTAGTGTGCACATCTCAAGAAAAGCATATTGCTAAGAAAGGCAAAACTTGCAAGCTTGCACATTAAGGGAGATAGTTTTGCTAGCTTGGATAAATTGGTATAAAACTTACTTGACATGCTTTCAAACACTTGCATTGTTGAATGATTCTTCTTTTTGCCTATGACAAAGGGGGAGAAAATAAATAATGAATGTTTGGTACCAATAATCATGAAGTGATACATGCTTAAAAATATTGATTTAATGTTTGGTATCATGAATGCTTTAGAATCATGCATGAGAAAATAAATGATGAATGTTTGGTATCATGATCAAATTGTTGATTTAATGCATGAAGTGATAAATGCTTAAAAATGTTAATATCTTAACATCATGAATGGTATGCCCAAAATGATGTATCATGAATGCTTGAGTATCATGATATGCCCATAGTGATGATTGATTTTTTGTATCATATATGAAGTAAAGATGAAATGTAAGGTTTTGAAATTGTGCATATTTTAATTTGAAACTATAATGATGTACAAACATATTAAATTAAGAATGATACTTTATCTTTATTATGATTTGAAAATTGATGTAAAGGGAAAAGAATTATAAAAATTATATTATTCTCTTCTTTTTTACAATGACAAAGGAAGAGATAAAATTTGCTAGCTTGCACAATTCAAGAAAAAGCTAAAATTTGTTAGCTTGCACATTTCAAAGAAAGGCAAAAACTTGCTAAGATTGCATATTATAAAATGATGCATTGCTCTCTTGCTAGCTTGCTATTTACTATCTTGCATTCTTTTTCAAAAACTTGCTAGCCTTCATACTTCAAGAGAAGTAACACTTGTCAAATTGCTATCTTGTATATTCTAAAATGATGTAAAATTTGCTAAGCTTGTATGTTTTATAATGAAGTTGAACTTGCATATTTCAAAAATTGCTAGCTTACACTTCTCAAAAGAGAAGAAATGACTTGCTATTTTGAACATCACCAAGAATTGCTAGTTTGCTATCTCAAAAAAAAGGAAGCTAAATTTGCAAACTTACACAACTCAAAATTGTTGCTAACTTGTATATTGTAAAACTTGCCTATCTCAAAAACTTGCTAGATGCACTTCTCCTTTTTGTTGATGACAAAGGGGGAGAAGGTATGATGATAATCATGCATATTATGCCTAAAATGATAATTTAAAATTATATATGATGATCATGTATGCAATGATGATTTTAAAAATATACATTATGTTTTGGAATAATGCATGCAATACTCATGATTTTATTATGATGATGTATATGATGTATTGTATATGATGTGATTAAAATAGTCTCAACTTGAACTAAAAGGTCATCATTTATTTGAATGATGTCTTATTTCAATATGGCATATTGATAGGAGGGAGTTTAATTTAAACTCCGTCATCAATTGATTTTCATCATAAAAAAAGGAGAGATTATTGAATCTCGAATTTTGATGCTGAAATCAATTGATGAGTTTGTGATCTAATCTACGTTTTGAGTGATGCAGGACTAGCTTCGATCAAGGAGAGGCAAATTTATTAAAGTAGAAGGAATCAAACATTGAGCCGGAATAAACATGTCAGAAGATTGGATGTCAGGTCGGAGGATCGATCGACGTATCGACAGAAGGCTTCGGGCCATGAATTTGGGTATCGGGCCGAAGGATCGGACATTGCACCAAGAAGATCAGAAGTTGCGGGAGTCAACATACTGATTGGGCAATACGCCGAAGGATCGGACGAGCGCCGGATGAACCAATGACATGTCGGACAAAAGATTCATGCTTTGTAATCATTTGTCTAAGATCAAAATAGTTTAGGGGGTTAATTGAGTTAACTTTTGGTGTAATCATGCTAACTCAATTAGGGGCTAATTGGGCCTTAATTAGGATTGATTTGGGCTCATTGGGAGGCCCATTCAATGACCCAAAAGTTAGGTCAGGTAGTGGAATTGCTTGTGAGTTGGAAAACTTGAAAAACCCAATCTCCGAAGATGTCAGGCGGTGGTGCCGCTAGACTGGGCGGTGGTACTGCCCAGTGACAATGTGTCAGGCGATGGTACCACCTAGTGTAGATGGTGGTATCGCCCGTACTTGAAAGACCCAAAAATTTAAATTTTTGACTCTATTTTTTAAACAATTTGGGGCCTATAAATACCCCACTTGGGTAGGAAGAAATAAGCAAGAATTCTTGAGAAAAAAACTAAATAAACTCTGCTAAAACTTTGAGTTCCCTCCTCCTAGTGCTTAGAGTTAGTACTAAGAGAGGTGTGTGAGGGACTACCTATAAAATAGTTGCTTGTAAGGGTTTTCTCCTAAACCCGTGAAAAGGAAAAAGGGGTGTAAAAGGGTAGTTGATTTTCACCCATTGAAGGAAGATCATTAGTGGATGTCGGTGGTCTCGACGGAAGAGGAATCGGGAGTGGATGTAGGTCACGACGACTGAACCACTATAAAAATCTAATTTGCATTTCTATTTTTCTCTTTCCTTTCATTGCAAACTACTTTACTTTTACTATGCTTCCATATGCTTTTAAGTTAAACTCTTTTCTAATATGTTTTCATCGAACGATATTTTCTAATCAACGTGATTTCATCTCTACACTAATTCACCACCCCCCCCCCCTAATATCGACTCGATCCTAACAAGGTTGTCTTCTAAACCTATGAAAATGAGAAGAGGGGTGTAAAAGGGTAGTTGATCTTCGCTCATTGAAGGAAAATTGATAGTGAAAGCCGATGGCCTCGAGTAAAGAGGAATCTAGAGTGGATGTAAGTCACGACGACCGAACCACTATAAAAATCTGGTTTGCATTTTTAATTTGCTTTTTACTTTAATTGCAAACTGAATTATTACTTTCACTACCTTACGAATATGCTTTCAAGTTAACATCTTTTCAAAACAGTTTTTCATCATATGAAGATTTTTGGCTCGACATGATTTTTATCTATTACACTAATTCACACCCCCCCCCCTTCCCCTTAGTGCCAACTCGCGATTCTAACAGTATATGCTTATTGGAGAATGAGTTTACTGATTGATCTGTTGACGGAATGCTACATGGTTAATAATAGCTCATTGTCAAACAATGATTCCATCGTCCAGTGGTATATCTGGTCCTTAGACTTAAGATATTAAAGATGTTATGTATGAGTACTACACTCTTTAATACCAAACTTATAGGTCCGGAAGTTTCAGATCTAGTACATCTAGTCGTCGGGAGTGGCAACCAACCTTACGAGGGTTAATGAGTGTCAATAAAGGATCATCCCCTCTTAGTGTCATAAGAGAAATATTTTAGGTATTCTTGCTTAGGAAAATCACTAGCTAGGTTATTCAGATTGAGAGAGAAAGAATTCTCTAGGAGAATCCATTTAGAGCGAGACTCGAGTAGAAACTGTATGGGCCTGACAGCACTAAGCCCGAAATACGATATCTAGGATATTAGATTGATGAGAGACAATAGATATATTGTAACTGAGGATAGATAAGTCAAATGGATTGGATTCCCCTATATCATCTGGAGACTGCAGCGTAGTGGCCTAGTATGTTCGCATTTGATAAGTTGAGTGAATTATTAAGGAGATAATAATTCACTGACCCAGAAAGAGTTTTGATAGGTATGACTCATAGCCAGCTTGATATTAGGCCTAGAGGGTTACATATATATGGTAGGTGTCACGACGAGTAGAGGTTCGGATATGAGATATCCGTCGGAGCCCCTATCTTATTGGATATCCAGTAAGCCTCTAAATTATTGGATTCTACGGATGAGATCCAATAAAAGCCAATGAGAGATTATTAGGTAGAGATCTACTAATCTAAGATGCTTGGGTAGTTAGATAGAGATCTAGTACCCAATAGGGCAGGATCCATCAAGGTAAGTTTATAGGGACCTCTACAAATAGGAGGGAATCAAAGGGACATAGGCTAGACTCTTTCTAGCTACCACCTCCGATACTGCTCTCTCCCTCTCCTCCTCAGCCAGTAGCCCTTGTTTGGGGCATGTGGATAGCAAGAAGGGCCGACCCCTTCTTGATCGAGTGATGCGTGTGGAAAAAGAGATTGTTCAACGATTTAAAGAGAGTCTTTGCAGCTCTGTCATGTGAATCACTACTAGAGATGAGGGCAATTGACCTCCTTCATCCTCTTATATAGATCTATAAGTTTTTAGGGATATATGATCTCCCTAAGTAACACGTTTTTCTTATACGCGTAGTTTTCGGTTTTATGGATTTTTGTGTATCAATTTTCGTACGACGATCAAACCTTCTTTTTCTACGGAAAATTTTAGAATTTTATTTTATGATCTTCCACTATGCATGTGATACTATCCCATATTTCCCAACATCACCTTTATGTGAAAAATAAATATTATTTCATAATTTCAAATATATATATATGTGAATAATTAAATAAATATCTAATAATTATTAGTAGATTTTTATTTATACCATATAAAATTTTGTTAATATGTTATATAAGAAAACTATAAAGAAAACTCATAACTTATATTTTTTTAATTTTATATAGAACCCTAAATCAAACCAATTAAGCTTATTTAATTGGCTAAGCCCAAAATTAGATTATCCAAATTGGGCTCATAGATTTGGGTCAATCATTCATCTAATTAGGCTCGTTAAAATTAAAGTTGATAAAAAATCAAAATTTGACTTTCCTCAAATTCGATCAAAACTTAATTGATCAAATCTAAATCTAGTCAAGTAGTTAAAATATAATCAAGATCAAGTTCAATCAAAATACTTTATTAAAACAAATCAAATTAGTTAATTTTATAATTGATGGCATAAATATATTTTTTTTAATTTCTAAGGGGTAAAACTATAATTTTTATGGGATATATAATAAAATATATAATTTTTGAAGGGCATAATTAGAAGATAAAATTTAAGGACATATATTAGAGTTTTTTTTTATTTCTTAAAAATAAAAATATTTTTTTCTAAAAAAAACTGAATTTTCATTCCTTTTTACGACCGCTACGCAAGGCATGGCCACAGCCCACGCATCATCGCCAACTGCCACCTTTAATAATGGTAGTACCTATATGCTGATCGATGACTTCTGCGATCATCATACGGTGCTGTGCCTTCATGCCCTCATGCGACTGTGCGAACACTACACTCGATGACCCCCATAGTCATTGCTGTGCAGCTATTGGCCTTTGGCATCCAATCCACCGACTATGACTAACAGATGTCACTACAGCAGCATTGTTGCAACCATCATTACATACACACCCATCGCTCGTGACTTAGCTGGTGACCACCGAAGGCTGTCGCCCTCAACAATATTAACATCGATAGCAAGCTATTGATAGTAATACATCAATCAAATACGAGGAACCTCGTATGGCCCGCAAGCAAGTGATAGAACGAACTAAATAAAAGATAAATCGATTACATAAATAAATCGTTCAAGCATTATAAATCAAAACTAAATAACACCTTTAAACAACGAAGAGTGTTAACAAACAAATCTAAATGCAAAATAGATCTAAAATATTTTTACAATCAAAATATTTGATATTAAAATATTACTTTGATACCAATTGTAAATATAAAAACCATAATATGTGACATTATATGAAAATCTTTAATGCTAAAAACTAAAATCAAATAATAATAGATCAAATATACTATGTGTTGATTGTTAAAAAGCATTTATCTAATCTGCAAACAAATCATCATCAGATTCAAAAGTTACAGCAATGTCGATTTGAAAAAAAAGCTAGACTCGCCTTGCCTTTTCTTTTCTTCATATCATTCACTAAACCACTATAAGCGATAAATTAGGAACAAAGAGAAAATGAGAGAAAATTTGTAATTGCTTAATGACTGATGGAGTCATTTAATCCCTAGAAGATCTTATCCTTTTATAGATAAAAGTAAAAGACTTAAAATAAATAATTAAGATAGTGGCCGATAAGGACTCGTATCGTAATTAGATTTACTTCTATTGATTAATAATCATAATTAAAAATTTTAATTACATATAATATATTTTACCCAACTCAATAAACCCACATAATCTTATTCTATCTAATGTTGTTTTCTAACATATGGTTCATGTTTTCCTGTCTTGTTTCCATGTGGTAGTGTACGCATGAATATTAATTTCTCCAATAAGTAGTGCTAGCTATATTTGCGTTGGAGGACTAAATTCTGCACAAGCTAAAGGAGAGTTAAAATATTATTTTGTTATATTTCAAATGCACACCTGTGATTCCATTTGGGATGCCACGAATTGCGAATGCCACGAATTGCTACAACCACAAGTAAAATCTGTCATCTTTTCCAAGTTCAACAGTGCACTGGCAATTGTTTGTTAGAAAAGCTCAGGGCTTTCTGGAACTGCTCAATTGCAACATGAAAAGAAAATTAAGCTGACTGCCATCCTCCTCTTATCACGATAAGAAAATTAAGATGAATGATGGGAGGTTTCCACATCCTAATATGGAGTGGGTGGGTTTCAGGCCCATGTTAAGTCAAACCATGATCCAATTTAGAGTGCTCAAATTGGAAGCATGTTAAAAAAATAAATTTGCTATCAGTATCATTCTATCTGAAAGCTCAAGCCAATACATGAAACAAGATCTGTGGATTTGTATTCTGAACCAGAACCAGAACCAGAACCATGTCACTGGATCACATCGCTTTTGCACCAGAAAAAGCAATCGATGTGTCAAACTATGCAGCTAGTAAATCGGATAGATTGAACAATTATGATTGGGTTGGGTGGGTGGGTCAAAAAGAAGGTGCCATTCATTCACTATATACAGCATGCTGCTGGTTGACACGTACCGCCGCCCCTTCAGTGTTGGAAAAATTTGGGAATTTGCCAGTAAAAAAATGACGATGGTAGTGGCAGACTGAACTGATGGGCCCATGGCCCAATAATTGCCCATAGTGTGTAGTCCATACTTCACACTCCATTGAATTATTAACGAACGTTTTTTATGCGGTTGGTGAAGGGACAAAGTGCACCACTTGCCATACATTTTGTAAGGCCACGGAGTCCTTAAACAACTCAAAAACTTTGAATGTGGCTGCCATCCTCTACACATCAGAATGGAGACACACATGCAGACAGAATAATAGGCAGGTTTGAGGCGAATAGTCTCAACACTACCATGGAGCAGTGCAGCACACCTTAGACGATCGATCCAATAGTCTCTGGATAGCAAAGCTTCTTCTATCAGGCATCCGAGAATCCAAAGATAGTGTCATCCAACAGGTTGGCTGAACAAACTAAAATGGTTTCGATCGCAATGGAGAGGTATCATTCTAATTACTGATTACTGAATACTGATTCTGGACTGTCTGATGATGTGTTTTTTTTTTCTTCCTTGTAAACAGTGGCATGATGTTAGGTTGTTGACTTGTTCTGAAACACTAGAAAATTAAATGCATCTTTTTTCAAAGAAGAATAAAAAAAAAAAGAAAAGAAAACACACCCACACACACACACACCAGCCTCGTTCAGCCTCCTAGTCGGAGGTACATCGATCGAGCTGGCTAACCTCAATGAAGTGCTTTGTCAAGTCACTTTCTGACTCCAAACTGCCTGTGCTTACTTCAACAATTGCTCTCCATACACATACTGGCTGGCTAACTAACTGTTCTCAGAATCAAGAGAAGATCAGCTGCAGATAACGATTGCTTGCTGCATTTTGGATAACTCGGTACAATTGCATATGACAGGTAATAGTGGTGGAGATGTCTGTAGCTATGTGGCAACTGCTATCACACACTGAACAATGCCAGCTTCGACTTTATAAAGTGTTCTCGAACTAACTGAGCTGCTTCCAGTCTGTTTTCAGAAATGTATGCAATCAATGCAGCGCTGATGGAATGCTTCTGGTTGGGAACCTCGGAACAGACCCATATATATGATGGGGACTGCTGTTGCCTGGTGACTGATACTATTTATCCCTTTATCTTCCTCCTTTTTATATATATATATATATATATACACTTATCAACTAGATTGATTTCTTTCTTTTTTATTCATGGAAAAGGTATATATCGGCACAACTTAAGAATTTTCCATGTTATTTGTGTATGACAATTGAAAGATTTTTTTTTTCCATTTTTAGCTTTTCAGAGTTTGGAAATAATATTTTTTGCCTTTATCAATGTCGATATATAACATATATATAACCATTTAAATATTAGGATGCTTCACATATATTTGTCCCACTACTATCCATTTAAAACACTCAAGTCAATCATAGCTATCTGCAGTTAACATCAACTTGTTTGAGTTAATAAGTTATATCCTTTGAAAAGTTAACGTCAACTTTTCAAAGGTTATAAATGTTACTTAGGGTTTTAATTGATAATTAAATGATAATTAATTGACGGAGATTAATCACAATGATATATACAAACTTTTAGATTTCACAAGAATATACATTCAATATAAAATTAGATAATGTAAATATGAAAACACTGTGTTTAATTTTGCGTAAAAAGAAAAACATAGCATGTTAAAGTTTTCTAATGCTATAACCAAGTCATTGAATTAAATCCAAGATTATTAATTTATTTTTCTAAAATTAGGCCAAATATTTGTGCACCATTTTTACGAGTATTCAACCCAACACTTATGCGAGATGACAAAGGAAAACCAATCATTAGACATATGTCTGATTAATTATGATATTATTATTAGAACTAAATTTGAAGAGGTTTAAGGGTCAATAAGAATTACCATGTCAGCTATCTACCCTCAACAAGGATGTGCTTAAATCAACGTATCCAATCTGTAGACATTATTGTTGACATGATGCCTCCCCATTAGTCAACTCTAAAAGTGGCCAAGGTAGACTTGGTATACATAAACCTTTTTTTTTTATGAGAAGAAAATGGAAGATTTAGGCATAATCATAACTTATATTTATTTGAATTGTTGAGCTTCACCTAGGTCAAATGATGTTTTAATGGGTAGTCATAAAATTTCAAGAAAAAAAATAAACTTTGTTTTATTTTAAAGGATAATTTATTTTAAAAAAACTCTAGTATTGAATTTTTAGTAGATGATGCCTCCATAATTGATTTTTACTAAGTAACGTCTTTTAAAAAAATTTTAATAATGCCTTTGATTTGGACTATTTCAAGCTACGAATCTATGGACCGATTCGATCTAGTCTGAGTGTCACGGTTCGAATTTGATAGATTCAAATTAAATCACTTCCAATCACAATGAACCGAGTCAAATTTGATTGAATTTGCGAATGAGTGTGACTCGAGTGTAACTAAGGTAGCTTCATTAAACTAATTCAAACTTCTCAACTACAAGCTCATGATTCTAAGATATTTATTATTAATTTTTTAAATTCTTATTATTTTAAAATTAATAAATATTTAGATAGGATATTTTTAGGTTGAATCGATAATCAAGTATAACTTATTGATTTTTTATCAAATCTATTCAAACTTATTCAAAGTTACTAAAATGAGATGATAATATGTTTAGTATCACTTTTTTTATTTTGGTATAAATTTAGGATGATTAATTTTTTAAAAAATAAGATTTTTTTTATTCAATATGTGATTGAATATAATTTGAGTGTAACACAAGCATAACTCTTTGAATTTTCATCAAACTTATCTAAATTTTCCGAAACTACTAGAGTGAGATGATAATATATTTAGTATTATTTTTTTATTTTAATATAAATTTAATATGATTAATTTTTAAAATAGTATATTTTTTATAATGAATCTATGGACGAGTATAACTTGAGTATATAACTTTTCTAGGTAAATTAGGAGGAGGAAAGGGAAGGAGCAGAGGAGAAAGCCAAAGGGGAGAGAGAGAGAGAGAGAGAGAGAGAGAGAGAGAGAGAGAGAGAGAGAGGAGACAATGATAGATAGAGGTGGAGTGAGAGAACGAGGGGGCAAAGATAGAGCAGGAGAAAGATGAAAAAAGAGCGGAGGAGGAAGCCAAAGGAGAGAGGTAGGAGAGTGGAGAAAGGAGGTAGTAGCGGAGGTGGAATAGGAGGAGAAGGAGACAAAAGTGAAGTAGGAGGAAGAGGAAGCCAATGTGAAGGGAGAGGAGACAATAGAGTGGGAGGAGAAGCAGTGGAGGTAAAATGAGAAGAGGATGAGGAGGAGCTATGGAGGTGAAGGTGGAGTAGAGGTGATAGGTTAGGAAAAATTTATAAAAAAATAAGAAACAATCTAAGACGCAATCAAATCAAATTGAATAATTATAATTTAGTTGAATCAGTTTGGTTCGATTCATTTCAAAAAATTTGATTCAATTCAAAAAAATTGAATCAAACATAATCAAAAGACAATCGTTATTTTTTTATGATTTCATTAAAACTATTTTGTTCGAAGCTCTAACTAAAGCAAACCTTAGTAAAAACTAAATAAGGGCGCCATATAATAAAAGCTCATTACTAGATTTTTTTTTGATAAACTATCCTATTTTAAATCTTTTTTTGTAAGTATAAGTAATTTAAGATAAAGATAAGAATAAATGTGTTTGAAATCTTGATTTTGAAACGAATATTCATATTATAATACTACTAGACTACAGAAATAATTATATAAAAAAGATTTATGAACGGATAATGTATGTGAATACGTGTAAATAAAATAATTTGACTCAAATTAATCAATTTTTATACTTATATAAGATATTTACTTACTAGAGTTTAAAATATCATTTAATATATTTAAAAAATTGACTAACTTAATTCGTAAAAACTTTAATGGATTGTCGAAAAGTCGTGACCTTATATCCCTCCGTCGTTTACCATTTGGAAGAAAAAAAAAAAACACATTCGTAAGTCACCATTCAAAACTTATCATGATGCTATCTATCCCTTACAATTCAGCTTCGCTATATTTGCTTGCACACATAAGCTTTATTGCACATGACAGTGGCACATCAATTTAATATTGAGACATTCATATTTCATTATCAATCTTCAGAATATGAAGACATTCATATTTAACCATCAACAACATCGTCCAGTATACTACAGGCTGTAGTTTGCTTGCACACATGAATGAGCTTTCATGCACGTGTGAGCAGAGTAGCAAACCAAATTAAATCAACATTTTAATATTTTTGGATCGCCACTGTTTAGCTCCCTTTTGGTTCACCATATATATATATATATATATATATATATATATATATATATATATATATATATATATATATATATATATATATATATATATATATATATATAGCTTGAGATAGTTTCGGTCGGTCTTACCTACTTAGAGACCCTTTGTGATATGACAGAACAATTAATTTATTAATCTAATAACTTCAAACGAGTTGATAACAGTAATTATTATTTACTCTTATAAATCAACTCATATATCGACACTACTACACTAAGTATTAAATACCATATTGATTAATATGAAATATATACCAGATGATAAATATTTTAATTGAATTATCATAGATGCCAAAAACTTAGATAATAATAATAATAATAATAATAATAATAATAATAATCCGAAAACATATGTTTGTGAACTTTACCCGTCGGCACACCGACTGCACTTATCATCACTATTAATGTTTGATCGAGGTTTCTAGAGGTCATATATTTTAACGCTTGTGAATGCCTCATTAAATAACAGTCGGTTGGAGGCAATCGATCCAACACATCGACTACGACTTCATCACAAGTGTCCTCTTCTCATTCCTCGACGAATATTATGAAGTGACGTATTAAATATCATGCTAGATCATGCTAAGATTTAAAGGTGGGATGACTCCTGTGTCAAAAGCAGCAACTCTCTCTCTCTCACTCACTCACTCTCTCTCTCACTCAATCTCTCGCTCCACTATCCTATATAAGGAGCAGGGAAGGGCAGTGGCCTAAGCCAGCGTTGAATCCTTCGTAAGATTGCATACTTTCCACACCATTCAAGCTCTAAACCACCCGCCCCCTCTACATCACTGCTTGCCGTCCCAGAAGCGTATATATATAAGAGAGACACAGTAGGAAGAGTATGGTGATGGGAACTCGTTCCCTACCCAAAACGGTGGTGGATATGAGCATAGCAAAGCCCATAGAAACCAAGGCGACACCGCCGGTCTTCAATGCCGCCGTCCTCAGTCGCGAGGACTACATCCCCGAACAATTCGTCTGGCCCGAGCACGAGAAGCCGACTCCCGACGCCCACGAAGAGCTCTCTGTCCCCCTCATCGACCTCGGCGGGTTGCGGTCCGGTGACCCCGCCGCCGCGGCCGCCGTCACTAGGTCCGTCGCCGGCGCGTGTGAGCGGCACGGGTTCTTCCACGTCGTCAACCACCGCATCGACGCAGAGCTTCTGGCGGAGGCGCACCGCGCGGCGGAGGCCTTCTTCGCGATGCCGTTGGCGGCGAAGCAGCTCGCGCGGCGGAAGCCCGGGGAGAGCTGCGGCTACGCCAGCAGCTTCACGGGGAGGTTTGCGAGCAAGCTGCCGTGGAAGGAAACCCTCTCGTTCCGCTTCTCCCCCTCGCCGCTCGCCGGAGGCGTCGTGCGGGACTACATCGTCGACGCCCTCGGCGAAGACTTCCGCCACTTGGGGTAAGAGAGACCGACAACAGCAAGCTGCCAAAGGTATCGTACGCTTTGCTAAGCTGACGTTGACGGTGCGATGACAGGGAGGTGTACCAGCGATACTGCGAGGCGATGAGCCGGTTGTCACTGGAGATAATGGAGGTGCTCGGATTGAGCTTGGGAGTGGGGGAGGCACACTTCCGGGACTTCTTCGAGGGCAACGACTCGATAATGCGGCTGAACTACTACCCGCCGTGCCGGCAGCCGGAACTCACGCTGGGCACCGGCCCCCATTGCGACCCCACCTCGCTCACCATCCTCCACCAGGACGACGTCCGAGGCCTGCAGGTCCTCGCCGACGGCAGGTGGCGCACCATCAGCCCCAAGCCCGACGCCTTCGTCGTCAACATCGGTGACACTTTCATGGTAAGCCCACCATCCCATCCATTCCCGATCCCCTTCACTGAGTTGAGTTAACACACCCCGCGTAGGCGCTGTCGAACGGGAGGTACAAGAGTTGCCTACACAGAGCAGTGGTGAACAGAGAGGTACCGCGAAAGTCGCTGGCCTTCTTCTTGTGCCCAGCCACCGACAGGGTGGTGCGCCCGCCAGGGGCGCTGGTGGACGCCGACCATCCCAGGGCGTATCCGGACTTCACGTGGCCCACGCTGCTCGAGTTCACCCAGAAGCATTATAGAGCCGACATGAAGACCCTCGACGCCTTCACGAGCTGGATTCGCCGGGCCGAAGCGACCGCGCCGCAGTGACCGCGAAGCACCCAACTTGGACTCGTCATTTTTGGTTCTCAACAGTAGCTTATAGGATGGAGAGAGAGAGAGAGAGAGAGGTATGCATCCAAATGCGTCAATGATGATGGATAGAAGAGCAAGGAGGCAAAGAGACAAGCTGAGACAGCCTACTTTTTCTGAAATTGGAAGTGGATGCAAATGAACACATGCTCTCAGCTAGAGTAGCTTGTCCTCCACTGACAGCAGCGTAATAGTCCCCAACTTTTCTTCATCTGTAATGTAGCATCTTGCACCAGAGGGAGGCTGCCAATGGTTGGGGCCCTGGCGGCAACAAAGCAAGATTTCTCTTTCAAGCTCTCGCTTACATTAGCAGTAGAAAGAAAGAAGAAAGGGATTTGTCCTGGAAACAGGCAACAAAGCTTGGGAAGATGAATGCCCATGAGAGCTACGCCTCCCCTGCCATTGTCCGGTAGTCGCCAAGGCAGAGGACAAGTCTGCGGGCGAGTGGCGCTCCCACCCATGGAGCTCTTGCACCACTTTGTTGCTTTCATTCTCCTTTTCCCGCAGTGCACGAGGGCGAGGTAGTGGAATCCTTGTCCTCTTGTGCTGCCCCTCCATCTTAATTGGTGGGTTCTTCTGAACCCATCACAACACTCATATGTCTCAATCCCTATCCCAAATTCCATTTTTTCCCCACTCTAACTCGAATACCAAAAAAATATTATCACACTAAACTTATCTCTTTAAATTTCAGAGCCAAAATGTTTTTCCAAATATTCCTTTATTTATTTAAAGACCACATAATCATAACTCAAACTTCTGTAATATTACAGTTGCACAACTCTAAAAAGAATACTTACAGTTGTAATTTATATCTAGTGTGAGACTAATTAAGATATCACACTCTCTTCAAATGGGGCCACAAAACTAACACAAATACTAAGTGGAAAATGGTATACAAGGATAACTCATAGGACTTTGAGATATATAATATCTTTTTGGGAGCATCTCTTTATGATCATGGAAGGTCACATCTTATTCCTAGCCAGATAATAACTTCAGTGCATTCGAACTCACACATAAATTCTCGACCTTGTCGTGTTACACAAAGTAGTGTACACAATGAATGCCCACTAATTGTTTTTTCTTACATCTTATAGTTGATAATTTCTCACAATAATACGAAAATTAAAAAAAAAGGTAAAATAAATCCAATGCATGAGATTTCTATCAAAATACCACATCCACAAGATTTAAGTTGAAAATAAATAACTGGATCATTATTTTATTGTAAGATAATATAAAATAAAAAAAGGATAGAACTTGATACAATGATAAGGTTACTCCTTTATGACATGATAAAGTTACTTGATATAAGGTTACTCCTTTATGATATGAAATATCAAGAAATGAATCAGGAACCAATTTCTACTTGGGGCCTATAAAGATATCTGATGATGGTTAAGTTGAAGTGTTGAAATATAAACTGAGTTTTGTTTTTCTTATAATAGAAATGAAAAAATGTATGAAAATGAAATATCATATCATAAAGCGGTGCTTGAATCTTAAAACTGGTGCATAACAATGAATGTGACAATTCAAGATGTATATGCTGACCTGCAAACCTGGATTTTTTTTTTTTTTCTGCCTTAAGAGAATCCTTAGAACTGCATAAGAAGAAGAGTGACATAAGCCCGTTCTCTGAGCACAGGATATGGTTGCGTAAATTCCTCGATATAATAAAATTAGGTTGTTTGTGTGAACTTAAATCCCTTTCATGCCTGATCAGAAGCTATAGTCTTGCAGATAAACTCACCCACTGTATTGTTCAGTGCTTCAGTGATGAAACTATCTACCCCATAGCTTTCTTGTCAATCTTGATGCCTAAATTTCTACAGAGATCACTATTGAATTGCTGCAACTTGGTTTCTTGTCAGAGAACACCCAGTTAATCAAGCAGATACATCACTTCATGTTATAAAGATCTTTGTAATTCTTTCCCAATACTTAAGTCAGCATATTCTTCGAGGATGAGGAATTTTAAGTATGTTTGATATGAGAAATAAGGATACCTCAACGGATATAATCTAAGCCTGTAGTCTTAAATCAAGCTTAGATTATTTGTGCTCTTAAGAGCAGACTTTTTTCTGCTCAGCCAAAGGACAAGTCTGTTAACTCTTTATACTACGTGAGAGAATGAACGATACGTACCAGCCAATGGAACTCCTGTCATATGCTTGCTCTACTTGCTTCCTTGGTTTCCACCGTACTTGTCCATCCCACAGCGAGCACAGTCCGATCCCTGACAGTGACAAGGAAATGGCGTGTCAGAGTGAGGCAGTGGCGAGCACCAGCGTGGCACACGCAATCCCTGGAGGATCTCCCGGTCGACACAACAACGAGGGAGTCCAGGAGAAGTCACCAACCTGCTCTCTTTTCCTGTCCCAAGTAAACGACAAGAAAGGCACGGAATCACAGACAAGAACAATCAAAGAGATAAGGCGTACAAGTGGCTCATTACAAGGGGGGAGAGATGAAGGTGATGGTGGTGGAGGTGGAGGTGGAGGTGGTGGTGGCGGTGGTGGGGATGCCTGTGGCCAAAAGCCTTTTGTTTGCCGGTCTTCCTAAGTGTGTTGCATGAGATGAATGTACTTGAAGAAGAGTGAAGTGGTGTTGTGACCAGCATTAGACTTGATGCTACTGCCTACTTTTGTGTGCTGAGATGATTGTACTTGGAAAGGAGTGGAATGGCTGTTGGAGACCAACACTGGGCTGGGACTTTAAGGGATAACAATGGCCACTTTGGGAGGCTAAAGTGACCTCATGAAAGACCCCAACACAAAAAGTAAGGTCAAACCCCTTTTCATCACAAGTAGTAGCTTCATCCTTAATATGGCATATCAAAAGTTCAAAGGTGCCAAGAAAGCTGTAATCTAACACCATAAGCTTGCTTGTCCTTGGCCCAACAATGTAATCTCCTCAAGGTTTCCCTTCTCAAGTATATCTAATCTATTCTTTCACAACCTGCCAAGACAGGAACAATGATGTCCATTGAATGAAGCACTTGATGAGTGCCAGCCACTACCCATATTCCAATAGTAGCAGGCACTGATGCCATCATCTTCTAGAGATTGGGGTTTTTGATTAATGAACAAGGCCAACAGGGGTTCCACAGCACTCACTGTATGAGGTGAGATCCCAAATGCATGTTGAGGATGATGCTTCAGTGGAATAGATTGAGAAATGAAGAGTTTGGGACTCGACATGGTTATGGTATTCAAATCCATCCTTGTGGTTATTAAGATAAATTAACTGATATGATTAAGTTATGTTTTCAGCAGCATATGCACATATCATCATTTAATGATCAGTGGGTCTTTAAGCAAATTGGTGTGGGGAGCATAAACTAGAATTTACTGGTAGTTCATCAAATAAATACCTAATCAAACACCAAGAAGATGTAGGAACTGCTTATGGGCCAAGGATTGTGAAAATTTCACATAACAATTCACCAGTCGAATACCTCAAAATATTGAAATATGCATATTACTCATGCCTCATAAGTTAGTGATTTTTCATTGTTTTCTCATTCTAAATTTAAGTTTATGCATATGTAAATAATTCTATACAACTCAAAAACTTACATATGTACCACTATAAGAAATTTCGTCAGTTAACTGTGAGTATGACAATGTTAATACTTTAATTTCAATTAAATTTAATCCTGCTTCAAAAATATTATGTATACCTTTTAAATTAATAACATTTACATTTTCCTTTCTGAATTTAAGTTTCAAAAACAAGAAATTAAATACTCAATGAAAATGATAAGTGGCATTTTAGGTACTTCAAATTTTAATATTTTTCTGACCTCACTGTTAGTGATAGTTAGTAGTAATTAACATTGATTTATTGATTTGATGCTAACAAGAGTGACATATAAAAAGAATTTAAATAGTCAAACAATTTGTTATATGCAAAGAATCTAAATATTTAAAGGGATATATATTAAAATCTGGAGGAGCAAATATACTATTTCCAAACATTGCAAGTATAGATATGCAAAAACCCATAATATTTCCCTACATTTCAATGCCCTTTTTGCTTTCCTTTGGAATGATGAGACTGGTTGAGTGAAGCCAGTTCAAATTGACCTACATTGCAACTGACGCATATCCAATTTGTAATATACCATCAAATCAAATCCATCTTATTGTGGGTTCAGATGTCATAATTGAAGGATACAAACTAGACTTTTCATGAAAATAATTGAGAGTGCTAATCAAGCAAATGACTCCATCCATAAGTAAGAATGACAGCAGATAAGTGGCTGTAAATTTCATCCTATCCATTTCCTGAATCCAAGTACTACGTTGACAATCAAACTAGTCTCAGGACTGACTTCAATACTTAATTTTTCTATGTAATAAATCTCTACCACAACAAAAATGATAGCAAATAAAATTCTCAAGAATTTCATCATATCTATTAGCAAACCTGATTAAATATTACTCAAATCTGTCCTAATTTGACTCAGGCATCTATTTTTCTACCCATATTCATCTGATAATCCAATTTAAACAGACCGAGTAGGTAGAAATACCTGTGATTCATTGTCATCTCTCTCGGAAAAGAAAAAAATATAGCCACCTCCAAAACAAATTGAACAATTTATTTAATTTCTTGATTCATTGCTAAGTGAGCAACAAGAACAGCCCTAGAAGACAGAACTTTCAAGGATTAAGCTCTTATAAGAAGATTGGTTATAGTCTATGACGAACCCTTCATGTAGATGATGGGTTGTAAGAAGCCTAGTAGTGTTTATAATCTGCTCTAGCTAAAACATGAGACATAAAGGTTGCAGGAATCTAATAGGAAACATGCTGAAGTTAATGACTATTGATACATGAAGGAGATTTCAGAAAAGAATGATGAGCAAAGAGACAATACCTCAGTTTACAAGTCCAAAACAACAAAATATTCTTAGGTGAGCATGGAAGCTTCCATCCGATTGATATGGAGAAAGACCTGATCACTGTGTCTCTGTTTTGTTGTAAAATCAATCCTCCTGCCTTTTTGTGACTCATCTAACAAATTCAAAAAGCCTGTTAGACTGAATATATTCTTCCACCTGATCCTTCAATGGCTTTTATGTTCTTTTCACCAGTTCATATTGAGATATACAGTTTAGTTCATTAGAGTTGGTCAATCTATAACAATGTTCAGAGAGATGACTCTAGGAGTAAAAAGGTGTTCTGATTTTTCAAATGAGAATGAGTAACAGTTCAAAACACACATATAGCCTTAAGGCTACTCAAAACTCAAGCACTTGTTTACTTGAGCTAAATGCAAGGAGCCTAAGCAACTGGATAGACCTCGGACCAAGATCAACACTAATCCAGATCAAAATGCATCAGATGCCTCTTACCACTACTGACGACTACATACAGAAGCTTCAGATTTACTTTCTAAAAGAAAACCAATGATTATTTTAGAACTAAGAAAATTCAAAGATCTCATGGAAAAGAGATGTTACAGAACTAACCAGTCACATCTGAAGTGATGAATATATTTTCAATATATTTAACAAGAGTCTCAAGAATCACAAGTAGTGTCACGAAAGTAGCTATTTAGAAATTAGAAAGTCAGCATCGATTAAAACTCCCAAGGCCATTCCAGATACAATCAATTTTGATAGAGATATTTGCCAAAAGCAAATGGCAATCAGCTTTCCCGAATGGTTTTTTCAGTAGAAATTCCAGATAGAAGTGTCAGATCAATGGCAAATTTACGGTATTATGGTGCAAGGTTTTCCTTGCACACAGTTAACTGCTACTTTCTATAGTTTAGAATCAAAAGCCATCAGATAAGGAGAATTACAGTGAGCATGTATATGTAAAATACATAATTATTTCACTGAAGGAAAAAAATGGATCGAACATCATAAAAAGAATTGTTTTAACAGGAGAACCTGCTTGTAACTTATGTGACAAGTGACAACTGTAGGCTTCTTCTCCCTGCAGGTAAATTCACTTGGCTTTGAAATGATAATGCCAATTCTAAAACACTATGAACAGCCCATTAACATTATATTTTTCATCACAAAACAACATGGTTAACCCCATTAGAATCCAGTTGCTCCTCGAGATGCTGTTAACTGTCAGCTACTGCATGGTGCATTGGCAGGAGCAGAACAGTAGACAGAAGTTACTTATGTCCTGATTCCTATTCATATGTCCCATGGTAATGGCCAATGGCAAGTCTAGAATTTTTTCAAAACAACAATTCAGTAACTGATCAAAAGCTTAAATACGATTTGCAAATATGAAGTTATGCACCTGCTGATCCAGTGTCCTGCAGAATATGATAAATTGCACCCAATATACTAGGAATTAGTTCCACTCCTAAAAAAAACTAGGTTTTGTGAAAATAACTACAAGTATTTTCATTACTTACAAACAATATATAATCCTTGATCAATAAGTGAAAACAAATCGAAGGCATTATGCAGAGGCTACACTGCCATCCGCCTGGTTTGGCAATATTTAAGTTATTCAGCTTCCAAAAAGTTATGCTGAAAGGTGTTTAGAAGTGGCTGAAGTAAGAAATAGGTGAGCAAGAAGAGCAAGATAACTAAATGAAACCTAAAGGATCATCACAGGTGAAGTTATCAGCATATTTAAGGGTAAAATTTCCTGCAATCATAGGACATTAACAAGTATACAAATCAGAAAACAAAACGAAAATAAACCATATTAAGATTATAAAAATACCATAATTTTCACCAGACTTGGTTTTAGAGATATAAGATACTCCATCATTGTATTGGCTCCTTCAGATTCACATTCCTAAGCAACATCAAGGTTATACACATGTCACTACATTTAATTTACGACCTTTGTATGATTTCTAACCTAATAATCATATCTACAAAAGAAATTCCTGTCATAGGTCACCCAGTGCTTATTCGTGATATATGCAATCAAGTCCAACTTCTTTCCAGCCTTTATCATTTTTTAGGCAAGCAGTAATAGAAACCCAACTAGTGTAGTCCCAAAACGCAGTCATGACAACTGAAGAACAACAAACATCACATGGCAAAGCTGAAGTTCAAGACTTCCTTTTTTCTTTTTGATCTAGGGACACGATTAAAATCAATTACCACAAAAAAGACAAGTATGAATAAGATTCAGTTGGTGGAAGGCAAGTAGCAAGCAACCAGTCAAAGTAATCCCCTCTTGGGCCAAAATGTTTTGGAGCAAAGCAGATTTTGTTTTGCATTAAAAGACAGCAAAGCATTTTAGTTCTTTCTACTTTTATAACCAAGCTTACCATATCCCATCCTTCTCCCTGACGTAACCAGAACCTTTTCCAAAGCTTTCTTCCCTACAGATAGTTAACTTCCCCCATCCATCAAATTTTCAAAGAATTCTCAGCCTGTTGAAACCTGTATATGAAAAGTTTGGTCACAGAGAGAAGCAAAAAAGAAAGAGTTATGTACATATGTCTGTCAATTTTATTCATATGCCGAATCCTGGGTGAACATAATTAGATGTATGATGAAGCCTAAGGGGACAATGCATCCACCTGAACCACAGTCTGCGCAATGAAGACATCTACCAAGTAGAATAAGACAATGATTGAAAATGTGACTTACGTACTGCAATTCAAATGCCAACGTCCAACATGTATTGTGAATACTGCCAACCTAGAGTCCAAGGGCAGATACTGTTTTACTTCATGCATATTCATATGCACATACATGAACATACATTTTTAAACATATTAAATGATAAATATTTAATTGGATCCAATATTAAACCTCGATGAAAGGAAGATTCAATTTTGTTGTTGAATGATCAAGAGCTCCACTTGTATGCATAGACTTAGCATGTCAATGAAAGATAACGTTAGGAAGGGAATTAAAGGCCATTAGTAGCTAGAAATTGCACTTGTTAGTCAAAGAAGATGATGAACTGATACTTCTTTTCACATTGAAATCATCTATTAAAGGATGGGTGCCTGTGTGTTACCTGCAAGAATTGCAACACAATCTGATTGTGTAATGAAAAACAGGTCTTCCAAGTATCATATTTGATCACCATCACCTGAAGGCAATTTAATTTTTCATTATGAGAATGAACTCATTCAAAATATGCACTTTTGACCTTCCAATAGATGGAAATGACATGGAGGAGATTACAATGTTTGAAGTAGGTAAAATGACAGGTCAAACACAATGGACCATGTGCATCCTTAATCTTCAAAGAAATACACTTTTCTTATAAAAATAGGATCCTAGGAAAATCTTATAGCTACTACCTTCTTCACTAATAAGCACTAATTGTAAACAGCACAGTTAAAAATTAATTGTAAAGCCAATTGCATTGATATCTATCTTTGTGGTCCTATACCCATCAACATTGAAAATTGTTGCATCCAGAAGCAAATATTTGCAGTAAACTACTTTTCTTGGAAAATTTTTGGTAGTCCACATTTTTAAATTGTAAATCAGGTTTGGCATCTTTTGTTTTGTACTGGCAAAAAAAAAATTATTATCCAATTTAAGCTGCACTCATCAGTTTCACCTGGACATAAATATTTTGCTACAAAGGAAAATGAATTTGTCCAATTGTGAAAAGTGAGACTGTAAAGAAGCATTTTTGCAACTAATGTAACAGGCTTACATAACATAGCAGGTCTTCATTTGTAAATGATTTCTTCCTAATATCCTAGACTAAAGATTTGCAAGAATACAAAACTCTACGTTGACATATCACATATATCATGAACTAACAACCGCTTGCTGTTCCCAAATCTGGTACGTTTTCAGCAAACATAACATTAGCAAGATATTTAGCCTATCTTTTCCAAGATTATCGAGAGATAAAAAGTATCAAAAGTGCAGAAGAAAAGGACTCTAAATTGTTTTCTCACATAAGATAGGAGCAGGTTGACCATGCCTAAAATCTTCTAAAGGCACTGCAATTGAGATGCTATCCTGTGTAAAAAAATAATAACATTTAGGTTAAAACTAAAGCATGTCTAAAAATATAGCTCTTGCAAAAGCTCCAATCTCAAACCAGGCCAGTTCCAAGGCGATCCACAAATATGGGTTCTGCATATGGATCAGTCACTGCATGCATGGCATGAAACACAATCCTGGAGAATTTGCTCTTTTATGAAAGAATTTGCTTTTTTCGTAAGGAAAGATAAGTATGTTATTCTGCTAGAAATTCATAATTAATCCTGGAAGAACCATATTACGATTTCAAGAAAATAAACTCTAAAAATATTCAAATATTAGAGTAAGAGATAATTGTTAAGAGAACATTGAATGAAGAAAACACATAACCAGCTTCAACTCGACCAGCGAATTACAGCAGACATTTCGGCATTAAATGGACTAGCAGATCCTCGATAAGCCGGAAAATTGAAAACATCATGCAAAGGTAATGAAAAGAGACCTAGAAATTACAGGACATGAAAAAGATGGACAAATGGGAACATGTGGATGTTATTGTTCTAGTTTAGGTCTTCTGTCATTCGACCCACCGGCTTCGTGGGGATCAATCTGAGGAGCCCTAACCATTAGCGAATGGAAGAGAGAAAGATGGAAGAGCCCTCACCTTCGAGAGGATGACTGAGCCCGAGATCTTGACGCCCCTCATCCGTGGGCGGGGCAGAAGAAGCCTTCATCGAGAACCAGAATTGGTGGGTGGACTGATCAAAACACACACACACACACACACACACACATATATATATATATTCAAGTGATCTTAATTGTATTTAAAACTCGATCAATTTATTTGAATAAGTCAATTCATTCAAGTTAGCCAAAGATTGGTTGATAAAATGGTTTTTTTCTTTCCCAGTTTTTTAACAAAATTGATCCCATAAATAAATCAAATTGATCGATGGTTCCATCTTCGGTTTGTTCTAATACAATCATTCGATCAAGTCTAATTACTACAATTGTTATTTTTTTTAAAAAATATAGTCATCAATTAAAGCTTTGGGCTACATTAGAACAGACCCACAAAATAATTTTAATTTACTATGAGAGAGCCATTTAATATTTGCAACTTGAACTGAATCAATTTTCACCCAAATATCATAGAATGTCAATCGTACAACAGGGAGCTTACTCAAGACCTATCTTCAACAGACTAAGAAACCACCATAATATGATTTATAACTGTTCAAGATTTTATTTTATATTTATATTAATATCTAACCATTACAAAGAAATATTGATCCTTTCATAAATTACATTAAAATTAGAATTATAAAAAATTTTCAATAAGAACTATTTTTTATTCAAATCAAATGATACATATTACATACGAGAATATATTGAAAAATATGTTCGAATCGTCAAACTAAGGAATAAAGACAGGGATCCAAACACACATTAATTGGGTGCATAACAATGTTGATTAGTTTAACTGACCTATTCTCTTACGTAAAATTATTATTTTCATTAAATTATATAAGCCAAGATTATTTTTTATATTTTAGAAAATTATATTATCCAAGAAAATTACAGAACTTGATCGAAGAAAATATAGTTTATGTATCCTATTGACTTCATAAGAAGAGAGAGAAACAAAAGACTTCTGACATCACCATCTTACCGCACTTGTCTAATTGTATTTGGTAATTTTGTGAAAAATATTAAAAGTTTGGACGAATTCTAAAAAAAAAAAAAAAGAATCCTCCAAGTGTCTTTCATTTTGAGAATTCTTTGGGAGTGATTTTTTTATCTAATACCTAAAATAACTCTAGCCATCTATCCTTTTTCATTTCCCTACAGATCAATCCATAGGATAATCGTTCCTTTCATTTTCCTAAGAATCAACCGATAGTAATTTTACATTGTGTTATAATAACTTTAATAATATCAAAAAATATTATAACGTAATATAAAAATTGGTATGTAACTCTATTTTTGTATTACGTTATAATATTTTTCTGATATTGTTAAAAATAGTGTATTATAACACAATGTAAAAACACAATAAACATACATGCAGGACTTTTATAAAATTTGAATAAAAAATTTATGTTGTAGTATTTTTTTTAATTATGTTATAATATTTTATAATATTATTAAAAATACTAAAACACATGGATCGGTAAAAAGAGGGAAAAGGATATTTCAAGTATCAATAAAAAAATTCTATTAAAAAAATTCGGAGGTTAATTCGGTTTTTATTTATATTAATTTAATATTATCAAAATCAGATTAATGGACTGCGTTGCGAAAGCATATGATCTGTCGGAACGGAGGCGCTCATTGGCTCATTGGTTACTGCATCATCCATCTCCTTCATCATTTGCCAAAAACTCCTGACAAAAGCTTAGCTTCTGACGGCAACAGATTTCTCGGTAAAAGCACACAATGAAGACAGAGAACACGCCAAATCTGATAAAAGAGAGAAGAAAAGCTTGTCTGCTTCATTTACAGCAAACTGAGGTCTTCTTCCATGCATGCATATTAACACATCACAGTACTCAACCCGTAGTGACCACCACCCCGGCCTTGAGAGGAAGCAGAGGAGGGGAGGGCCAGACAGGCTGCGGTCTCGCCAAGGAGGCCGTCGAGGATATCCTGCTCCACCTCGAACACCACATCGTCCGCCTCTTCCACCACCGAGGGGTGGCGCACGTGGGCCTCAGGTAGGTCCCGCGCGACGAGCGCGTCAATGTCGCCAACCACGCGGCAGTCGGCGGCGGGGAAACTCTCGATCTGTCCCCAGAGTTGCCGCAGCAGCGCCTCCCTATCGCTGGTGGGGCAGAACGATGGTGGGAGGTTGCAACATCCGGTAAGGAGATCTCTTAAGATTTCCTCTACCAGATGGAACAGGAGCTTCCTGTTCGATCGGTACCGTAAAGGACCGAGAACAAGAAGGTCCACCTCCTCTTCTTCCTCCTCCTCGATGCCTTTGCATCGTTCCTCTTCTTCTACAAGGAAGAAAGGGAACTCGAGCTCCAGCTGATGGAAGACGATGGGATCGATTGGGAGCGACGGCGAGTACCATCTTACTGTGTGAATTTCGGCGATCCCTGCACGTTCAAATATGGACTTCATATATCGGAACTCTGGATTGTTTGATTGGTGTTTGCCACCTCCAACTCCTATCAGCTGCGCAAGAGAAGAATAATAAAGGCGTTAAATTTGAAGTCTTTCTACATATGAATGCTTGATGGTCGAAAGTTACGGACGTTTAGGGGCAAAGACGACCGTGAGACTGACGCAGGCTGGGATACTTCTTCCACTCTCCGTTCCACAGTAAATGGTAAGGATCTGCGACTGCTTCTATTCCCAGCTGATTGAAAGACTGATGCTGATGTTGGTGTCGGTGATTGTGTTTCCTTCCTGATGATCCTCTCAGTAAACCGATCATTATCAGCTTTCTTACACTTGCTGAGGACCATCTTAACAGTCTTTGCTTCACCATAATCTGGAGTGGCTATTGAAGTTCTTGATGAGGACATATGGCCGATTGCCTGCGACCGAAGCGATTTAGGAGGCAGCGTTCGTGACTTCTTAGTTCCATCTTTAATGTCGTTGTTTCGGATCTCCAAGACTCTTATATGAGGAGGAGAACAAGGAGATGGTGGGTTGGAGAGCTTCTTCTCGGTCGGTCTGGTTCTCTTAGACTTGGATTTTATTCCATCCCCGCCACTGCAGCCGCCATCTCCTCCTCTTCCGCCTCTTCTGCCACTGATACTTTCCTTCACTTGCTCGACGATCTCACGAGCATAGCGGTGGCTCCTCGGGCTCCTGTTCTCATCCTGATGCCACACGAATTCTTTCTTCATAGACCTCGTGGCCGAGTATACTGATGGAGGAGAGGGCAAGTGATTGCCGGTCACCTTGCAGAAGTAGCTCAACTCCTCCTTCATGGCCTTGCTGGTGCTCTTGTTGAGTTGCAGAGAAAACCTGGGATCCACGTCGCAGGACGTCGCTGACGAAACCCTCGGCGTCTCCGGCAAGGACCGAGAACCTGCGTCGACCATTCTGACCCGAGGAGACGCTGCAACGTTGCAGCTTAAGCTCCTAAGTGGCTGCCGTGGAGATGGTGACTCTCTCCTAGTATACTGATGTCCGCCAACGTTCTTGTTGTTGTTTCTCACTCGAGATTTGGCTTGCGGCTCCCTCAACGGTGGCGTCTTCGGTGTCGGAGAAGAGGCTTGATCCGCCGAGATCTCCAAGCCCATTAAGCGCGCCACGAGGCACGGAGTTCTTGGAGTCTCGGCCGATGAGCTCCTCTTCTCCTCCTCTATCAACGTCTTCTTCTTGTTCTTTGATAGTGAAGCTAGTCGTGGGGCTATTTCTATCCCAACCTGACAATAGCAAGCGAATCAAATGCCATGGGGAGAGAGAGAGAGAGAGAGAGAGAGAGAGAGAGAGAGAGAGAGAGAGAGAGAGAAGTAGCGAAGAAGACTCACAGGAACATCATAAAACTCATCTTCTACGGTCGAAGTCGACGACGACGCTTTCCCATCATCCAGCTCTAGGCTATTCCTGGGTGCTTCCATACCTTCGAGTTGTTGAGAGTTATGATCGATTCGAGGAGGCAATGACAGCGACGAGACTGCTTGAGCTTTGCTGCTACTGCCAGCGAAGAGCAAGTGTTGAAAGTGTAAGTAGTGAAGCATGCCGCTCATGCAACCAGGGTGGCTCTCCTTGTAGGCTCCTCTATCCAAAGGCCTTGGACTCCACTGCCACTCTCTCCCCATCCCCTTCTTCTCTTCTCTGGGAACCAAAGGAGAAGAAAGGAGGAAGAACCGAGGAGAAGGGATCAATTCAAACGAGAAGAAGGCTGAAGATGTCACAATGAAGCACTGCAGTGGCGCTCGATAAGATATGATCCACTTGCTACATGTCATGCCTCAAAACCCGCAAGATTCCGTGTTGGGAAATGGGACAGGAGGTGACGATATATATTACCACGAGACCCGAGAGATGAAACGGATCATGTTATCGGGATCACAGTGCTCAAGGCACTGTGACAACGGTGAAAGAGAGGTGGGTGTCCAGTTTTGGAGGCACGCACGCACAGGCATTGCAATGGCAGCCATTAATGTGCGTTATTAATGCTGCTTTTTGTTCTTTTGTTTCCTCTATTATTACCTCAAATCTGTTTGAAATTTCAAAGAGAAGATGCTCTCACACATGCATGCATTCATTCTTCCTCTCTCTCTCTCTTTCTTAATTGATATCGTATGATCTCATCTCCAATATTATTTGACATGGTACGGCGTCCGGAATTGGATAGTTAGTTAGACCCGTCGGAGTAGGTGCATATATTTTCTATTTGCTTCGAGATTGGCAGTGATGTTCCATTTGAGCTTCCGCATTTGCTCGAACACCTTAATGGCAAATGCATAATAAAATAGTGTGTATTGATTTGTATGATACGATCTATTTATTATAATTAACTACAAATACCCAAATCACAAAAATACATGCCTATTTAGAGGGGTGTGCGATGGCTGCGAAAAAAGACATAAATAGAACAACAAGGGCAACAAGAGTGATCCTTGCAGTAGCAAAAAGGAGGAGAAAAAGACAGAAATCAGAGAAAGAAATGGAAGAAAATAAGAACAACGTAGAGAGACTGTTCTCAATCATATAGCAGTATTCATATCTCAGGTTAGATCAAATCTATAATAGATTCTTACTGTGAATACTTGGGTAGAATTAGAGAAGATTTAGAATTTTGTGCACAGTGATATGATCCTTGTATCCCAATTATTCTCTTGTGATTATTGCTAGGTTTTAGACAAGAGATTGAGATTTATATATTCATTATTTCTTATAGTGGATTATCTCTAGTTTGTCGGTTTTTATCCTTCACATTAAAGGGGTTTTCCACGTATATGGTGTTCTATTTAATTGTGATTCCATTTAATTCCGCTATGTGTTATGGCCTGCTAGTATTTGTTCATATATAAAAAAATATTTCTCTTTATATCTCATCAACTGGTATCAGAGTAGGGTTGTGGTGATTTAATTTTTGTATTTGAACATGGAGGCCAGCAGTATTTCTCGTATAATTAGTTTGAATGAAAACAATTGGATGATATGGAAACCAAGAATGGAAGATATCTTATATTGCAAAGATTTGTATGAACCTTTGTAAGGGGATAGTGCAAAACCCACAACTATGACAGATGATGAGTGGAAGAGGTTAGATCGAAAAACAGTTTGGTTTATTTGACAATGACTTAATGATAATGTCTTTCAGTATGTTTGTACTGAAATTTCTACATATTTTCTTTGGAAAAAATTGGAAAGTCTCTATAAAAGAAAAACAGCTAGCAACAAAGCTTTTTTATCAGAAAACTTATGAACCTAAAATATAGAGATGGTGCTTCTATTGCTAAGAACTTGAATGAAATGCAGAGTATCACTAACTAGTTATCCTCTATGAAAATATCTCTTGATAATGAGTTGCAGACATTGTTACTTCTTAGTTCATTACTAGAAAGTTGAGAGACACTAATGGTTTCCCTCAGTAATTCTACATCAGATGATATTATCACCATGAGTCAAGTAACAAACAGTTTGTTGAATGAGGAGTTGAAAAGAAAGAATTCAACAATATCTCAAAGAACAGAGGAAGGTCAAAGTCTAGAAGCAGTTCACGCATTGGTAGAAGCAAGTCAAGATCAAGAAAAGGTATTGTTTGCTATAATTATGGTGAGAAAGGAATTACAAGAATCAATGCAAGCAACCTAAGGAGAGCAAGAAAAAGGGACAACAAGTAGAGTCTACATAGTCAAAAGATAATATCACAGCCATAGTGCAGGGTGGTGATTATTTGATTTTGTATCATTCTGATGATATTTTTTCTTGTGTGTGTCAGGATTATGAGTGAGTGATTGACACAGGTGTTTCTTATCATGCTACACTACGGAGGGAGTTTTTTTTACTATATATAGGTCTGAAAATTTTGGTGTTGTCAAGATGGGCAACTATGACATAGTAGACATCATTAGCATGAGTGATATCCAACCTTGGCTGCAAGTTGGTGCTTAAGGATATAAGACATATGGTTGACTTAAGACTGAATCTAATTTCAGTTGGAAGACTAGATGATGAAGACTATGATAGTATATTTCACAAAGGGCAATAAAAGCTCAGTAAGGGTTCTCTTATTATAGCTAGTGGAAAGAAATGTCACACCTTATATAGATTACAGGCCAAAGCTTGTGGTGAGCAGTAAAATGCTACGGAGAAAGACTTCAGCATAGAGTTATAGCATAGGTGATTGGGACATATGAGCGAGAAGGGGCTGCAAACTCTTTCCAAGAGAGAGGTATTGCCAGACCTCAAAGGTACATATCCGAACCCTTGTATTGATTATTTGGCTGGTAAATAATATAGAGTTTCATTTGCTAGTCTTGCTTTGTCTAAAAAAATGTATGTTTTAGACCGTGTTTATATAGATATATGTGGTCTTTTAAGGACAAAAACTCCTGGTGGATCTGTTGATGTTCCTGGTATTAATGGTGCACTTTATTTTGTCACTTTTATAGATGATTTTTCCATAAAAGTTTAGGCCTATGCTTTGAAGACCAAAGATCAAGTTATTAATGTCTTCAAAAAGTTTCATGTCAGAGTTGAAAGGGAGACAAAAAGGTAATTGAAATGCATAAGATCTGATAATTATGGTAAGTACATAGGATTATTTAATGATTATTGTAGGTCACATGGGATCCAACATGAGATGATAGTTCCTGGTACACCTTAGCATAATGCTATTGTAGAGAGGATGAACCACACTATTATGAAAAAGATCAGATGTATGCTTTCATAAGCCAAGCTACCTAAAAAGTTTTGGGATGAGGCTTTGAGGACTACAGTTGATGTGATCAACTTGTCACAATGTATAGCCCTAGATGGTGATGTTGTAGAGTATGTATGGTTAGGGAAAGATGTTTCATACAAGCATTTGAGAGTATTTGGTTATCGTGCATTTACACATGTTCCAGATAATAAGAGGTCTAAGCTGGATGATAAGACTAAATAATGTATTTTTCTTAGTTACTCACATGATCAATTTGATTACAAGCTTTGTGATTTAGAAAAATAAAAGGTGTTTAGAAGCAGAGATGTGATCTTCTTTGAGGATCAAACCTTTGAGGATTTGAAGACGAAGACATAAGCCAAGACTTCTACAAAGATTAGCAGATTGTGACCCAGTTACTCTAGTATATCAGGGTGATAGGGGAGATGTGCAGGAAAATGGTGTAGAGCCTGATGTTAATCTGCTTGCAGGACATGTTGAGCAAGAAGAAGTTGTTAGGATCAAGAGCACTAGGGGAATTAGTGCAGCGGAAAACTTTCGATGTTTAAAACTGCGTTCGTACGACAAGAGCAATTTCGGTAGAAAATCCGATTCGTAAATTACTTTAACTTGAGATTAGGTAAGAAGTGGTTAAAACAAATCTATAAAGGCAGTTTGCAGTTATGATAGAAATCAGAATGTAAGCGCAAACTGAAATACGATGTTCGTACGAGAAAAGTGATTTACATCTAAATACTGATTCGGAAAATACTGAGCTTGGAAACGCAATTGTAAAAGTGCAGAAGACAGTAAGCTATGAAGGAGGTTTGCAGTAAGGATAATCAGCTCAAAGTAACTGCAAATCAGAGAAGACGGGAGTTTATAGTGGTTCGGTCAATCATGACCTACATCCACTCCTCTGATTCCTCTTCCGTCGAGGCCACCGGCATCCACTAACGATCTTCCTTTACTAGGCAAAGATCAATCTCCTTCTTACACCCCTCTTCTCCTTTTATTGGGTTTAGGAGACAACCCTTACAAGCACTCACTCTCCTCTCTTAAACAGAATTCTAACACTTAAGCTAGAGGAGGGAAATTCTAGAGATTGCAGTAGTGTTTTCTCTCTTTTAATCTCTCTGTGCTTGTATATTTTACTCAGGGATTGGAGGGGTATTTATAGGCTCTAAACCTGTTTGAATTTGGAGCTCAAATCTGTCATCTCTCGAAATTCCGGGGTCTGGCGATTGCACTGCCTGACTAGGGCGGTTGCACCGCCTAATAGAGCTCGAAGACTAAGCCTCTGGGCGGTGCCACCGCTTGTTAGGGGTGGTTACACCACCTAGCAGAGCTCGGAGATTGAGCTCAGGCAGTGCCACCGCCTGACTGGGGCGGTTGCACCGCCCAGCTAGAGCTCGGAGACCGAGCTCAAGCGGTTACACCGTTGTCAAAGGCGGTTGCACCACCCAATCTCGCTCGGAGACTGAGCCCAGGCTTTCTTGGGAGACCCTCTCCTGGGTGGTGCCACTGCCTACATTATTTCAGCTCACTGGTTGGGCTCCAAACTTGGCCCAAACCAGTCCGAACTCGGGCCCAATTAGCCCCTACTTGGGTTATAGGATTAACACATAATCCTAACTCTAATTAACATGCTAACTATGAATTTAAAGACATTTTCTAAGCTATTATAAAGTTCGCAAGTCAAGACTTCTTCTGGTGAGCTTTCGGCAAACTTCCAGCGGTCTTCCGATGAACTCTCGGAAACCATTCTATCGACTCCCGGCAAGCTCCTAGACTTCACGATTTGATCTTGGCGAGTTCCAACGAGCTTCTTCGGCAAGCTCCGATCTTTCTCGGCGAGCTCCGCGAACTTCCAATGAACCTTCCGGCGAGCTTCCGAAAAACCCTTCGGCAAGCTCCCAACTCATTCTCGGCCAGTTCCGGTAGCATTCCCGATGAACCTTCGGACTTCCGTCGAACTCTCGAACTCGCAACGAATCCTTCGCGCTTGACTCCAACACTTTATTTCGCTTTATTTCTTCATCGTTATCATAGTTAATCCTGCACAATTAAAACAAAACTTCGATCGAGACAATTAATCCTAAGCAATTAACCAAGTTGTCCAGCATGTCATTGGTCCCTCGAAGCTTCGTCCGATTCTTTGGCGCATCGTCCTCTCCTGCGGCCTATTGCCCAATCGGCCAGTTGACTCCGCAACTCCGATATCCTTGGCACAATACCCGCTCTTCTTGGCCCGATGCCCAAGTCCACGGCCCAAAGCCTTCTGTCGATACGTCGACCAATCCACCGGCCCAACGTCCAATCTTTTGACATGTTTCTCCGGCACAACATGATTTTTCCTACTTTAATTGTCTCATCCTGATCGAAGCATCCTGCGTTACTCAAAACGCAGATTAAAACATAAACATAATTATCAATTGGTTTCATCATCAAAATACGAGATTCAACAGAAGTTAGAGAGCAACTTCTCGCAGAACCTCAATTGAGAAGATCTTCTACACAACATCAACATTTCAAAAGATACTCTACATATGAGTATATATATGATGCTTACTGATGCAGGTGAACCAGAGAGTTACCAGAAAATAGTTGAAAGTAAATAGAAAAAGAAGTGGTTAGTTGCTATGTAGGAAGAGTTGGATGCTCTTCAGAAGAACCACACTTATGATTTGGTACTACTACCAAATAGAATGAAGGCCTTGAAGAACAAGTAGGTTTTTAAGTTGAAGACTCAAAAATATTGTTCTCAACGAAAGTACAAAGCTAGATTGATTATGAAAGATTTTGGTCAAAAGAAAGGTATTGATTTTGAAGAGATTTTTTTCTCCTGTTGTTAAAATGTCTTCTATTCGTGTTGCTCTTGGTATTGCTGCTAGCCAGGACTTGGAGGTTGAGTAGTTAGATGTGAAGACATCTTTCTTTCATGGTGATTTGGAGGAGGAAATTTATATGGAGCAACCAGAAGGCTTCAAAGTCAAAGGTAAAAAGAACTTTGTCTATAAGTTGAAGAAGAGCTTGTATGGGCTAAAGCAAGCTCCAAGACAGTGGTACAGAAAGTTTGATTCATATATGATAGAAAATGGATACAAAAGAACGACTTCAGATCATTGTGTGTACATCAAATGGTTTGGTGAGAATTTTATTATTCTCTTACTTTATGTTGATGATATGCTTATTCTTAGGAAAGATATGTCTACAATTGATAGGTTGAAAAAGGAACCGAGTGAGTCTTTTGCAATGAAGGACATGGGGCCAACAAAGCAAATACTAGGTATACAAATTTTTCGTGACAAGAAAAATAAGAAAATTTGGCTATCCCAGGAGAAATACATTGAGAAGGTATTAGAACGATTTAGTATGAGCAATTTAAAACCAGTTGGTTCTCCACTTGCAGGTCACTTCAAGTTGTGCTCAGAATAGAGTCCGTTAAGTGATGAGGAGAAGGAGAAAATATAAAAGGTTCCTTATGCTTCAGCAGTTGGAAGTTTAATGTACGCAATGGTATGTACGAGGCTGGACATCGCATATGCAGTTGGTGTTATTAGCAAATTTCTTGCAAATCCAGCCAAAGAGCACTTGGCAGCAGTAAAATGAATTTTTAGATATCTCAGAGGAAGCTCTAAGGTTTATTTAAGCTTTGAAGGTGGACCACCTATGTTGATAAGTTACACAGATGCAGATATGGCAAGAGATATAAATACAAGGAAGTTCACATCAGGTTATGTACTTACTTTTGCAGGGAGAGCTATGTCATAATAATCCAAATTACAAAGGTGTATTGCTCTCTCCACCACAGAGGCAGAATATATTGCTGCTATAGAGGAAAGAAATGTTATGGATGAAAGAATTATTATAAGAATTGAGACTGAAACATGAAAACTATGTGGTGCATTATGACAGTCAAAGTGCCATCCATTTGTGTAAGAATATAATATTTCATTCCAAGTCAAAAGCATATAGATGTCATATACCACTGGATTCGAAATGTATTTGAAGAAAAGTAGTTACAGCTTCAGAAAATATACACAGATGATATTGGAGCAGGCATGTTAACAAAGACCTTACCAAAAGAAAGACAGGAGATAAGCCGATAGCTGGTCGGCATGACTTCATATTAAGGAGTCATGGGATAGCCTCCCTTATGGGCTGAAGAGGGAGGTTGTTGGGCTGATAACCCATGGTTCAGCCCATAGTGGGCTTAAATAGCCCACATCCCATCTCCTCTCTTAACCTAACCCTAATTCATATTAGAGGGTGTGTGGTGGCTGCAAAAAAAGACATAAATAGGACAACGACGAGGGCAGCAGGAGTGATCCTTGCAGCAGCAAAAAGGAAGAGAAAAAGATAAAAATCCAACGAGAAAGATAGAAAAGAATACAAGGACAACGCAGAGAGACTATTCTCAATCATCTAGCAGTGTTCTCATATTAGGTTAGATCAAATCTATAGTAGATTCTTACTGTGATTACTTGGGGAGAATTAGGGAGGATTTAGAATTTTGTGCACAGTAACATGATCCTTGTATCCCAGTTATTCTTTTGTGATTGTTGCTAGGGTTTTGGACAAAAGATTGAGATTTGTATATTCATTATTCTTATAGTGGATTATCTCTAGTTTGCCCTATAGATTTTACCCTTCATATTGAATGCGTTTTTCATTATATATCGGTGTTCTATTTTATTATGATTCCATTTAATTTCGCTATGACCTGCTAGTATTTATTCATATATAGAAATTTATTTTTCTTAATATCCCATCAAGGTTGGGGTTATGCTGTTCCATAATATCAATGCCAGTATAGCCAAATTTCAAAGAAAATTCAAGGTAATCGTCAATGGCGAAAATAATATTTGGCCTAAATAATTCAGGAAGTTGATGAATATAGGCTCGTTGTTTTTTAATGACATTTAATTTTTTGGGTAAATTACAATGTAGCTGCAAATATATCTTTATTCGAAAACAGTAGAAAATAAAAAAAAAAGGCTAACATGATTTCAATTGTGTTTTGTAGGATAAGCATAGTTAAAGGCAGTCGGAAGAAAACTAATTCTAATGCATTATTCAAACAATGAAATCAGTGGGCCGTGCAATTATTTATCTAGTCTGATATCAATTAGAGAGTCATGACCTCAGATACGTGTTCTCTTTCGACGCGTCTTCCGAGACTATACGCCTGTGATAGAATCGTGCAGACTATTATTGTACCCGAGCTAATTAAGTTTAGTTTAACAATGCCTTGTCCTCGATATTTATTTTTCTCAATGATATAGAAAGAAAGATGTATCATATTCAATCGTCTTTGTTTTTTCAAATCATCGGAAGTGGATTGTCTCAAACTTAAGTATTCCCTCCTCTTCGTTGCCTGTAGTACTTATCATCTATAGATTACAATTTGAGGGAGTCCAAATTGGTGTCCGACGACACAGCTTTCCGCTGGTCGCTTTCCTGTGCGGTCAGTATCCCGAGTTGGCATTCTGCTCGTAGGAATTTGCTTCAGTACTTGTGGCGTGTCGACCAAGTAACACACGTCGCCCTGTCGGATCCACGTTACCTTATCCACACGCCATTACAGCTGATCAAAATCCCTGCTGCACCTTGACCTTGTACAACCAAGACTGCAGAGAGAGAGAGTGTGCGCGCGCTTGTGGCGTGTCGACCAAGTAACACACGTCACCCTGTCGGATCCACGTTACCTTATCCACACGCCATTACAGCTGATCAAAATCCCTGCTGCAACTTGACCTTGTACAACCAAGACTGCAGAGAGAGCGCGCGCACACTCTCTCTCTGCAGTCTTGGCGCGCGCGCGCGCGCGAGTTACTGTTGCAGTCGCGTTCAGATTCAATACCCCCTAGACGGTGCGTAGCAGCAGCAGCAGTGTGCGGAGGTAGAGGACAAAGAGAGGGTTGTCTGCTGTCGAAGAGGCAGAGACCGAGCAGAGGCTGGCTGAACAGTGTGTCGTCCACAAGAGTCGCTGACAACACTCGCTTAGTCCTCTCTCTCTCTCTCTCTCTCTCTCCTTCTTCCCCTGTCATCCACCCTCTGGCAGCCCGTCCGCTCCTTCATTCGAATCCTATACATCAGCAGTTCTCCATTTGTTTCTGAAAGAGATGGTAGGAGTGGGCAGGAGGCGGAACATGGGGTTGACTCCAGCTTCATGTGACTTCCCTCGTAGGAGAAGTCAGCTCTCAGATTTGGACGTGCTACTCTTTAGCCTGCTATATATCCGAGAAAAATCTACTTAGTCATTTTGTCTTGTTATTGATTTAGAACAATACATACCAACAAGTGCACTCTCGATTAATTTCTCGGCTGTGAACGGAGGCACATCTCTAATGTCTTCATTTTAACTTTTCCTTGGAACGCCGTCGGGAACTAGCCTTGTTCTCATTTCTTGCTATCCGCCAATTTAGCCGGACACATACAGCGTTAACAGTTTTCATAAAGTTGATTATTATGAATATATATATATATATATATATATATATATATATATATATATATATATATATATATATATATATATATATATATATAATTACATTGATTAATCTAGACCTTGCTGATAAGGCATATTTTGGATTACAGCCATGTCATGACCCGTGCCGCATCACACCCCCGCCAAGTCAGCACGAGAGGTGCTTCTCCACGCCGAGCCAAGACCCGTACAGGGAGCCACCCCCTCGGCAAGTCCCATCCCGAAAAGCTCGGGATAACGTCGTCTAGCGTCGTTTTGTGCATACTGGGCGACGCTTCTCGGCACTGAGCTAAGACCCATACAGAGAGCCACCCCCTCGGCAAGTCCCATTCGGGAAAGCTTGGGATGATGCCATCTGTCGTCGTTCTGTGCATACCGGGTGACGACCGCACAACTGTACCATCTCGTCACTCGGGGGATCGGTCGCCACGCTAAATCCATGTACGACCGATCCTCGCACAACAATATAAAAGTCCATGACCGACATCTGGCTAGGGGATGAAAAGGGAGAGAAGAACGACCACTAACTTAATCTACGAGGGGCCAAAGTCGGGAACCCCCCGACGAGGGCCTTTGTGCAGGAGCTCGGCCACCCCCGGAGGCACGACCGACCCAACCGAGAGACGTAGTCCCAAAAGATGACATCAGCATCATTACCCCTGATTCATTCAGCTCCAGCGTCTCTTCCACCGACCAAGAACTCCAGACATCGACCCGTGGACCAAGCCATGCTAATTCCTTAGCCACGGCGCATCAGTTCACCAATATTTTTGGCACTATAAGGAGGGCCGATGTTGCAGGAGCTCACCCTGAGAGAGAACACCAACTGTTCACCTCCATTTCGGACTCGGTGATCAATCTCTACCCGTCCTTAGGGATGGGGATCCAGACTTCGACACCAGATCGTTACTGGCGCCTATTCAGTGACCTAGGACTTTCTCCCCCTTGGAATACTATGGGACCCCCGGTCGTTTCGCCCGAGGCTTTCTTTGGCTTAGCCAAGCAAGTACAAACTTTAGCAGGAATGATGCAAACAATCATCTCGCTCATCCCACAGATCATGCAGTTAGTAGCTCCCTCGACTGACCCGACACCCCAAAGGCCAAATGGGGAACAAGTCAGGATAGGAGAAGCGCGAGAGCAGACTGCAATCCCCATAAACCTTCCTGAGCAGAGCGTCCCCGCACCTCACCGAGCCGCTCCACTCCCCGAGCCCGACACCTTATCATCGGACTCGACGAATGACTCATTCAGGGTCCAACTATTCGTGGTCAACCGTTGCCTAGACGAATTCCAGTGCAAAATCCAGAAGTCGCGTGGCGAGGCTAGCGAAAGCAACTCAGGTGGATCCCCTTTTGCTCAGGAAATCTAGGACAAGCCTGTGTTGCTCAACTTTAAACTCCCGACATTAGAGACATACGATGGCGACTCTGACCCCACGGAACATGTCGTCGCGTTTCGGGCTCAAATGGCCCTTTATGACACCTCCGATGCCCTTACGTGTTGGGCGTTCCCGACTACCTTCAAAGGATGCAGGTGTGGTTCAACCGACTACAACCATCCTCGATCTCTTCTTTTGAGTTTGAGCAAAATTTCCTGGCTAGCGTGCGACCCAGGCCTTCCATGGCCACACTGCTCGCATTATCCTAGCGCGAGGATAAATCACTTTCTCATTTCGTGGTGTGCTTTGCCGTTGAGATATGGGGTTCCCGGACGCTCATCCCCCTCTGATCATGCAAGCGTTTTTGATTAGCCTAAGATCCTCGAGGTTCTTCTAGTCGTTAATCAAGAAGCCACATGCGACCATCCCCGAGATGCTCCAATAGCCAACTAGTACATTGCTGCCGAAGCCCTAATGGCAGGAAGGCGCGAGGATAGCAAGAGGCCGAGGATAGAATAGGCTCGAGGAACAACTTCGGGATTGTTGAATCTTGGATTTTGATGATGAAGTCAATTGTAATTTATTTGATCTAATCTATATATTGAGAAAAGTGTGCAGGATTAACTACAATAGTAGTAGGACATAAAGCAGGTGTTGTGCCAGAGTCAAGATCGAGATCACGTTGGGAGTTCAAGAGTTCATCCAAAGTCTAGACATTCGTTGGAAGTTCTGCTGGAACCAATTGAGAAGTCCAGGAGCTTACCAAAGAAGCTTGTCGGAACTTGCCAAGAAGATCGTTGTAAAGTCCAGGAGCTTGCCGGGAGTTCGTCGAAGCATTGCCGAGAGTTCATCGGATGTTCGCCGGAAGCTCGTCGGAAGAGCAATTGATGCACCGGAACAAGAAGTGCAGTAAACATGTCTTAATTGTCATAGTTAGAGCGTAAATTTAGTTAGTATTAGGAGGTAATCTCACTAACTTAATTAGGGGCCAATTGGGCCCTTAACAAGGCTGAAATGGGCTAAATTGAGCACCCAATTCAGCCCTTGAATTCTTGGCCGATAGTGGCACTGCCTAAAAAGCAGTGCCCCAGGAAATCTGGGCGGTGGTATTGTCTGCAGTTATTGCTGCCAGCGGTGGTACCGCCCCTGTCAAGCAGTGGTACCGCTAGAGCTCGGTCTCCGGGCTTTGTCAAGCGATAGTACCACCCAGACTGAGCGGTAGTACCGCCCAGTGTCAGGTGTCAGGCGTTGGTACCACCTAGTAATGACGGTGGTACCACCAGGACCCCGGAAATCCAGGATTAAACACTTTTTGGCTCCATTTTTGAAGCCATTGGATCTTATAAAAATCCTACTCTTTGATGCATGAAAGGGCACGAAAGCATTGAGATAATCTTGAGTTGTTGGGGTGTAAAAGTATTGTAAACAAGTGCTAGAGTTCTCATCCTCCCTTTCTAAGTTTTGAGATCATTCAAGAGAGGTGTGAGACTTGTAAGGGTTCTCTCCTAAACCCGTGAAAAGGAGAAAGCATTGTAAAAGAGGTGGTTGGTCTTTACCTATTGAAGAAAGGCCTTTAGTAGACGCCGGAGACCTCGTCAGAGGAGGAATCCGAAAGTGGATGTAGGTCACGTTGGCCGAACCACACTAAATCCTGGTTTGCTTTTCATTTGAGCAATTTACATTACTGAAATCTCTTTAATTCTCTCTTGCATTTTTACGAAAGCTTTCAAGTTCATAATCTCTCCAAAATAGATTGAATCGAAATCATTTTTGTCCAAATCAGTTTTAATCGAAACAAAAGTCTTTCGAATTCGAAAAGTTTTCCGCTGCACTAATTCACACCCCCTCTTAGTGTCGCTCTTGATCCTAACAATTGGTATCAGAGTAAGGTTCACTCTCATTTGGTTTTAAACCCAAGAGAGATGGTATTTGCCGACAACCTAGAGGGCCATTCAATTACACATCCGTCCATGTTCAATAGGACGGATTATACATATTGGAAGACTAGAATGAGGATCTTCCTAATTTCAATGAATTTTGAGCTTTGGAACATTGTTAAAAATAATTTTCAAAAGTCTTCTCTTTGAATGAACGATTGGAATGAGTTGGAGACAAAGACTTTTGCTTTAAATGCCAAGCCTATGAATGCCTTGTTTTGTGCATTAGATAAAAACAAGTTTAATCGAGTATCGATTTGTGAAATGGTTTTTGACATTTAGCATACACTCGAAGTGACTCATAAAGGCACTAGTAGAGTGAAGGAGTAAAAAATTAATCGTTTAGTGTATTCTTATGAGTTGTTTTGAATGAAACTGAGTGAGACCATTGGAGACATGTATATCCGATTTACGGATGTCGTCAATAGTCTAAAAGGACTTGGTAAAGATTTCTCGGATTTTGAACTCGTTAATAAGATTTTAAGATCCCTTCCAAAAAGTTGGGATCCTAAAGTAACGGTCATTCAAGAGGCCAAAGATCTAAATAAATTTCCTCTTGAAGAACTAATTGGGTCACTAATGACTTATGAAATGACATATAAAGCTCATGAAGAGCTTGAGGACACCATTCCAAAGAATAGGAAGGACATAGCACTTAGAACACAAGAAGACCACTTGAAAGAAAACTCAAGTGATGAGGACTTTGATGATGACTTGACACTTTTAACAAAGAAGTTCAAAAGATTCATAAAAAAAAAAAATTTAAAAATGATACTAAAAAAAAATTGAACCTAAGAAAGAACAAGTGATATGTTATGAATACAAGAAGCTGGGACACTTCAAGAGTGAATGTCCCCAAGCAAAGAGGAGGTAACAAAAGAAGAAGGCTCTCAAAGCTACATGGGACGACTCAAGTGCATCCAAAGAAGAGGAGCCTACCATCACCAAGCAAGTTGCTCACTATGCACTAATGACCATTAGAGATGAGGTAACAAGTTCATTTGACACAAATTTATACTTTTGATGAACTATTAAATTCTTTTAATGATCTATTTGATGAATGCAAATTAATTAGTAGAAAATATAAATTATTAAAAAAGGAGCATGCTTCTCTTGTTAGTGATTTCGATAGATTAAAAGTTGAGCACAATGATAATTTAGCTCCATCTATGAAATGTGATGAACTAGAAATACTTCAAAAAGAAAACTTGCTACTAAAGGAAACCTTCAGAAAATTTGAGGTTGGTAGCAAGTTCTTGAACATAATCCTTGCTAACAAGGATCACGTTTATAGAAAAGGCGGAATTGGATTTGTGAGTAGCTCTCACCAAAATCCAACCACCTTTGTTAAAGGCCCTACTTTGCATGTTTCATCCCATAACAAATGTAACTTTTGTTGTAAATTTGGGCATATAGCTTTTCATTATCCATTCAAGAAATGTAGTCCACATAAATTGATTTGGATTCCTAAAAGAACCTCAAATGACTCAATGCAACATGATAAGCTATGTAGATCGATTTTTTAGGCACCCAAGGTCAAATGGGTATCCAAAAATCATCTCTTTTTGTAGAAAAATGTACCATCACAAGCTAGGAGCAAGAGATGGTACCTTGATAGTGGATACTTAAGGCATATGACTGGAGATCCATCTCATTTCTCTAAGCTCACTAGCCTAGACGAAGGATATATCATATTTGGATACAACAACAAGGATAAAATCATTGATAAAGGAACCATAAGTAACAAATCCAACCTTCTTATTGAAGATGTATTATTAGTTGATGGTTTAAAGCATAACCTTTTGAGTATTAGTCAATTATGTGATAAAAGATATATCATTAGATTTGAATCTAATGCTTGTATTATTGAAAAACTATACAAAAACACAACTATGATTGCCCTAAAACAAAATAATGTATACACCATCGAGATTGATGATCTTTGTAATGAAATGTGCTTTTCGGTTTTGAATGACGATGCTTGGCTTTGGCATAGGAGATTAGGTCATGCTAGCATGAAACTAATCTCTCAAATTTCATCTAAAGAACTTGTAAGAGGAATTTCTCATATCAAGTTCGTCAAAGATAATGTGTGTGATGTATGTCAACTAGAAAAACAAATAAAAGGTAGATTCAAACCTAAGAACCAAATAAGCACCTCTAGACCTTTGTAATTGATCCATATGGACTTGTTCGGACTAATTGCTACATCAAGCCTAGGAGGTAGCAAATACGCATTTGTCATCATGGATGATTATAGTAGATACACATGGATTTATTTTTTGGCACACAAAAGTGAATGCTTTAGGTATTTCTCTAAGTTTTATAAACTTGTTCAAAATGAAAAGGGTTTTATGATTTCATCAATTCGAAGTGATCACGGTGGTGAATTTTAAAATCATGATTTCTAAGAATTTTATGAATCTAATGGATATAACCACAACTTCTCTACTCTAAGAAATCCTCAACAAAATAGAATAGTAGAAAGAAAGAACAAAAACTTACAAGAAATGACAAGAACCATATTAAACGAACATAGCCTACCCAAATATTTTTAGGCTGAAGCCAGAAATACGAATGCTATGTTATGAATAGGGTTCTAGTAAGACCACTACTTTCCAAGACTCCTTATGAGTTGTGGAACAACAAAAAAACCCAACGTTTCATACTTTAAAGTCTTCAGATGTAAATGTTTTATTTTGAATGAAAAAGAAATCTATTCTTTAGGTAAATTTGATACAAAATCCGATAAAGGAATTTTTCTTAGCTATTCTTTTGTTTCTAAAGCATTTTGTATCTTTAACAAAAGAACTTTGATTATAGAAGAATCTATTCATGTTATTTTTAATGAAGTTTCTGAAGTTAAGAAAAATGATTTTGATGATGATGTTAATTTTGATTCTTTGAATTTAAATGAAACCCTTTCTCCATCTAGCAACTTGGATGTATCTTCTTCCAAAACATCCTTATCCAAGGATTGGAAGTATGTAGATGCTCATCCTAAAGAACTAATTATAGGAGACACATCTAAAGGGGTTCAAACTCGTTCATCTCTTAAGAATTTTTGTACAAACGTCGCTTTACTCTCCCAAATTGAACCTAAATATATTGACAAGGCCTTGAAAGATGATTCATGTGTCATCGCAATGCAAGATAAGTTAAATCATTTTAAGAGAAATGAGGTGTAAAAGTTTGTTCCGAGGCTAAATGACCATTTAGTTATTGGTACTAAATGGGTCATTAGAAACAAGTAAGATGAACCTGGTATCGTGGTTAGAAATAATGTTAGATTAGTAGCCAAAGGTTTCAATCAAGAAGAAGGGATCGATTATGAAGAGACATTTGCTCCTGTGGCACGATTAGAAGCTATAAGGATGCTCCTTGCCTATGTTAGTAGTAATAATTTTAAGTTATTTCAAATGGATGTTAAAAGTGCTTTTCTTAATGGTTTTATTTCCGAAGAAGTTTATGTTGAACAACCTCCTGGATTTGAGAATGATAATCTCCCTAATCATGTATTTAAATTGACTAAAGCTCTCTATGGTTTAAAATAAGCCTCAAGGGCTTGGTAAGAGAGACTTAGTTCTTTTCTTATTCTAAATAATTTCTTTAAAGGTAAGACCGATACTACATTGTTTATAAAAAATTATGAAAATAATTTTCTTATTGTTCAAATTTATGTTGATGATATTATTTTTGGTTCCACGAATGAATCTCTATGTGAATCATTTGCTAAAAGTATGAGTTTTGAATTTGAAATGAGTTTAATGAGAGAATTAACCTTCTTTTTAGGCTTATAAATCAAACAACTAAGTAATGACATATTTCTTAGTCAAACAAAATACGCTTTAGATTTACTAAAATGGTTTAATATGGATAGCTCAAAAGCTATCAATACTCCCAAGAGTGCCTCCACTAAGTTAGACTTTGATAAAAGTGGAGAAAGCTTTGATCAAAAAGCTTATAGGGGTATGATAGGAAGTCTACTATACCTCACTGCAATTAGACCATATATCATGTTTAGTGTAGGTCTTTGTGCTAGGTTTCAATCTAATCCTAAGATATCTCATCTTAACGCAGTTAAGAGAATTCTTATATATCTTAAAGGTACCACTAATATAGGATTATGGTATCTAAAATCTGAGAACTTTGAACTAATTGCATATGCTGATGTGGATTTTGCTGGATATAAATTAGATAGAAAAAGTACATCTGGAACATATCAATTTTTAGGACACGCACTTGTTTCTTGGTCATCCAAGAAACAAAACTCGATTGCACTATCTACAATCGAAGCTGAGTACATTGCAGCTAGTGCATGTTGTGCACAAGTTGCATGGATGAAAAACACTTTAGATGATTATAAGATTCATCTTAAAAACATTCCCATAAAATATGATAATACAAGTGCAATATGTTTAACAAAAAATCTCATTCAACACTCTAGAACTAAACATATTGATATTAGGCATCACTTTATACGAGATCATGTTAAAAATCATGATGTAATCCTAGAGTTTATTGATACAAAACATCAATTAGTCGATATTTTTACAAAGCCTTTAAGTGAAGAACAGTTTGATTTTATTAGAAGAGAATTAGGAATGTTAATTTGTCCGAATGTATGAATTTGATGTATATCTTTTCCGGACTATCTTTCACTTAATGTATTCCTTGAATGGAGCTTTCATGAGTCTATGCCATATCAAGTTTATTTCATATCCTTGCTTCATCACTTAATGATTTTTGATACATGGAATTAATTAACAAATGCATCTTTTAGGGGTTTATCTCTTGTGAATTTTTAATGAGAAATGGATTTAATGTGATCATTCATGGAATTTATTTTATTGGAATTTCTTTTATCCTTCATATGATGATTCTTTCATATGAATTCTTTCTTAATGAAGGAAGAATTTTTATGAATTTTTTAGTATGAGATGAACACTTGCTAGAGTGAAGATTTGATTTCACATGAATATCTTGATCCTTGTGAAAATTGAAGCAATAATTTAATGAAACTCTTTTATCATTTTTTACTTGATTCAAATCATTTCACAAAGTTGGTTCTCAATGGATTTTCCTCCTTATTTTTCTTCTTCATATGAAGTTTTGATGAAAAATAAAAAGGGAGAAGGTGATGGAAGCCATCTCTTTAAATGTTTATAACTTTTAATGTGAGCACTTTTGAATGATACCATTTCATGAATGCTTGAAATATGATTAGTATCATCAAATACAAATTGAAATGAGGTATGAATTTTTATCACACTTGCATTATTGAGTCGTTCTCCTTTTTGTTAATGACAAATGGGGAGAAATAATACAAAAATGTGATAAATTGATGACAAATGTATGCAATGTATTTCATCATATATACTTGAAATGTTTGCTTGATAAATTTTCTTCATTATGATAAGATATCTAGAGCTTAACTTGCTATTTTACAATTGATAACTTGCCATAGAATGATGAATTGCTATCTTTGTCATCTTTCATATTTGAAATATCATACTTGAAAATGGATGTCATGCCTTGATATCATTTTGAGAATGTTAGATCATGATAGTAATCATGATGTGCATATTGATAAGTTTAAATGAATCTAACTTATTAGTTTGATACTTGAATTCAAAGGCTTTGAATTCAAGAGTGTCTTTTCTCAAGTATGACATATAGATAGGGGGAGTTAAGGTTAACTTCATCATCAATTGATTGTCATCATAAAAAAGGCGGAGATTATTGAATCTCATATTTTGATGATGAAGTCAATTGTAATTTGTTTGATCTAATATATATGTTGAGAAAAGTGTGCAGGATTAACTATGATAGTAGTAAGATATAAAATAGGTGTTATGCCGGAGTCAAGATCGATATCATATTGGGAGTTCGAGAGTTCGTTGGAAGTCCAGACGTTCGTCGGAAGTTCTGCCGGAACCAACTGAGAAGTCTAGGAGCTTGCCAAAGAAGCTCATCAGAACTTGCTAAGAAGATCATCATAAAGTCCAGGAGCTTCCCGGGAGTCAGCCGGAGCATTGTCGAGAGTTCATCGGATGTTCATCAGAAGTACGTCGAAAGCTCATAGGAAGAGCAATTGATGCATCGGAACAAGAAGTGCAGTAAACATATCTTAATTATCGTAGTTAGAGCATAAATTATGTTAGAATTGAGAGGTAATCCCACTAACTTAATTAGGGGCTAATTAGGCTCTTAACAGGGATGAATTAGGTCAAATTAAGCACCTAATTCAGCCCTTGAATTCTTGGCCGGCGGTGGCACTGCTTGGAAAGTAGTGCCCCAGGAAATCTGGGCGATGGTACCACCGGTAGTTATTACTGCCAATGGTGGTACCACCCCTGTTAGGTGGTGGTACTGCCAGAGCTCGGTCTTCGAGCTTTGTCAGGCGATGGTACCGCCCAGACTGAGCGATAGTACTGCCCAGTGTCAGGTGTCAGGCGGTGGTACCGCCAGGACCCCGGAAATCCGGGATTAGACACTTTTTGGCTCCATTTTTGAAGCCATTGGGGCCTATAAAAATCCACCCTTTTCTACATGAAAGGACACGAAAGCATTGAGATAATCTTAAGTTGTTGGGGTGTAAAAGTGTTGTAAACAAGTGCTAGAGTTCTCCTCCTCCCTTTCTAAGTTTTGAGATCATTCAAGAGAGATGTGAGACTTGTAAGGGTTCTCTCCTAAACCCATGAAAAGGAAAAAGCGCTGTAAAAGAGGTGGTTGGTCTTCATCTATTGAAGGAAGACCTTTAGTGGACGCTGGAGACCTCGTCGGAGGAGGAATCCGAAAGTGGATGTAGGTCATGTTGACCGAACCACTCTAAATCATGGTTTGCTTTTCATTTGAGCAATTTACATTACTACAAATCTCCTTAATTCTCTCTTGCACTTTTACGAAAGCTTTCAAGTTCATAATCTCTCCAAAACAGATTGAATCAAAACCATTTTCGTCCGAATCAGTTTTAATCGAAACAAAAGTCTTCCGAATTCGAAAAGTTTTCCGCTACACTAATTCACCCCCCCTCTTAGTGCCGCTTTTGATCCTAACAGGGATCACCAGCAACGTAACCCCACAAGAGGCCCGACCGACCCGAGTAGCTACTCCCAAGGCGCCCAACTCTGCCTTTGAACACTTCTCGTACCGAGATCTTTCTCCAGATCAGGGAGAAAGGGCTCTTGCGACAACCCAATCCCTTGAAAGCTACTTATAAGGATCGATCTAAATATTGTAGGTTCCACCGAGATTACGGCCATAGTACGGAAGACTACATGACCTCCGAAATCAAATTGAAGAGTTGATCCGGAGAGGTCACCTCAGGCGCTACCTCAAGGAACCAAGATAAGCATTGCTACACCCCAGGGGTCCCATCGAGAAGCAAATCGATGTCATCACCAGTGGCTGGTTGCTGGCGGCAACAACACAACGGTGAGAAAGGCCTACGCTCACAGCACGGTGGAGAAGCCTCCCTGGCCCAAGTTCAAACCCATAATCACCTTCGAAACCGAAGAGGTCAAACGCTCCCACTATGACGATGCTTTAGTGATCTCCATCTAGATCACCAACGCTCGGGTGAAGAGAGTGATGGTCGACACCGAGAGCTCTGCCAACGTGCTGTACCTCGACGCCTTCAAGAAGCTTGGCTTAACTAATGAGGACCTCACTCCCATGGCATCAGCGCTCACCGGATTCATGGGGGACTCCATCTCCCCGCTCGGACCCACCATCCTTCCCGTTACCATCAGGGAAGAACCGAGAGCTAAGACAACGATGATCACCTTCATGGTAGTCGACCTTCCCTCGGCCTATAATGTCATCCTCGACTGCCTGACACTCAATAAATTGAAAGCAGTGGTCTCCACCTACCATTGAGCCATCAAGTTTCCGACCTCAACAGGGGTCGGGGTATCCCGAAGTAACCCCAAAGAATCAAGGCGGTGCTAGCTAACGGCGGTCACTCTTCCAGAGAAGTTGTGGCCCCAGCAAGTCCTCGATCCCCATGAGGAAGCCAAGATACCAACACACCTGGAACCACCTGAACAACTTACCGAAGTACTCTTGAAAAGGGACCGACCTAACATGACCGTGAAAGTCAGAACAACACTCCTTGAAGAAAACCAACTCCAACTTATCGATTTCTGAAGAAAAATGCTGATGTGTTCGCATGGTCCTCAAAAGATATGCTTAGGATCAATTCGGGGGTGGCCCAGCACCACCTCAACGTCCACCCCGAGGCATGACCTATGAAGCAAAAGCTGAGAAAGTTTGCCCCTGACTGACAAAAAGCAATCAGCGACAAAGTAGACTGTCTTAGAAAGGCTAGATTGATAACTGAAGTTAAATAACCCAGGTGGTTGTCAAATGTAGTCCTTGTTAAAAAACACAATGGAAGTTGGAGGATGTGTGTTGACTATTCTGATCTCAACCGAGCGTGCCCCAAAGATTGCTATCCACTCCCGAGAATAGATCAGCTGGTTGATGCCACATTAGGCTATGAACTTCTCACATTTATGGATGCGTTCTCGGGCTATAACCAGATCCAGATGGCACCACAAGATCAAGAGCACACTGCTTTCATTACCGACAGGGGAATATATTGTTATAAAGTAATGCCTTTCGGCCTGAAAAATGCTGGGGCAACGTACCAAAGGATGGTCAATGAGCTGTTCAAGCAACAACTCGGGAGGGTCATGGAGGTATACATCGATGACATGATCGTGAAGAGCAAGTTGGCAAGCACACATCTAGCCAATCTAGCAGAGACCTTTCAGACCCTCAAGCGATTCGACATTCGCCTAAATCCTTCGAAGTGTGTCTTACGGGTCCGTTCGAGGAAATTCCTCGGGTTTGTCATCCACCAAAGAAGAATTGATGCCAACCCGAAAAAGGTTCGGGCCATAACAGAGATACAGCCTCCACGCTCGATCAAGGAAGTGCAGTGCCTCGCCTTCCTTCTACCGAGCTCTCCGGTAGGTCGATAGCTTTGCATGGACCTCGGAATGCGAGGAAGCCTTCAAAAAGCTGAAGTCATATCTCACCCGATTGCCCCGACTCGCATCACCCACGTTGGGTGAAGTCCTTGGTCATTACCTTGCAGCCTCGGCACAAGAGGTCAGCTCGGTGTTAACTCGAGAGGCACCATCAGCACAGTAACCCATCTATTATGTCAGTCACATTCTCGTCGGACCTGAGGCATGATACCTCCCAATAAAAAAGTTGATCCTCACACTGATAAAGACGGCTCGAAAGCTACGACCATACTTCCAAGCCCACACGATTAAGGTGATAACCAACTAACTCCTACGACAAATCCTCCCGAAGTTCGATGCCTCTGGTCGGATTCTACGATGGTCAGTTGAGCTCATCAAATTTGACATCCAATACACCCCTAGTATGGCCATAAAAGCCTAGGTATTGGTCGACTTCATCTCCGAACTAACCCCCGAAGACCATGCTATTGGACAGGGACCCAACGAGTGCACATGGACCCTATATGTGGACGGTGTTGAATCTCGGATTTTGATGATGAAACTAATTGATTGTGTTTAGATGTTTAACTGTATTTTGAGTGATACAGGTCTACTCGATTAGGATTAGACAGTTGACGTAGGAGGAATTGACGTTGCGCCGGAGGAGATCACGTCAGGATATTGGATGGCAGAAGGCTTCGGACATCGGGCATCGGGCCAAGGAGAGCGGAATTGCGCCAAGGATATCGAGGTTGCGGAGGTCAACCGCCGATTGGGCAACAAGCTGCAAGAGAGGATGATGCGCTGAAGAATCGGACGAAGCGCCAACCAATGACGTGCCGGGCAACAGAATGTCAATTCGCGTTGTAATTACTATCTAGATCGGAGTAGAGTTTTGGCTTGCATGTGCAGGATTAACTACGATAACGATGAAGACATAAAGCGAAACAAAGTGCGGAGTCAAGCACGAAGGATTCATTGGGAGTTCAAGAGTTTGACGGAAGTCCGAAGGTTCGTCGGGAACGCTGCCGGAACTAGCCGAGAATGAGTAGGGAGCTTGCCGAAGGGTTTTTCGGAAGCTCGCCGGAAGGTTCGTGGGAAGTTCGCGGAGTTCGCCAAGAAAGATCGGAGCTTGCCGAAGAAGCTCGTTGGAACTCACCAAGATCAAATCGTGAAGTCTAGGAGCTTGCCGGGAGTCCGCAGAATGGTTTCCGAGAGTTTATCGGAAGACCGCCGGAAGTTTGCTGGAAGCTCGCCGGAAGAAGTATTGACTTACGGACTTTGTAATAGCTTATAAAATATCTTTAAATTCGTAGTTAGCATGTTAATTAGGGTTAGGATTAGGTATTAATCCTATAACCCAAGTAGGGGCCAATTGGGCCCGAGTTCGGACTCGTTTGGGCAAAGTTTGGAGCCCAACTAGTGAGCTGAAACACTATAGGCGGTGGCATCGCCAGATTAGGCGGTGGCACTGCCTAGAACCCGAGAACTAGGCGGTGGTACCGTTGGACTGAGCGATGGCACCGCCAGCCTCAGAAACCCAAGAGAATTTAAATTTTGGAGCCCAAATTTGAATCCTCTTAGGGCCTATAAATGCCCCTCAATTCTCAGCTGAGATTACAACCTTTTGAAGAGCAATAGTTTGGGTTAAGAGCCTTAGAATAGTCTTAGCAAGTCTTGTTTTTCATATTGCATAAGTGTTCACCTCCTCCCATCTTGTTGAAAAGAATTGTAAGAGTGTGAACCACTTGTAAAGGTTGTAAGAGGGGTATTAGTCCTTCCCCTACAAGAGATTTGCTAGTGGAAGTTGGGAGACTCTTCGAAGAAGGCTTCGCAAGTGGATGTAGGTCATTTTGACCGAACCACTTTAAAACTACTGTGTTATCTGGTTTGCATCCTAATCTTGCCATTTACATACTGCAAATTTCTTTACTTAGTCATTATGCTTCCATACGTCTCTAAGTTATCAAGCTTCCAAATCGGTTCTCATTGATATCGTTTGTTATCGTGCGAAAGATTTTTCTGAAACCAAAGTTTTAATCTGCTACACTAATTCACCCCCCCCTCTTAGTGCCGCTCTGATCCTAACAATTGGTATCAGAGCCACGGTTTTCTACTTTGGTTTAACTCCCAAATAGAAATGGCTCTTTATGGCTTTCAAGAGGGTCACTCTCTCATTCGTCCTCCCTTTTTCAATGGGACGGACTACACCTATTGGAAAACTCGAATGAGAGTTTTCTTACTTTCGTTGAATCTCGAGCTTTGGAATATTATCGAAAATGGATTTAAAAAATCTTCTCTTCCGATGAGCGAATGGGATGAATTGGAGAAGAAAGTTTTTGCTTTAAATGCAAAGGCTATGAATGCCTTATATTGTGCACTTGACAAAAATAAATTTAATCGCATTTCGATTTGTGATTCAACTTTTGATATTTGGAGAACTCTTGAGGTCACTCATGAAGGCACTAGCCGAGTGAAAGAGTCCAAAATCAATATTCTTGTGCACTCTTACGAACTTTTTCGGATGAAACCAAGTGAGTCCATCGGAGACATGCACACCCGTTTCTCGGATGTCATCAATGGACTCAAAGCTTTTGGTAAAAGTTTTTCTAACTTTGAACTAGTCACTAAAATCTTAAGATCCCTTCCAAAAAGTTGGGAACCAAAAGTTACGGCTGTTCAAGAGGCCAAGGACCTTAAAACATTTCCTCTTGAAGAACTTGTTGGGTCTCTAATGACCTACAAAATGAACAATGTGACAAAAAGAAAACTTGAGAACAACCTTCTAAAGGATAGGAAGAATTTGGGACATAGAACACATGAAGACCACTCGAGGATTAGCTCAAGTGATGGTGAACTTAAACTACAAATGAAACAAAAATTAAAAAGAAAAAAGAATGGAACTACTTACTTTGAACGCAAGAAGAACAAAAATTGGGATGAATTGAACTCTTCCGAAGACAAGGAGAAAATCAAGAAAGGCGAGGTGGCAAACTATGCCTCAACCACTCTCAACAACGAGGTAATCGAAATTTCCCTAATTTATTTCAAAATTACATAATACTTTCATGCGTCATTTTTAATTTAGTTTAGGATTAATTTTCTTGAAAATTGCATGTGTTATGTTAATGCAATAAAATGTTAGATATAAATCTAATGCTTATACACCTAGTAAGATTAATCTTATCTATGTGCTTGAGAAGTAAGAATGTATATTTTGACGATTTCCATATTGATTTTCAATGACGATGCATGGCTTTTGAATGGAAGGCTTGATGATTTTTTTTTAACCTTATCTTTGGTTTTCAAACATGATGTATGGTTTTGACATATGAACAAAATTTGAGCATGCTAAGATAAAGTCAATCGTATAAATTAAAACTAAAGAAGTTTTAGTTATCTATAAGAATCATTCAAAATTATGTTCAATAAAACCAATTCAAAATGATGGAATGAAAATATTAAATGTTTCGATACCATTTTATGCATGAGATTTTAAAAGTTATACATAATGATCTTGATGGTTTTTATGAAGAAATTTATTTTTCGATCCTAAATGATTGATGATATATATATATATATATATATATTTTGGCACAAAAAGGACAAAGGCATGCTTATATGAAATAACTAAATAGATAAAAGTATTTTTCTTGAAAATTCTTGGTTTGATGAATCTATTTTATCATCTTTTTATGAATATCTTGAAAATGATTTTGATTTGATGATTTGAATTTAAATGAGCTTTATCTTGATTTTTTGAGATTTATAACTTGAGATTTACTATATAAAAATCAAGATCTTGTATCCTCAATGTTCCTTTTTAGCATCTACTATCCAAATGAATTATGATTGGTATCATTGCTATATTTCTTCTTATCGTGCACTAAAGAGATAATTTTTCTAACTGAATCATGATTTTTCGGAACCATAATTCTTTTTATGATTCATAATGAATTGAGAAATTTTATATGCTTGAATTAATATCTTGTTCTCTTATAAGATTGAATGAATTTTATCTATATCATGATCTCCTAAGATTTTTCCTTGATTATTATGATAAATCTATGTATACCATTTTGAATCTCTTGAAAGTAATGTTGAGATTTTGATGAATTTGACAATTTAAATTTGAATGAGTTTGTATTCAAATTATGATCTTGATTTCTTGGATTTACTACTTGAGATTCTTTTTTAATCACAATCTCTTCTTTGTACACCTACAATTTTTGTTATTTATAAAAGGAAGATATTTGATAAAATGAATCATGTCTTTTGGTATTCAAATGGTCTTATCTTTGATGATATGATTTCTTTATATCTATGATACAAATGCCTTGAAATGATTGAAATATTTTACACTTTTATGCTCTTCCCTACTTCTTTCTTGTTTTCAATGATAAAATAGGGAGAAGATTTGATCATGCATGGTAGGATATAATTTGACAAAATTGATACCATTATGAAACATTTATGATTGGCAATGATGCATACAATACTTGTGCTTTCTAATTATGATGTGATGTATTGCATATGATGTAAATCATGATTTAAAATACTATGAGTTATTGCCAAAAAGATGTATCATGTATGATATGCTCATAATGTTGATTGATTTATTCAATATCGCGCATGAATGAAATATAAGGTTTTTGAAATAGTGCATGTTTTAATTTGAAAATATAATGATGCACAAATGAGATTGATACTTACCTTTGTCATAATTGATGTGAAGGGTCTTTCCTTCTTTTTGACAACGACAAAGGGGGAGATAGCTAGCTTGCACAAGACAAGAGAAGCAAAAAATTACAAACGTACACATCGCAAAAAGGGGCAAAACTTATTAGCTTGCTCATCTCGAAAGCAAGAAATGCTATCTTGTAATCTCAAGCAAATGAGCTATCTTGCCTATTTCAAGAAGCAAAACTTGCAACTTGCACATTGCAATAGGAAGCAAGAATCATGAGCTTACATAAGAAAACTATCTTGCATTTGCTTTCGAAATTTTTACTAGCTTTTATGTAGTAAAACTTGCATATCGTAAAAATTTCCTAGCTTGATCATTTCATTGAAAGAACTTACTATCTTGAACATCACAAAAGTTTGCTACCTTGCATGATATAAAATTTGCTATATCAAACATCATAAATATTGTTACTTGCAAAGAAAAGCAAAGTGCAATCTTGCATAAGAAGCAAGTGTTGAATTGCCATGATTGAACTTAAGAATCTTGTTATGCTTTTGTGCTTATATGTTGTGATGAAAATCTAGTTTCATGTTGTAAAAACTTGCATATCTTATAAAATAGCTAGAGCTACTTCTCCTTTTTGTTGATGACATAGGGGGAGAAGTATATTGATGACTTCATGCATTGAATTGAATATTTTATATATTTGCATGATGGTTTAAATATTTTTTCATAACATGTGATGAATGTTACTTGGATTTGGGATAATCCAAGTGTTCTATCAATAGCATATTGATAGGGGGAGTTTGGTTAAACTCCGGGGAGTTTAGGTTAACTCTGTTAGTCATCAATTAGTTGTCATCATCAAAAAGGGGGAGATTGTTGAATCTCGGATTTTGATGATGAAACTAATTGATTGTGTTTAGATGTTTAACTGCATTTTGAGTGATGCAGGTCTACTCAATCAGGATTAGACAGTTGATGCAGGAGGAATTGACGTTGCGCCGGAGGAGATCACGTCAGGATATTGGATGGCAGAAGGCTTCGGACGTCGGGCATCGGGCCAAGGAGAGCGGAATTGCGCCAAGGATATCGGGGTTGCGGAGGTCAACCGCCGATTGGGCAACAAGCCGCAAGAGAGGATGATGCGCTGAAGAATCGGACGAAGCGCCAACCAATGACGTGCCGGGCAACAGAATGTCAATTCGCGTTGTAATAACTGTCTAGATCGGAGTAGAGTTTTGGCTTGCATGTGCAGGATTAACTACGATAACGATGAAGACATAAGGCGAAACAAAGTGCGGAGTCAAGCACGAAGGATTCGTTGGGAGTTCAAGAGTTCGACGGAAGTCCGAAGGTTCGTCGGGAACGCTGCCGGAACTAGCCGAGAATGAGTAGGGAGCTTGCCGATGTGTTTTTCGGAAGCTCGCCGGAAGGTTCGTGGGAAGTTCACGGAGTTTGCCAAGAAAGATCGGAGCTTGCCGAAGAAGCTCGTTAGAACTCACCAAGATCAAATCGTGAAGTCTAGGAGCTTGCCGAGAGTCCGCAGAATGGTTTCCAAGAGTTTATCGGAAGACCGCCGGAAGTTCGCCGGAAGCTCGTCGGAAGAAGTCTTGACTTACGAACTTTGTAATAGCTTATAAAATATCTTTAAATTCGTAGTTAGCATATTAATTAGGGTTAGGATTAGGTATTAATCCTATAACCCAAGTAGGGGCCAATTGGGCCCGAGCTCGGACTCGTTTGGGCCAAGTTTGGAGCCCAACTAGTGAGCTGAAACACTGTAGGTGGTGGCATCACCAGATTAGGCGGTGGCACCGCCCAGAACCCGAGAACTGGGCGGTGGCACCGCTGGACTGAGCGATGGCACCTCCCAGCACCCGAGAGATCGGGCGGTGGCACCGCCACCCTCGGAAACCAAAGAGAATTCAAATTTTGGAGCCCAAATTTGAATCCTCTTGGGGCCTATAAATACCCCTCAATTCTCAGCTGAGATTACCACCTTTTGAAGAGCAATAGTTTGGGTTAAGAGCCTTAGAATAGTCTTAGCAAGTCTTGTTTTTCATATTGCTTAAGTGTTCACCTCCTCCCATCTTGTTGAAAAGAATTGTAAGAGTGTGAACCACTTGTAAAGGTTGTAAGAGGGGTATTAGTCCTTCCCTTACAAGAGATTTGCTAGTGGAAGTTGGGAGCCTCTTTGAAGAAGGCTTCGTAAGTAGATGTAGGTCATTTTGATCGAACCACTTTAAAACTACTGTGTTATATGGTTTGCATCCTAATCTTGCCATTTACATACTGCAAATTTCTTCACTTAGTCATTATGCTTCCATACGTCTCTAAGTTATCAAGCTTCCAAATCGGTTCTCATTGATATTGTTTGTTATCGTGCGAAAGATTTTTCCAAAACCAAAGTTTTAATCCGCTACACTAATTCACCCCCCCCTCTTAGTGCTGCTCCGATCCTAACAAACGGGTCGATAATCGTCGAGGGAGCAGGGGCCAGACTCATCCTCAGGAGCCCAACCGGAGAAACCTATGAACGGGTGCTTTGACTACGATTCAAGACCACCAACAATGAAGCCGAATATGAGGCATTACTCCACAGACTGTGCCTTGCCCTGGAAATGCATGTGTGCGACCTCGAGGTCTTCATCGACTCTTAACTAGTGATGGGACACATCAACGGGAGCTACGAAGCTCGAGACCCAACTATGGCGTTATACTTGGCGAAAGTAAGATGGCTCGCTTGTCGCTTCGGCTGCCTCTCGATTACGAGGATACCTCATACACAGAACGTGTAGGCTGTTGCCTTAGCCAGGCTGGCCTCTGCTCGCAACCCGGGAGGAGCCCTGACAGTTGAGTCCCTCATGGCCTTGATAGTGTTGACCCGCGACGTTGCTAGGGCCAAGGTCTCGCCAAACTGGATGGAGGAAATCCTTCGCTTCAAGAGGGATGGGACATAACCCGATGACCCGACGGTCACGCGATGACTAAGACGAACCCAAGCCTGGTACTGTGAGATTGGTGGAAAGTTGTACCGAAGAGCCTTCTCTCAAGCCCTCCTACGCTGCCTCTCACCACTTGAGGATGAGACGGTCCTCGCCGAGCTCCACGAGGGAATCTTTGGGGAGCACATCGCCGGTTGAACATTGGCCTTCAAGATCCTTAGACAAGGATACTATTGGCCGACCATGTGCCAACATGCCCTATCGTATGTGCGGTGGTGCCAACAATGCCAAAGGCACACCCAGTTACAGCACCAACCCGCGGTCCCCCTCGCTCCGATGGACGCGGCTTGGCCCCTTGCCCAATGGGGTCTTGACCTCCTCGGGCCCTTCCCCCCAACTACGGGGCAATGATGCTTCCTCATCGTCGGGGTTGACTACTTCACGAAGTGGGTCGAGGCTAAACCCCTAGCATCTATCACGAAAAAACAAGTCCAAGGCTTCACATGGAGGAACATCATCACTCGGTTCAGGATCTCGAAGGCCATCATCACTGACAACGGAGCCTAGTTTAACAATGCCAAGTTCAAAGCCTACTATCAGTCCTATGGGATACAGTTGAAGTTCAGCTCGGTCACACACCCCCAGACCAATGGTCAGGTCAAAGTCACGAACTGAGCAATTCTGGAAGGCCTCAAAAGGAGGGTGACCGAAGCGCATGGAGCCTGGGTAGATGAACTCCCTAGTGTCTTATGGGCATTACAAATGACCACCAAAGCTGCTTTGGGGGAATCCCTGTTCAACCTGGCGTTCGGAATCGAGGCGATCCTCCCGCCCGAAATGGTATTCCCAACTCAGCGCACTGACGCCTTCGAAGTAGACAACTCCGAGGAAGGCCTTAGGGCTAGCCTTGACTTACTCGAAGAGAGAAGGGCCGAGGTGCACCTACGTACCCTGGCATACAAAAAGGCCACAACCCGACTTTACAACCGTAGGGTCCGCCCATGACTGATCAAGTCTAGAGACCTCGTCCTTCGAAAGACCGAAGCAAGTGACCTAACCCGAGCAAGAGGAAAGCTTGCACCAAACTGGGAAGGTCCCTATTGGGTCTATGATGTGGTTAGAGAAGGAATTTATCATCTCGAAACCATAGAGGGAAAACCTCTACCAAGGATGTGGAACACCACAAATCTCAAAAAGTTTTATCCTTAGACATGTCAGATATGTCAAAAACATAAACATGTTTTCCATAATTCAAAAGGCACATACATTATGATTGGTCCAGGCATTACAACTCAAAAACTCAACCCGACCAAGAGACGAAAAAAAGGGAGATTAGAAACACCCCTAAATTCGGGGGACCCTCTAGGCTGTCATCGAAAGGGACCTCGTCCGGCATCCCGATGCTTTGGTCCTTAGGTAGATCGGTAAAGGGATCCGACTCCACCTCCAAGTTGGGGCACTTCGCTCGGATGCGAGCAAGGGTGACTCGGTACTCAAACTCATAAGTTACTTGGCCCAACCTCACCAAACCAAGCTTGAACCCCGGGGACCTATTGTATTCGGAGATAGCCTCTTTCACTCTTTCAGGCGCCAGTCAGCGCTCCTCAGCCAAAGCATCTTCTGTCGCTCGGGATGCAGACTGCGTAGCTTCGACGTTTCATGAAAGGGATAGTAGCTCGTCATCCAGAGCCTAAACCTGCCCCTGACTCTCCTTCAATTGATGTTGGGAGTCGACTAGCTCGGCCTTCAGTCATTTGACCTTGGCCTCCAAATCCATGGCACATTGCTCAGTTGCTGCCACGGCCGCTAGACCAGGCCCACCTTTCAGCTCCTCGATCTCTTGGCAAAGGCCCAAGTTCATCTCGCCAATGTGTTCGATCACCCTACCGGCATTGTAAACATGGTCGATCAAGGCCACGGTGTAATGTTGTCCCTGCGTAGGGATTGGCATCAGTGATCGCTTCCAAACAATAGCAAGAAAAATGCAGAATTCGCCCAAACGAGGGACTTGGCCACCCGATCTATTAGCACCACAGAGGGTGAACAGTATAATTGCTTCACCAATGTCGGATGCAGCACCCCCCGTAAGAACTCTTGGGCCACTGACCCATTAGACCAGATCCTACTCTCATCTTTGAGAGTTGGCCATCTAGTGCTGTAAGGAGCCCCCAGCTCCTCCTCTACAAGGTCAGCCATACTAAGGGCCTGAAAAGGCTCCCCTTCAGAGCGAGCATGGATGCGACACAAGTCCCGCATTGACTTCGGGCGAACTGTAGATCTCTCTGAAGGGCCTTCACCAGGAGAGCTGGCACACCCCCTCTCCCACGCACGCATCGAACCCTCGCCCTGGAGGCCACCAACTGACTCACCCATCCTTGGGGTCGCTACTCCACGGTTCGCTATACCTTCTGAAACCTTTCGAGTGCCAACCTTGGCCTTCTTCTTCGACTGACCCTATTGGGAACGAGTTGGCACTAAGAGGGGGGGGTGAATTTGTGCAGCAGTAAAAATTATGTCGGTTTGAAAATCTCGTTGCGATTAAATCCATTTCGGATGATGTTAACTTAAAAGCATACGGAAGAGTATAGTGGATGTAAAGCAAGTAAAGAAGAGTAGTTTGCAGTAAATGTAAATTGCAAGAAGTAAATGAAAACCAAGTTATAGTGGTTCGGTTATCGTGACCTACACCTACTCCACCGATTCCTCTTCCGTCGAGGTCACCAGCATCCACTAATGATCTTCCTTTAATAGGCAAAGATCAATCTCCTTTTTACAACTTTATTCTCCTTTTGCAAGCTCAGGAGAGAACCTTTACACCCCCTTTTTACAAAGCTTCCCTCACACTCTCCCTTAGAATGATCTTTAAATTTTAGGAGGAGGGACTCTATACTTTACAAGGGTTTTCAACTCTAGAAACACAAAGTTTTTGTTCACTTTTCTTTCTTCTCCATGTAGGAATAGCTAGGGCATTTATAGACCCCGAATGGTTTAAAAAATAGAGCCAAAATTCAAATCCCCAAAATTTCAAGGTATGGGCGAGACCACCGCCTGCACTTGACAGTACCACCGCCTACACTGGGCAGTACCACCGCCTGCAGTCTGACACTGGGTGGTACCACTGCCCAGACTGGCGGTACCACTGCCTAACATATTCTCGAAGATTGTGCCATGATGGTTTCACCTGTTTGGTCACTGTTCGGGCTTTTCTCTTAGCCCAACATAACCTAAACTTGAGCCCAATTGTCCCCTAATTGGGTTGGCCCAATTCTAATCTCAATTATGTACTAACTATAAATTTTAAGACATTTACTAAGCTAAATTATTCCATAATCTAGGTTTTTTTTTCGACGAGCTTTCAGTGATCTTTCGGTGAACTTCCGATGATTCTCGGTAATGTTCCAGTGGACTCCCGACAAGATCCTAAACTTCATGATAATATTCTTGGGGAATTTTGATGAGCTTCTTCGGCAAGCTCCTAGACTTCTCGGTCAATTCTGATAGAACTTTCGATGAACATCCAGACTTTCGACGAACTCTTGAACTCCCAACGATATCTCATTCTTAACTCCGGAACTTCATTTGCTTTATGCCTTGATCGCTATCGTAGTTAATATTACACAATTAAAACCTACTTTAATCTTTGACAATTATTATAAATCTTGAATCATGTTGTTCGGCATGTCATTGGTTCATCGACGCTTCGTTCGATTCTTTGACGTATCGTCCTCTCTTGCGGCCTATTGCCCAATCGACCAGTTGACCTCCGTAACTCTGATTTTCTTAGTGCAAATTTTGCTCTTCTTGGCCTGATGCTTGAACCCATAGCCTAAAGCCTTTTGCCGATACGTCGACCGATCCTTCAGCTCGACGTCCAATCTTCTGACAGGTTTTTCTCTGGCCCAACATGATTCTTCCTGCTTTAATTGTCTCTCCTTGATCGAAGCTTCCTGCATCACTCAAAACGCAGATCAAATCATAAACACTATCAATTGGTTTCATCATCAAAATATGAGATTCAACAATCTTTCCCTTTTTGATGATGACAATCAATTAATGACAGAGTTAACCTTAACTCCCCCTATCAATATGCCATATTGATAGAACTCTTGGATTCAAAAATCCAAGCAACATGTTATCATAAACTTATGTATAACATCAGCATACTTCTCCCCCTTTGTCATCAACAAAAAGGAGAAGTGTAACTATCAAGTGTTTGAGATATTACAGTTCAAATCATTGCATAATAAACATAATATCAAGTTTTATCATAATGCAAGCTAGCAAATTTAGCAAGTGCTACATCATATAAGCTATCAAGTTTTAGATATGCAAGGTAGTAAGATAGCATGTTCTACAACATACAAGCTAGCAAAAATTTTTTTCATCATTTTAGAAAGTGTAAGCTAGCAATATTTCGAAAGCAAATGCAAGATAAGCTTTCTTGTTGAAGTGTGCAAGCTAGTGATTCTTGCTTCATTTTGCAATGTGCAAGATGTAAGTTTTGCTTCTTGAGATAGGCAAGATCGCACTTTTGCAAGATAGCATTTTTTGCTTTTGAGATGAGCAAACTAATAAGTTTTTGCTTCTTCTTGAAGTATGCAAGCTAGCTAGCAAGCAAGCAAAATTTGCTCCCCCTATATCATTGTCAAATAGAAGGGAAGAATAAAATGTTGTAATTCTTTTCCCTTTTATCAATCTTCACATCATGACAAAGGTAAAGTATCAACCTTATTTCAATATGTTTGTGCATCATTATAGTTTCAATTTACAACATGCATAGTTTTAAAACTTTACATATCATCCTTACTCTATGCATGAAACTAAAAAAAATCAATCATCATATCATACATGATACTCATAAACTAGCAAATTTATATCATTTTAGAGCATCAAAATAATATCATGAGTATTTCATGCATTCATATCATCACACGAAGAATATCAAGAAGAATTAGGTGATGAGATATACTTCAAGAATACAAGGAATTATACAAAGACAAAAAATCATAACATTGTTAGGATCAAGAGCACTAAAGGGGGGGGAATAAGTACAGTGGAAAACTTTCGACGATTAAAACTACGTTTGTACTATAAGAGCGATTTCGGTAGAAAAGCCGATTCGCAAATCACTTTAACTTGTGATCAAGCAAGATGCAGTTAAAGCAAGTCTATGAAGGCAGTTTGCAGTTATGATGGAAATTAGAATGTAAGCGTAAACTGAAATATGATGTTTGTACGATAAAACTGATTTACGTCTAAACGCCGATTCAAAAAATACTGAACTTTGAAACACGATCGTAAATGCGCAGAAGGCAGTAAGCTATTGAGGAGGTTTGTAGTAAAGATAATATGCTCAAAGTAAATGCAAACCAAGATTTAGAGTGGTTCGGTCAATCTTGACCTACATCCACTTTTGGCTTCCTCCATCGACGAGGTCACCGATATCCACTTGAGGCCTTCCTTCAATAGGCGAAGGCCAACCACCTTTTTACAGTTTCACTCCTTTTGACGGGCTTAGGAGACAACCCTTACAGAATTTTCTTTCCTCTCTTGATAGATCAAAACTTGGAAGAAAAGAGGAAGGAGAACTTTTAACTCATACAACACTTTTGAGCTCTAAAAATCATAGAGTAAGATAAGGATTTCAGTGGTTTTTGGTTGCTCTTTCATTGCTGAAAGAGTAGGGTATATATAGGCCTCAAATCAGTTCAAATTCCGAGCTCAAATCTGTCAATTCCCGAAATTCCGAGGTTTGGTGGTTGCACCGCCTGACAAAGCTCAGAGACTGAGCCTCTGGGCGGTGCCATCGCTTGTCAGGGGCGGTTGCACCTCCTACCAGAGCTCAGAGACTGAGCTCAAGTGGTGCCACCGCTTGACTAGGGCGGTGCCACCGCTGACCTAGGCGGTGCCACCTCTGACCAAGTAATCTGGGTCCGAATGGGCTGATCCATTCGGCCTAATTTGGGTCTATCAAGGGCCCAATTGCCCCAAGATTAAGTTAATGTGATCACCTCCAATTTCTATCTTAATCATCGTGCTAACTACGAATTTCATAAGACATTTACTACAACTTGCTCCGGTGAATCAATCGCTTCTTCCGGCGAGCTTCTGTAGATCATCCGATGAACCCTCGGTGATGATCCTACGGACTTTCGGCAAACTCTTGGACTTGTGACGATCCACTTGGCAAGTTCCGACGAGCATCTTTGGCAAGCTCCTGGACTTCTCAGATTTGTTCCTGTAGAACCTCCTGTTGAATCTCGTATTTTAATGATGAAACCACTTGATATGTGTTTATAATTTAAACTGTATTTTGAGTGATGCAGGTCTACTCTATCAGGATTAGACAGTTAATTCAGGAGGAATTGACGTTGCGCCGGAGGAGATCACGTCAGGATATTGGACGGCAGAAGGCTTCGGACGTCGGGCATTGGGCCAAGGAGAGCGAAATTGCGCCAAGGATATCGGGGTTGCGGAGGTCAACCGCCGATTGGGTAACAAGCCTCAAGAGTGGACGATGCGCTGAAGAATCAGACGACGCGCCAACCAATGACGTGCCGGGCAACGGAATGTCGATTCGCGTTGTAGTAATTGTTTAGATCGGAGTAGAGTTTTAGTTTGTGTGTGCAGGAATAACTATGATAATGAGAAAGACATAAAGCGAAACAAAGTGTGGAGTCAAGCGTGAAGGATTCATTGGGAGTTCGAGAGTTCGACGGAAGTCCGAAGGTTCGTCGGGAATGCTGCCGGAACTAGCCGAGAATGAGTAGGGAGCTTGCCGAAGGGTTTTTTAGAAGCTCACCGAAAGGTTCGTAGGAAGTTCGCGGAGCTCACCGAGAGAGATCGAAGCTTGCCGAAGAAGCTCGTTGGAACTCGCCAAGATCAAATCGTGAAGTTTAAGAGCTTGCCGGAAGTCCGCAGAATGATTTCCGAGAGTTTATCGGAAGATCGTCGAAAGTTCACCGGAAGCTCGCCGGAAGAAGTCTTGACTTATGGACTTTGTAATAGCTTATAAAATATCTTTAAATTCGTAGTTAGCATGTTAATTAGGGTTAGGATTAGGTATTAATCCTATAACACAAGTAGGGGCCAATTGGGCCCGAGTTCGGACTAGTTTGGGCCAAGATTGAAGCCCAACTAGTAGGCTGAAAACACTGTAGGCGGTGGCACCGCCCAGTGCCCGAGAGATGGGCAGTAGCACCGCCTGGGGTGGGAGGTGGCACCGCCCAGCACTATCAGGGTCAGAAACTGACAGGCGGTGGTACCGCCACTGACAGGCGGTGGCACCGCCAGCAACGGGAACTCCAAGAGAATTCAAATTTTGGAGACCAAATTTGAATCCTCTTGAGGCCTATAAACACCCTCAAATCTTAGCTGAGATCACAACTTTTTGAGCAGCAATTGTTTGAGAGAAAGGCCCTAGAAAAGTCTTGGATAGTCTTGTTTTTAATTAGCTAGTGTTCTCCTTCTTTCTTGCTGAAAATCTGTAAGAGAGTGAACCGCTTGTAAAAAGTTGTAAGAGGGGTATTCACCCTTCCCTTTCAAGAGATTTGCTAGTGGAAGGTGGGAGCCTCATCGAAGAGGGGCCTCGCAAGTGGATGTAGGTCACTTGACCGAACCACTTTAAAAGCGACATAATCTCTGGTTTGCATTTCATTACTGCTATTTACATTAGTGCAAACCTTCTTACTTGCTTTATTTCATCATTACCTTTGCTGCACAACTTTGCGAATATGTTTTCAAGTTAAGCACTTCCGACTCCGATTTTTATCGTACGAAAGATTTGTCGAAATCAACGTTTTAATCCGCTGCACTAATTCACCCCCCCCTCTTAGTGCCGCTCCGATCCTAACAATTGGCATCAGAGCCCGGTATTTCTCATTTCAGATTTACACTCGAGAGAAATGGCTCTTCATGGCTTTCAAGAGGGCTTATCGGTTTTTCGTCCACCGTTGTTTAACGGATTGGACTACACTTATTGGAAAACTCGAATGAGAGTTTTCTTGATTTCTATGAATTTGGATTTATGGAATATTGTTGAAAACAGTTTTCAACTTCCCTCTAAACCGATGAACGAATGGTCGGATTTGGAGAAGAAGTATTTTTCTCTAAACGCAAAGGCTATGAATGCCTTATTTTGCGCTTTGGACAAAAATGAGTTCAATCGGGTTTCTTTGTGCGAAACGGCTTTCGACATATGGCACACTCTTGAAATCACACACAAAGGCACTTCTAGAGTTAAAGATTCGAAAATCAACTTTTTAATCATGAATTCGAGCTTTTTCGAATGTAGCCAAGTGAAACCATTGTTGACATGTACACCCGTTTTACGGATGTCGTCAATGGTTTACAAGCTCTTGGCAAATGTTTCTCGAATTTTGAACTTGTTAGTAAGGTTTTACGATCACTTTCTAAAGCTTGGGAATCAAAAGTAATGGCAATACAAGAAAGAAAAGATTTAAATATTTTTCCACTTGAAGAACTTATCGGCTCATTGATGACATATGAAATGGTGCGCAATGCACACGATGAACATAATGAACAAAATCACCTTCCAAAGAATAGGAAGGATTTGGAACTCCGGACAAATGAATACCACTTGAGCGATGACTCAAGTGATGAGGACAATGATGAACTTGAACTTCGAACACTAAATCTTAATAAGTTCATTAAACAAAAATCTAAAATAAACAATGAACTTGAACGAAGGAAGAGGCCAAAGAAGAGGAAGGCAACCAAGGATGAATAAAAAACTTCCAAAGATGAAATGGCGAATTGGGCTTTGATGGGCTTCGACTACAAGGTAAGTAACTCAACTCTCTTGAATTACTTTGAAGTTACTTGAAGTTTTTCATGAGTGCTTAATTTAGATAGTAGGAATAGAAAATAAAAAATTATTTTTCAAAAATTATATCATGTTTCTCTTTTTAGCATCTTTGAAAAATTAAAAAATTGATAATGAAAAGTATATTGCTAAGGTTCTTGTATGTTATGTTTTGAAATGTTGAATGATATATGCAACATTAGGGATGATAATTATATGATATGTGATAATGCTTAGGATTAATCCATACATGTGTATCTTGATGATTTTATGACATACATGAGTTTTTTTGATGTAAATGTTGATTTGAAACTCTCATTTTAGATTAACATGTTTTTAGACTAATCGTTTTTTTATGACATATTAAGATGACATAGTGCATGTACATCTATGTATGAATTTCTTGATAGTCTTTTGATGATAGATGTCATATCATGATGTGTTTGGTCTTAACGGCTTCATGACGAAACTTATGTTTCGATGATGATACATGTTTTCACAAAAGACTTGAATACACTCACATGAAATTAATTGTATGAAATGGAAATAAATTTTCTATCCTATTGAAATTAATGAATTTATTTTACTAATTTTGTGAATCTCGAAATTGATTTTGATAACTTGATTATGAATTTCAAGTTAACGATTTGATTTAAATGAGTTTTATCTAAATCATAATCTTGATCTTCTTTTAGTATTTATGAATTGATACTCACAATATGAAAGTATTGTTATTCATGACTTGAATTTGATTGAAACATTGCATGCTTAAATTAATCATTCTCCTATGTTTCAAAAATTCTTTAAATGACTTATGTGATGATTGAAAATTAATTTACTTTATGATAAATCTATGTATATCATTTTGAATCTCTTGAAAGTAATATTAAGATTTTGATGATTTGGACGATTTGAATTTGAATGAGTTTTATCCAAAATCGTGATCTTGATTCCGTGATATTTATAAATTAAGATTTATTATGAATCAAGATTTTTTTCATTTATCGATCTCCCAAGATTTTCTTTTGATTATTTATGAGTAGGTTTTTCAAAAAGAAATTATGCATTTTGGTATTCATATATTCTAATATTTTATAATATGATTTTTATATTCCTTGTATTCATGAAATGTTTATCGCATCACCCAACTACTTTCTTCTTGATATTCCTTATGTGGTGATATAAAATTATGCATGAAATACTCTTGATATTATTTTGATACATACAAATGAAAAGTTATGATCATGAATGGTCGGATGAAATTTGACAAGTTAATACCATCATGATTTGAAACATTTATGATTTAAAATTATGTACGCAATTACTTTTTATTGTGATGATATATGCATATAATGTGCATCATAAATTCTCTAAATAATGAATGCTTGGTATCATAATCAAAATATTGATAAATGCTATGATTTATTACCAAAATGATGTATCATATATGATATGCTCATAATGTTGATTGATTTATTCAATATCGTGCATGAATGAAATATAAGGTTTTTGAAATAGTACATGTTTCAATTTGAAAATATAATGATGCACAAATGAGATTGATACTTACCTTTGTCATAATTGATGTAAAGGGTCTTTCCTTCTTTTTGACAATGACAAAGGGGGAGAAATATTGCTCACTCAAGATGCAAAATTTGAAAACTTGCACATTGCAAAAGAAGCAAAACTTGCAACTTGCACATTACAATAGGAAGCAAGAATCGTGAGCTTACACAAGAAAGCTATCTTGTATTTGCTTTCATAATTTTTTGCTAGCTTGTATGTAGTAAAACTTGCATATCGTAAAAATTGCTAGCTTATAGTCTAAAGAGAAGCAATCAATAGCTATCTCAAGAAGACCAAACATGCTAAACTTATACATCTTTAATCATTAGATTGCATGATGATAAAACTTGATATTATGTTTTTCATGCAATGAGTTGAACCCATATAACAAATACTTGATTGTGGTACTTCTCCTTTGTGTTGATGACAAAGGGGGAGAAGTATGTTGATGACATAACATGTAATGCATAAGTTTTATGTATATGTTCATGATGATGTGTTGCAAGTATTCATGATGAATATTGCAATGACTTGAATTATGCTTGAATTCAAGGTTCTATCAATATGGCATATTGATAGGGGGAGTTTGTTTAAACTCCGGGAGTTAAGGTTAACTCCGTCATCAAGTGGTTGTCATCATCAAAAAGGGGGAGATTGTTGAATCTCGTATTTTGATGATGAAACCACTTGATATGTGTTTATAATTTAAACTGCATTTTGAGTGATGCAGGTCTACTCGATCAGGATTAGACAGTTAACGCAGGAGGAATTGACGTTGCGCCGGAGGAGATCACGTCAGGATATTGGACGGCAGAAGGCTTCGGACGTCGGGCATCGTGCCAAGGAGAGCGGAATTGCGCCAAGGATATCGGGGTTGCGGAGGTCAACCGCCGATTGGGCAACAAGCTGTAAGAGAGGACGATGTGCTGAAGAATCGGACGAAGCGCCAACCAATGACGTGCCAGGCAACGGAATGTTGATTCGCGTTGTAGTAATTGTCTAGATCAGAGTAGAGTTTTAGTTTGTGTGTGCAAGAATAACTATGATAATGAGAAAGACATAAAGCGAAACAAAGTGCAGAGTCAAGCGCGAAGGATTCATTGGGAGTTCGAGAGTTCGACGGAATTCCGAAGGTTCGTCGGGAATGTTGCCGGAACTAGCCGAGAATGAGTAGGGAGCTTGCCGAAGGGTTTTTTGGAAGCTCACCGAAAGGTTCGTGGGAAGTTCGTGGAGCTCGCCGAGAGAGATCAGAGCTTGCCGAATAAGCTCGTTGGAACTCGCCAAGATCAAATCGTGAAGTTTAAGAGCTTGCCGGGAGTCCGCAGAATGGTTTCCGAGAGTTTATCGGAAGATCACCGAAAGTTCACCGGAAGCTCGCCGGAAGAAGTCTTGACTTATGGACTTTGTAATAGCTTATAAAATGTCTTTAAATTTTTAGTTAGCATTTTAATTAGGGTTAGGATTAGGTATTAATCCTATATCCCAAGTAGGGGCCAATTGGGCCCGAGTTCGGACTAGTTTGGGCCAAGATTGAAGCCCAACTAGTGGGCTGAAAACACTGTAGGCGGTGGCACCGCCCAGTGCCTGAGAGATGGGCGGTGGCACTGCCCAGCACTGTCAGGGTCATAAACTGACAGGCGGTGGCACCGTCACTGACAGGCGGTGGCATCGCCAGCATCGGGAACTCCAAGAGAATTCAAATTTTGGAGCCCAAATTTGAATCCTCTTGAGGCTTATAAATACCCTCAAATCTCAGCTGAGATCACAACTTTTTTAGCAGCAATTGTTTGAGAGAAAGGCTCTAGAAAAGTCTTAGATAGTATTGTTTTCAATTTGCTAGTGTTCACCTCCTTCTTTCTTGTTGAAAATCTGTAAGAGAGTGAACCGCTTGTAAAAAGTTGTAAGAGGGGTATTCACCCTTCCCTTTCAAGAGATTTGCTAGTGGAAGGTGGGAGCCTCATCGAAGAGGGGCCTCGCAAGTGGATGTAGGTCACTTGACCGAACCACTTTAAAAACGGCGTAATCTCTGGTTTGTATTTCATTACTGCTATTTACATTACTGCAAACCTTCTTACTTGCTTTATTTCATCATTACCTTTGTTGCACAACTTTGCGAATATGTTTTCAAGTTAAGCACTTCCGACTCCGATTTTTATCGTATGAAAGATTTGTCGAAATCAACGTTTTAATCCGCTGCACTAATTCACCCCCCCCTCTTAGTGCCGCTCCGATCCTAACACCTCCGACGACCGTCAAACTTCCGTCGAGCTCTCGAACTCCCAACGTGATCATAGTCTTGACTCCGGCTCAACTCCTGCTGGATGTCTTACTTTCATCGTAGTTAATCTTGCACACTTATCTCAATATATGGATTAGATAACAAATGACAATTGACATCATCATCAAAATCCGAGATTCAACAATCTCCCCCTTTTTGATAATGACAATCAATTGATAACGGAGTTAACCTTAACTCCCCCTATCTATGTGCCATAATTGAGATAAGTCATTCTTGAATTCAAAGTCTTTGAATTCAAGAGACATATTGATAAGTTAAAATCATTTAACCTTTTCAATACTCCCATCATGATGTATCTCTCTGAAAATGATGTATGATGTCAAGGCTTGACATCCATTTTCAAATTTCAAATGTGAATGATGGTAATGATAGCAATTCATCATATGGTAAGATATCAACATATAAAATTTCGAAGTAAGATTTTGATATCTTAATATGATGCACACATTTGAAGTATTTTAACAATCATAGCATTTCATCACATGGTAAGATATCAACACGTAGGACTACGATGCAAGTTCTTGATATCTTAACATGAGGCAAACATGGCATATTGCTAATATGGCAATCATAGTTATCATTAATTCATATATTTTCGATGATGCAAGCATGGCATAATCATAGCATCAATTCATATATCTACTTTTTTCAATATAATATGTCATTTATAGCATCAATTCATATATTTCTCTCCCTTTATCATCAACAAAAAGAGAATAATATAAACAACTTTTAAATATACGTGCGATGCCATAAGTAGGTTCATGTCATTTATCTATACAAACATCTCAAGAAAAACATGACATGAAGATTATAGAGTGAAAACTTATTCCTTTTTATTTGTTATTATCTTTTTGCATGAAGGAGGAAAGCCATTTGTGTAGTTCAAATCAATAGGATATTAAGGCATGCTTTACAAGGATCAGGATATTTATGTGAATCAAATCTTTGCACATAAAAATATCTTCCTTTTATAAGAAGGAATCATCAAATATATTTCTCAAAGAGAATATTTTTCACATGATAAGTCTAAAAGATATGCATTTGCTAGATGATTTTATTTGTCAAAAATCAATGATGTGAATCAAACTATATGTGACATATGTTTATTAAGTCCGAAAGAGAATAATGTATTCATGAAATCCGATTGGAACTGAAAATTTAATTTAACACTTTCATGCAATCGGACAAGACTATACAATCATGAAGACATGCTCACTATTATGGAAATTTTTGTATTAATTTCCAACATGTTATTTTAGGCATGTAATGGTAATTAAGTGATTTGATCATTCAATCAATAAAGTCCGAATAATAATTTTAACAAGTTTATGCATTCGGACACATCAATATTCCTAATTCTCTTCTTATGAAATCAAATTATTCTTCACTTAGAGGTTTTGTAAAAATATCAGCTAGTTGATGCTTAGTATCTATGAACTCTATGATTACATCATGATTAATAATATGATCTCATATAAAGTGATGTCTAATATCAATATGTTTTGTTCTTGAATGTTGAATGAGATTCTTTGTTAAACATATTGCACTCGTGTTATCACATTTAATGGGAATGTTTTTAAGATAGACTTTATAATCTTCTAAGGTATTTTTCATCCACACAACTTGCACACAGCATGCACTAGGTGCAATATATTCAGCTTCGGTTGTTGATAGTACAACTAAGTTTTATTTCTTAGATAATCAGGAAACAAGGGAATGTCCCAAAAATTGACATGTTCCTGATGTGCTTTTTCTATCTAGTCTACACCCAGCAAAATCCGCATCAGCATAAGCATTTAACTTAAAATTTTCGGATTTTGGATACCATAATCCTAGATTTGTGGTACCTTTAAGATATCCAAGTATTCTTTTAACCGCTTTGAGATGAGATATCTTAGGGTTCGATTGAAACCTAGCACAAAGTCCTACACTAAACATGATATCTGGTCTAGTTGCAGTGAGGTAAAGTAAACTTCCTATCATACCCCTATAAGTTTTTTTATCGAAGCTTTCTCCACTCTCATCAACTTCTTAGTGGAGGTGCTCATAGGGGTGTTAATAGCTTTTAAGCTATCCATATTAAATATTTTCAGTAGATCTAAAGTATATTTAGTTTGACTAATAAAGATGTCATTGCTTAGTTGCTTAATTTGTAAGCCTAAGAAAAAGATTAATTCTCCCATCAAACTCATTTCAAATTCAAGAATCATGGTTTTAGCGAAAGATTCACAAAGAGATTCATTCGTAGAACCGAAGATAATATCATCAACATAAATCTGAACAATGAGAAAATTATTTTCAAAATTCTTGATAAACAATGTAGTATCAACCTTGCCTTTTGTGAAATTATTTTCAATAAGAAAAGAAATAAGTCTCTCATACCAAGCCCTAGGGGCTTGTTTTAAACCATAGAGAGCTTTAGTTAATTTAAACATATGATTAAGGAGGCTATTATTTTCAAATCCAAGAGATTGTTCAACATAAACTTCTTTGGAAATAAAGCTGTTAAGAAAAGCACTTTTAACATCCATTTGAAACAACTTAAAATTATTACTACTAGCATAGGCAAGGAGCATCCTTATGGCTTCTAATCGAGCCACAAGAGCGAAGGTTTCTTCGTAATCGATACCTTCTTCTTGGTTGAAACCTTTGGCCACTAATCTAGCCTTGTTTCTAACCACGATACCATATTCATCTTGGTTGTTTCTAAAGACCCATTTAGTACCAATAACTAAATGGTCATTTGGCCTAGGAACAAGCTTCCATACCTTATTTCTCTTAAATTGATTTAATTCATCTTGCATTGTGATAATCCATGAATCATCTTTCATGGCTTCGTCAATACATTTAGGTTCAATTTGGGAGAGAAAAGCGGCATTGGCACAAAAAATTTTAAGAAAAGAATGTGTCTGAACCCCCTTTGATGTGTCTCCTAAGATTAGCTCCTTAGAATGAGCATCTACATACTTCCAATCCTTGGGTAAGGATGTTTCGGAAGTGGATGCATCCAAGTTGCTAGTTGGAGAAGGGGCTTCATTTAAATTTAAAGAATCGAAGTTAACATCATCATCAAAATTATTTTTCTTGATTTCGGAAATCTCATTGAAAACAACATGAATGGATTCTTCAATAATTAAAGTTCTTTTATTGAAGATACAAAAAGCTTTAGAAACTGAAGAATAACCAAGAAAAATTCCTTTATCGGATTTAGCATCAAATTTTTCTAAGGCATCTTTTTCATTCAAGATGAAACACTTACACCCAAAAACTTTAAAATATGAAATATTAGGTTTTTTGTTGTTCCACAACTCATAGGGAGTTTTGGTGAGTAGGGGTCTTACTAGAACTCTATTCAAATATAGCATGTAGTGTTTATGACTTCGGCCCAAAAATATTTAGGTAGGCTATGTTCATTCAACATGGTTCTTGCCATTTCTTATAAGTTTCTATTTTTTCTTTCTACTACTCAATTTTGTTGAGGATTTCTTGGAGTAGAGAAGTTGTGGTTGTATCCATTAAGTTCACAAAATTCTTGGAAATCACGGTTTTGAAATTTACCACCGTGATCACTTCTAATTGATGAAATCATAGAACCCTTTTCATTTTGAACAAGTTTATAAAACTTGTTAAAATATCTAAAGCAATCATTTTTGTGTTTTAAGAAGTAAGTCCATGTATATCTGCTATAGTCATCTATAATGACGAAGATGTATTTGCTATCTCCTAGGTTTGATGTAGAGATTGGTCCGAACAAGTCCATATGGATCAATTGCAAGAGTCTAGAGGTGCTTATTTGATTCTTAGATTTGAAACTACCCTTAATTTGTTTACCTAATTGACAAGCATCACATACATTATCTTTAATGAACTTAATATGAGGAATTCCTCTTACAAGTTCTTTGGATGATATTTGAGTGATTAGTTTCATGCTAGCGTGACCTAATCTTCTATGCCATAGCCAAGCATCCTCATTTAAAATCGAGAAACACATTTAATTACATAGATTATTGATGTCAATGGTGTATATGTTATTTTGTTTTAATACAATCATAAATGTGTTGTTGTGTGGTTTTTCAATGATGCAAGCATTAAATTCGAATTTGACAATATATCCTTTATCACATAATTGACTAATGCTCAAGAGGTTATGTTTTAAACCATCAACTAACAAAACATCTTCAATAAAGAAGTTGGATTTGTTACTTATGGTTCATTTGCCAATGATTTTACCCTTGTTGTTGTCTCCGAAGGTGACATAGTCTTCATCTATGCTAGTGAGCTTAGAGAATTGAGATGGATCTCCGGTCATATGCCTTGAGCATCTACTATCAAGGTACCATCTCTTGCTCCTAGCTTGTGATGGTATATGTCTCTACAAGAAAGGATAATTTTTAGGTACCCATTTACTTTTGGGTGCCTCAAAAACTGATCTACATTGTTTATCATGTTGCATAGAGTTTATCATGGTTCCTTTAGGAACCCAAATTAATTTGTTTGGACTAATTTTCTTGATTGGACAATAATGTGTTTTGTATCCATGTTTGCAACAAAAGTTGCATTTACTTTAGTGTCGAACATGTAGGATGGGGCCTTTTATGAAGGTGGTTGGATTTTGGTGAGGATTTCTTACAAATCTGATTCCACTTATTTTGGAAATGTGACCCTTGTTTGTAAGGATCATGTTCAAAGATTTGCTACCAACCTCGAATTTCTTCAAGGTGTCCTTAAGTAGCAAGTTTTCCTTTTGGATAGTTTCTAGATCATGACGTTTTATACAAGAACCTAAACTATCATGATATTCAGTTTTTAACTTATCGAAATTACAAGTAAGACTATCATGCTCCTTTTTTAGCAATTTGTATTTTTTACTAATAATCTTGCATTCATCAAATAAGTCGTGGAAGACATTTAATAACTCATCAAATGATAAATCTGCATCAATTAAATTTGTTACCTCCTCTCCAATGGCCATTAAGGTGTAATGAGCAACTTGCTCGGTGTTGGACTCCTCTTCTTCGGACGCGCTCGAGTCAACCCACGTTGCTTTGAGCACCTTCTTCTTTGATGTTCTCTTCTTGGCTTGGGGACAATCACTTTTGTAGTGTCCCGACTTTTTGCACTCGTAGCAAATAACTTGGTCCTTTTTGGGTTCAAGTTTATTTTTTGTGTTATTTTAAAACTTGTTTCTCTTAATGAATTTTTTGAATTTCCTTGTTAGAAGTACCAAGTCATCGTCACAGTCCTCATGACTTGAGTTTTCTCTCAAGTGGTCATCTAAAGTTCTAAGTGCCATATCCTTCCTATTCTTTGGAAGGATGTCTTCTTACTCTTCATGAGCCTTACATGTCATTTCATAGGTCATTAATGACCCGATTAGTTCTTTAAGAAGGAAGTTGTTTAAATCTTTAGCCTCTTGAATAGCAGTGACTTTAGGGTCCCAACTCTTAGGAAGGGATCTTAGAATCTTATTTACGAGCTCAAAATCTGAAAAACTTTTGCCGAGTCCTTTTAGACCATTGACGACATCTGTGAAACGGGTGTACATGTCGCCAATAGTCTCGCTCGGTTTCATTCAGAAAAGTTCGAAAGAGTGTATCAAAAGATTGATTTTTGACTCTTTCACTCTACTTGTGCCTTCGTGAGTCACTTCAAGTGTATGCCAAATATCAAACGCGGTTTCACAAACCGAAACACGATTAAACTCATTTTTATCAAGTGCACAAAATAAGGCATTCATAGCCTTTGCATTAAGAGCGAAAATCTTCTTCTCCAATTCATTCCAATCGATCATTGGAATAGAAGACTTCGAAAATCCATTTTCGATAAGATTCCAAAGTTCAAAATCCATTGAAATAAGGAAGATCCTCATTCGGGTCTTCCAATAGGTGTATTCCATCCCATTGAACATGGGTGGACGTGTAATAGAATGGCTCTCTTGGGGTTTCCGGCATATGCCATCTCTCTCGGGTTTTAATTCGTTTGAGAGTTAACCTCGCTTTGATACCAATTGTTAGGATCAAGAGCACTAAGAGGAGGGGGGGGGGTGAATTAGTGCAGTGGAAAACTTTCGATGACTAAAACTGCGTTCGTACGATAAGAGCGATTTCGGTAGAAAAGCCGATTCACAAATTACTTTAACTTGTGATCAAGCAAGATGCAGTTAAAACAATTCTATGAAGGTAGTTTGCAGTTATGATAGAAATTAGAATGTAAGCGTAAACTGAAATATGATGTTCGTACGATAAAACTGATTTACGTCTAAACGCCGATTCGAAAAATACTGAACTTTGAAACACGATCGTAAATGCACAGAAGGCAGTAAGCTATTGAGAAGGTTTGCAGTAAAGATAATATGCTCAAAGTAAATGCAAACCAAGATTTAGAGTAGTTCGGTCAATCTTGACCTACATCCACTTCTGGCTTCCTCCACCAACGAGGTCACCGACGTCCACTAGAGGCCTTCCTTCAATAGGCGAAGGCCAACCACCTTTTTACAGTTTCACTCCTTTTGACAAGCTTAGGAGACAACCCTTACAGAATTTTCTTTCCTCTCTTGACAGATCAAAACTTGGAAGAAAAGAGGAAGGAGAACTTTTAACTCATACAACACTTTTGAGCTCTAAAAAATCATAGAGTAAGATCAAGATTTTGGTGGTTTTTGGTTGCTCTTTCATTGCTGAAAGAGTGGGGTATTTATAGGCCCTAAACTAGTTTGAATTCCAAGCTCAAAACTATTAATTCTCGGAATTCTGGGGTTTGGCGGTTGCACTGCCTAACTGGGGCAGTCACACCGCCTGGCAGAGCTCGGAGACTAAGCCTCTAGGCGGTGCCACCGCTTGTCAGGGGCGGTTGCACCTCCTGGCAAAGCTCGGAGACCGAGCTCAGGTGGTGCCACCACTTGACTAGGGCGATTGCACCGCCCAGCCAGAGTTCGGAGACCGAGCTCAAGCGGTTGCACCTCTGTCAGAGGCGGTTGCACTGCCTAGCCAGAGTTCGGAGACTGAGCCCTGGGCGGTGCCACCGTCGACCCAGGCGGTGTCACCTCTAGCCAGGTAATCTGGGTCCGAATAAGCTGATCCATTCGGCCCAATTTGGGTCTGTCAAGGGCCCAATTGCCCCAAGATTAAGTTAATGGGATCACCTCCCATTTCTAACTTAATCATTGTGCTAACTACAAATTTCTTAAGACATTTACTGTAACTTGCTCCGGTGCGTCAATCGTTTCTTCCGGCGAGCTTCCAGCGATCATCCGATGAACCCTCGGTGATGCTCCTGCAGATTTCCGGCAAACTCCTGGACTTGCGACAATCCACTTGGCAAGTTCCGACGAGCATCTTTGGCAAGCTCCTGGACTTCTTGGATTTGTTCCCGCAGAACCTCCGACGACCGTCCGGACTTCCGTTGAGCTCTCAAACTCCCAACATGATCATAGTCTTGACTCCGGCGTAACTCCTGTTGCATGTCTTACTTTCATCGTAGTTAATCCTGCACACTTATCTCAACATATGGATTAGATAACAAATGACAATTGACGTCATCATCAAAATCCAAAATTCAACAAACATGAAAGATGAGAATATGTGAATACTAAAAGACATAATTCATTTTGATAAATCTCCTCTTAAATATTCAAAGAGAAATCTTAGAAGATCAAATAATAAAAGATATTCAAATGAAATTTTAGTCAAAAATTTCAAAAAATATATTCTCTTTAGTAAATCGCAAAAGGAAATGTAGGAGAAAAAGATTTCAATTAATGCATAAGAAATCCTATGATTCATATAGAAAATCTCCTCTTTAATAAAATACCAAAAAAAATCGTAGGAGTACAAAAAGAGATCTTGATTAAAAAAAAATCTCAAGTAATTCTAAGAAATTGAGATAAAACTCATTCAAATTCAAATTATCAAATCAAAATCATTTTGAAGATATTCTAAAAAAAGAGATAGGTTTATTAGTCTCTCCTTTTTGAAAAGTTGATAAAGTAGATAAATTTTTGAAGGAGAAAACTTTCTTTTTTTTAGTGATTCAATTCATAAGATTGATTTTATAGAAGCATGTCTTTTTCATTTATACCAAATAATAACATACATCAACGTTTAGGATAAAAAAATAAGTTTCATCATAAAAACCATCCATCTTGTTTATAACAGAAAAAACAGTTTTCATTGCGATAAAGATCAATAAGCCATGAATCACAAAAATCATCATGCATAATTTCACATTAAGCATGATATTAAACCTCTTAATATTTTCATTAAGACATCAAGCATGGTTTCAATCAAAATCGAAAATCATCAAGATACACATTATTTCTTCTTGAAAAACATACATAAGATTATCATTAGATTTAAATCTAACATTTTATTCCTTTAACATAAAACATGCAATTTTTATTATCATTTTCAAAATTACTAGCATGATCCTAATTTTTACATTTTCATTACATTATTAAACATGTAATTTTCAAGAAAAATAATTTATCTAAACTAAATTAACAATAACTCATGAAAAGCACATGTAATTTCAAAGTAAACTAAAGGAGTTTCGTTTGAGTTGTTTACCTCATTGACGAGAGTCACCAAAGTAAAGTTTGCCACTTCGTCTTCATCAGTTTGCTCCTTGTCTTTGGATGCACTCGTTTCGTCCCAAGTCACTTTGAGTGCTCTCTTCTCCTTTAGCAACTTATTTTTAAGTTTATTTTTATTTTTTAATTCTTATTTAATGAACTTTTTAAATTTTATAGTGAGGAGTTCAAGTTCACCAAGCTTATGCTTGAGTGGTCTTCAATTGTTCTTAGTCTAAAATCCTTCCTGTTCTTTGGAAGGTTATTTTTAAGTTTAGTTTGTACCACATGTGTCATAAAACTCATTTCATAGGTCATTAAAGGCCCAATTAATTTTTTGAGTGGAAGCTTATTTAAGTCTTTTACCTCTTGTATGACAATTACTTTTGAATTCTAGTTTTTATGAAGAAAATGTAAAATTTTGTTTACAAGTTCAAAATCAGAAAAGCATTTGCCAAGAGCTTTTAAACCATTGACGACATCCGTAAAACGAGTGTACATGTCAACAATGGTTTCACTTGGCTTCATTCGAAAAAGTTCAAAATCATACATTAAAAGATTGACTTTAGAATCTTTTACTCTACTCGTGCCTTCGTATGTGATTTTGAGAGTGTGACATATATCGAAACCCGTTTCACAAGTAGAAACCCGATTAAATTCAGTTTTATCTAAAGTACAAAATAGAGCGTTCATAGCTTTAGCATTGAAGGAAAAAGTTTTTTTCTCTAAATCATTCCAATCTTTCATTGGAGTAGAAGACTTTTGAAAACCACTTTCGATAATATTTCATAAATTCAAGTCCAACAAAAGCAAGAAAACTCTCATTTGAGTTTTCCAATATGTGTAGTTCGTCCCATTGAACAAGAGATGACGAATGAGAGAGTGACTATCTTGAAAGCCGAAAGAGTTATTTGTCTTTGGGTGTTAAACCAAGTGTGAAAAATGAGGCTTTGATACTAACTGTTAGGAACGAGTCGACACTAAGAGGGGGTGAATTAGTGCAGCAGTAAAAATTACGTCGGTTTGAAAATCTCGTTGCGATTAAACCCGTTTCGAAAGATGTTAACTTAAAAGCATATGGAAGAGTGTAGTGGATATAAAGCAAGTAAAGAAGAGCAGTTTGCAGTAAATGTAAATTGCAAGAAGTAAATGCAAACCGAGTTATAATGGTTCGGTCGTTGTGACCTACATCCACTTCATGGATTCCTCTTCCGTCGAGGCCACTGGCATCCACTAACGATCTTCCTTTAATAGGTGAAGATCAACCACCTTCTTACAACTCTATTCTCCTTTTGCAGGCTCAGGAGAGAACCTTTACAACCCTTTTTTACAAAGCTTCTCTCACACTCTCCTTTAGAATGGTCTCTAAACTTTAGGAGGAGGGACTCTATACTTTACAAGGGTTTTCAACTCTAGAAACATAGATTTTTTGTTTATTTTTCTTGCTTCTCCATGCAGGAATAGCTAGGTTATTTATAGACCCTAAATGGCTTAAAAATTGAGCTAAAATTCAAATCCTCGAAATTTTAGTGTACGGGCGGTACCACCTCCTGCACTGGGCGGTACCATCGCCTGTAGCCTGACACTGGGCGGTACCACTGCTTGACAGTCTTGGAGACTGAGTCTAGGTGGTACCATTGTCTAGACTGGTGGTACCATCACCTGACACATTCTTGAAGATTGTGCCATGATGGTTTCACTTGTTTGGTTACTGTTTGGGCCTTTCTCTTGGCCCAACACAGCCTAAACTTGGGCCCAACTGTCCCCTAATTGGGTTGGCCCAATTCTAATATCAATTATATGCTAACTATAAATTTTAAAATATTTACTAAGCTAAATAAGTCCGTAAGTCTAGGTTTCTTTCCGGCGAGCTTCCGGTGATCCTCCGGTGAACTTCCGATGATCTCTCGGCAATGTTCCAGTGGACTCCCGGCAAGCTCCTAGACTTCACGAAGATCTTCTTGGCGAGTTCTGATAAGCTTCTTCTGCAATCTCCTAGACTTCTCGGTTAATTCCGGTAGAACTTCCGACGAACATCCGGAATTCCGACGAACTCTCGAACTCCCAACGATATCTCATTCTTGACTCCGGAACTCTATTTGCTTTATGTCTTGATCACTATCATAGTTAATCCTGCACAATTAAAACCTACTTTGATCTTAGACAATTATTACAAGTCTTGAATCATGTTGTCCGGCATGTCATTGGTTCATCGACGCTTCATTCGATTCTTCGGCGCATCGTCCTCTCTTGCGGCCTATTGCCCAATCGACTAGTTGACCTCCGCAACTCTGATTTACTTGGTGCAATTTCTGCTCTTCTTGGCCCGATGCCCGAACCCAAGCCTTCTGCCGATACGTCGACCGATCCTTCGGCTTGACGTCCAATCTTCTGACATATTTTTCTCTGGCCCAACATGATTCTTCCTACTTTAATTATCTCTCCCTGATCAAAGCTTCCTGCATCACTCAAAACACATATCAAATCATAAATACTTTCAATTGGTTTCATCATCAAAATCCGAGATTCAACAGACTTGCCTCCGGCTCCTTAGGCGACTTCGACCCACGCACCGGTGTGCCCTTTTTTGAAGAAACCCCGGAGCCGGATCCTTTGCACTCCCGAGTCAGTTGGACTACGACCGAAGAGCAGGGCATCCCCTTCAGAATATGGAGGTTCATCATTTTTATAAAACAAAGGTACGATTAGTAAGATGTCAAAAAAAAAAAAAAAAGAGAGAGCACCCCGGGCATGAATCTGATCATACCCCTAGTGGCTAGGCTTAGCCTCGCTTCAACCAACCACTCCTCGGTCATCCCCCTAATGGCCCGAGAGGAGGATAAGATCTCTCTCAGTCACTCCACGCGCTCAGTCTGTTCATGTGAAAGAAAAGGGGGAACACGTTGTTAATAGTCCGAGAGGTCCACTAGACGTAAAACCCCCATCCTCGACTACAACTCACTAAGAGATGATGGGTCTTCTGTTGGGAAATCATGGGGGCGACATCATATGCGCAGCGGAAGAACAAGAAAAACAAAAATCCCCGATTCCCAAAAAGATGTTCGTCGTCGTGCGAAGATTGGTGCACAAAAATCCGCAAAATACAAAACTGCGTATAGAGATTGTGTTACCTAGGGAGATCGTATATCCCTGTTTCGTTGCAGATCCTTAGGAGAGGGTGAAGGAGGTCAAGAGGCCTCCTCTCTAGTGGTGATCCACACAGCAGGGTTGCGACGACCCTCCTCAAAACTCCAGGCCTCTGAGGTGGAGAGGGAGAGGAGAATAGGAAAGGCAAGCAAAGACTCTAGCCTATGAGGCTGTGAATCCCTCCTATTTATAGAGATCCCGTGTCAAACCCTAATGGGTCCTTCCCTAGTGGGTATTGGATCTGCATCCAATAAGACAAGGGCTCCGCCGGGATATCTCATATCCAAACCTCTACTCATCGTAATGCCTACCATATGTGTGTGACCCTCTAGGCCCAATATCGAGCTGGCCGTGAGTCATACCTATCGGAACTCCTTCTAACTCGGTGAATTATTATCTCTGTAATAATTCACTTTCGACTCATCATCGACTTTTATGGGACGTACTAGGCCACTACACCATAGTCCCCATTTGATACTGGGGGAATCCAATCCATTGGACCTATCGTCCTCGCTACCATGTACCTATAGTCCCTCATCCATCTAATATCCCGAGGCCGTATATCGAGCATGGTGTTGTCGGATCCATACGGTTTCTACTCGAAGTCTCGCTCTAATCGGATTCTCCTCGGGAGAACTCTTTCTCTCTCAACCAATGACCACGGCGAGGGATTTGTCTGAGCAAGAACACATGGGATATTCCTCTCATGACGCCGAGAGTGGATGATCCTCTATCGACACTCAATAACCCTCGTAAGGTCGACTACCACTCCCAATGACCAGCTGTACTAGATCTGGGACAGCAAAACCTATAAGTCTGGTATCAAAGAGTGGAGCACTCATACAGGACATCCTTGGTGTCTCAAGTCTAAGGACCAGATACACCACTAGGACTACGGAATCGCTGTCTGACAATAAGGCATCATCAACCATCAAAGATTTCCAGAACGGATCAATCGCTGCTCATTCTCCAATGAGCACTGCATCAGATCCCTAGTGTCCCTACACGAAAGCGACTATGAGACCAAATTTGCATCCATCATATGGACGGGTATACAGCACACCCGTCCTATCCGGTTATCCACGATGTCCCTCTCGGTAACCTATGACCGGGATTATTTAGGATATGTGTTTAAAGGTGAATCGATCTCATTATCGTGATCTCATCACGATCCGATTCCCATTGCACAAATCCAAGGACATCACAATATATATATATATATATGCATTTATACAATAGTTATAAAGTGATATACGCCAAAATATAATAAGCAAAAAGATTCTGTATCAAGTCACACGTGCCATCACTCACGTGATTGGCTTGCTGGGCACCTATGACTAGCAATCTCCCACTTGACCTAAAGCCAATCACCTATGTGTCTGATCCCCATCAGACCCTCGCGGACGCTCAAAAGACAAAATGAGACAACGGCTTTGGCAAAGGATCTGCAATGTTATCTTCGGATGGAACTCTTTCCACTGCTACATCTCCTCGGGTTATGATCTCTCTTATAGCCGGAACCTCCTCGAATACTTGATGAGACCCGGGTTCCCTTATTTGAGTAATCACCCCATAGTTGTCGCAATATAAGGAAGTCGACTTGTCGCTATCTCAGATCGACTCCCAAATCTGTGATGAACTTCTTCACCCGGACTCCCTCTTTTGCTGCATCTGATGCAGCAATGTACCTCCGCCTCGTGGTCGAGTCGGCAGTGGTATCTTGCTTGGAACTCTTCCAAAGACACTGCTCCTCCATTCAAGGTGTACACATACCCTGAATTCGACTTGCTATCATCGACATCGACTGAAAAACTTGAGTCGGTGTAGCCTTCAACCTTAAGGCTATTACCTCCATATACTAGTAAAAAAGATCCTTAGTCCTTCTCAAGTACTTAAGGATACACTTTATTTTTTCTAGTGCTCCAAGCACGGATCCGCTGATACCTGCTCGTGACACTCAGAGCATGCGCTATATCAGGCCTAGTACATAGCATGGCATACATGATAGACCCTATTGCTGAGGCATAAGGTATCATATCCATGTTCGCCCTTTCTTCTGGAGTCTTTGGGGACATACTCGTAGAAAGCGATATCCCATGTCTCATCGGTATGAGACCTCTCTTGGAATTTTCCATGCCAAACCTTTTGACAATAGTTTCTATGTACCTGGACTGGGACAAGCCAAGCATCCTCTTGGATCTATCTCTATAGATTCTAATCCCCAAGATATAAGATGCTTCCCCTAAGTCCTTCATGGAGAAGTGTCTAGATAACCAAGCCTTTACTGTGGATAGCATTCCTATGTCATTCCCAATGATGAGGATGTCATCCACATATAACACCAAAAAGGTGATAGCGCCCCCACTTACCTTTATGTATACACAAGGCTCATCTTCGTTTAATCTAAGTCATAAGATCTGATTGCCTCATCAAATCTTATGTTCCAACTTCGGGAAGCTTGCTTTAGTCCATAAATGGATCTAAGCAACCTACACACCTTATCTGGGCAGTTCTTGGACACGAATCCCTCAGGTTGCATCATATACACCTCCTCCTCGAGGTTCCCGTTGAGGAATGCGGTTTTCACATCCATCTGCCAGATCTCATAATCATAGTGTGCTGCAATAGCCAATAGAATTCTGATGGATTTTAGCATTGCTTCTGGGTGAAAAGTTTCGTCAGAGTCAACACCTTGCCTTTGACGATACCCTTTAGCCACTAGCCTTGCTTTATAGGTCTCTACCTTTCCATCTACTCCGATCTTTTTTTTAAAGATCCACTTGCAAACCGATGGGTACAATACCTTGGGAGCATCAACTAGGTTCCAAACCTTATTGGAGTACATAGAATCCATCTCGAATTCATGGCTTCTTTTTCACTTCCCGAGTCTATACTCATAATAGCCTCCTCGTGGGTCCCAGGATCAATATCCTCTACATCCTCTGCTCTAATATGTCCCACATATCTCTCGGAGAATGGGATACTCTATCGGACCTGCGTAAAGTTGATACTTGTGTATTAGGTACCCCAAACGGACTCGGTCAGAGAGTGGTGCTTGAGCTTGATTCTCCAACCTCGCTCAATTCTATCATTCTCCCACTGTCTCCGTCAAGAATGTGTTCCTTCTCAAGGAACACTGCTCTCTTAGCTACAAAGACCTTTTGGTCCTCGAGATGATAGAAATAATAGCCACAAGTTTCCTTAGGGTATCACACAAATTTGCATCGCTTTGTCCTTGATTCTAACTTATCGGAGTTGTGTCTTCTAACATGGGCAGGGCAGCCCCAGATCTTAACAACCTTAAGATTAGGCTTCTTCCCTTTCCATATCTCATATGGCGTAGACACTACCGACTTAGTTGGAACTCTGTTCGTAAAGGTAAGTTAGGTTTCTAGGGCATATCCCCGAAATGAGATGGGTAGGTCAAAAAAAACTCATCATGGACCGTACCATATCTAATAATGTACGATTTCTCCTTTCAGAGACACCATTGAGCTCAGGTGTATAAGGAGGTGTCCATTGGGATAATATCCTATGGTCCTTGAGGAACCGAGTAAACTCTGTGCTTAAGTATTCACCTCCTCGATCCGATTGAAGAGTTTTGATACTCTTTTCCAGTCCGGTTCTCCACCTCATTCTTATACTCTCTCTGAATTTCTCAAAGGCCTCGGACTTGTACTTCATTAAGTACACATATCCATACCTTGAGAAATCATCAAGAAATGTAATGAAGTAGGAGTAACCTCCAATGGCATGAGTTGACATGGGTCCACATACATCACTATGTATGAGTTCCAACAACTCATTGGCTCTCTCTCGCTTCTACTAAATGGAGATTTGGTTAGTTTTCCCACGAATGCAAGGCTCACAAGTTGTATATGACACATAGTCGAATGGATCTAGATATCCATCATTTAGCAACTTTTGAATCCTTCTTTCATGGATGTGACCTAGCCTACAATGCCACAGTATGCACCGCTCAACTCATCTCGTTTTTTTTTTTGGTCATATTTACATTCATGATATGTGGAGTGGTGTCTAACATAAATAAACCATTATGCAATGTTCCTTTCGTGATGATCTTATCATCTAATAATATCGAACAACCATTGTTCTCAAAAACAAATTTATATCCACTAACTGTTAAACATGAAATGGAGATAATGTTTTTGATAATAGAAGGAACAAAATAACATGCATCTAATGCAATAAAAGCTCCACTAGGCAGATGTAGGGCGACCTCGCCAACAGCTAATACAGCAACTTTTGCTCCATTACCCATCTTGAGGTCCATCTCGCCTCTCTGTAGTCTCCTAGGCCTTGCCAGAATCTGCAACAAATTGCATATATGATAAGCACTACCGGTATCCAATACCCATGTGTTATCATAAGAGTCTGACAAATGGAGACTGATCATAAATGTACCTAAAACTTCATTAAGCTTTTGTTTCGCCCTTTCTGCAAGGTACTCTTTGCAGTTTCTCTTCCAATGCCCATCTTTACCACAGTGGAAGCACTGGCCTTTGTCCTTTGCTGGGTCTTTCTTAGCAACCTTTGCTTTACCTTGTTTGCCCTTGCCCTTTCCCTTCTTAAGGGACCTTTCTGCTTTCCTTTTCTTTCTGGTCTCACTAGTGTAGAGAACTGGCTTCTTTTTCTTAATAGTACTCTCTGCCTCCCTCAACATATTGAGGAGCTCTGGGAGAGTCAACTCAAGCTTGTTCATATTAAAATTCATTATGAACTGTGAAAAGGAATCTGGTAGGGACTGAAGCACAATGTCCACACACAAGTTATCCTCTAGGACCATTCCTAGACCTGTGAGTTTCTCTATCCACTCAAACATCTTTAGGACATGGTTCTGAACCGGTGTCCCCTCAATCATCCTAGCGCGGAAAAGGCTCTTGGATATCTCATATCGTTGAGTCCTTTCCCTGTTCCTCAAACAATTTGTGGACATGTAGGAGAATGGATCTGGCATCCATTTTTTCATGTTGTCTCTGTAACTCTGGAGTCATAGAGCCCAACATATAGCACTGAGCAAGAGTGGAGTCATCAATGTACTTCACGTAGCGAGCGATCTCATCCTCGCTTGCCCTTCTTTTCTAGCGTAGGCATCATCTCAGTATCAAGGACGTTACCGCGATTTTTTCTCCGGCCAGAGAACAATTCTCAAGTTATGGAGCCAATCCGTATAATTTGGACCAGTAAGGCGGTTGACATCAAGTATGCCACGTAAGGGATTTGAAAAGCGACATTTTCTGAAAATAAAGATGTAGCAGAAATGAATAACATGCAGATTTTGCAAGAAATAAACTATCAAGATATGGACTTCTATCTTAATATGCTCCCACTATTTTACTAACGAGTCACGCGACACCCTCAGCACATGAAACGAAAGTCTCCAACAGACTTCTAGTGGGGATCAGGATCCAATCAGCGTCTTAGTGTAACCTCGAGGGACTCGACCAATCACACTAAGCCTAAAAGGTAGGCAACTCTTGCCGATCACAACTCCTTGTGATTCCCGTCCTGTTCGGCCTCCGAATCACCATGGCCTCGAGGGACTCGACCAACCATGATGCTCGGTTAAGTCAACACCTTCGTTACAAGATGAGTCTGATTTGATGATATACCCTCGAGGGACTCGACCAAGCATACCATGTCCTCAGGTCACCGGTGACATCTCTATTTCGTAAGCAAGATAGCGAATCGCGATATAGGTGAGTCTCGAGGGACTCGACCAACTCAACCTACACCGAGAATCGGTTCCTACTCATAACGATGGAAGGCCACGTGGGTCAATCTAATTGCCTCACGTTTACCGGAATTTAATATTATCGAGATGTTTCTATAATTTGGTCTCCTAATATGACATGTCACATATATATATATTTAATATATATCTACATCGCATGCAAATATATATACATATCTAGCATGTGTATAAGCAATCACATCGGATGATCATGGACCCACGACCCTAATATGATTAGGCCCGGCCGATGAGGCCTAATCACTCACATCAAGATCTATGTGTGCAACGGTGCATCTCCATGCCCTTGTGATTGTCCATCTCGTCCTCGTTTGCCTCGACGACATCTTGATGCATCTCCATGCATCACGATCGTCCGCCTCTCGTGGTCCCGCTATCGCATCCACGCTCCCGCCGCCCTCCTCATATGATTACAACTTAATCATAGGCACGCAGTTCGAAACAATAAACGAAAAAATATAATGGAGGTTCGTAGACCTCAATAATAATAATCACAAGTACACACATCACACGGTCCATGATCATCCGTCCCACATCATCATACATCACATGTATAAATAATCATCATCATGTAGGACTACTAGATAATAATAAAAAATAATAATCAACTAAACCTTTTAATTAATTAATATTTTTCTGAAATCGGGGACATGTAGGGAATTTCTCAATTCCTAAGGGTATTTTCATAATTTGGACAAAAGACGAAACCGAATTTCTCAAATTCACGGGGGCAAAACTGTCCTTTTGCCCAAAACCCTAATTCCCTCTGCTGCTTTGCTGCTGCCACCACCTTTGCGGGCGCGGGTTCTTTAAGGCTTGAGGGCACGCCCTGCAAGGCGACACGCCACCGGGCGGCGATCGCTTCGGGGTGGGCGCCTCCATCGGCGCCGCCGCCTCCGTGGCGATCTTTGTCCCGCCAGCGGTCGCCCCTGGGGGTTTCGCCAGCGGAGAACAGCGGCGGGCGTCGTCAGTCGTCTGCCTGGCTGGCGGCAGGGGCGTCGTAGCGTCGTCACCCTGGCGGCAAGCGGGTCGTCATGTTAAAGTCGCTGCCTGCTGGCGGCGTTTTCTTCCTTTCGGGCGGCGCGCTCCTGCGGCGGCGGCGCCGCTGCCCCGCGGGCGGCGGCGCCGCTTCCTTCGCGGCGGCATCGCGCCACCTCTGCGGGCCCTCTGCCGTCGCCGCCCGGCCCAGCCCGGCGGCAAAGCAAACCAGCAATCCGGCCGGCTTGGCCGCAGGGGCCTGGCGCTATACGCTGCCAGCCCGGCTGCGCGCTTACACGCATAGATCGAGGGCAGCAACTGTTGCTGCCCTTTCTCGCTTTTACGTCAACGATTTTGACGTCAATATTCTTCCTAAACACAACACACGCAGTTCAAAACCAATCATTCGCACGAACAACCTGGCTCTCGACCCACCGTTGGGAAATCATGGGGGCAACATCATATGCGCAGCGGAAGAACAAGAAAAACAAAAATCCCCGATTCCCAAAAAGATGTTCGTCGTCGTGCGAAGATTGGTGTGCAAAAAATCCGCAAAGCACAAAACTGCATATAGAGATTGTGTTACCTAGGGAGATCGATATCCCCTGTTTCCTTGCGGATCCTTAGGAGAGGGGTGAAGGAGGTCAACCGTCCTCCTCTCTAGCGGTGATCCACACAGTGAGGGGTTCGCGGCGACCCTCCTCAAAAAACCAGGGCCTCGAGGTGGAGAGGGAGAGGAGAATAGGAAAGGCAAGCAAAGACTCTAGCCTATGAGGTCAGTGAATCCCTCCTATTTATAGAGATCCCGTGTCAAACCCAAATGGGTCATTCCCTAGTGGGTATTGGATCTGCATCCAATAAGACAAGGGCTCCGTCCGGATATCTCATATCTCGAACCTCTACTCATCGCAAATGCCTACCATATGTGTGTGACCCTCTAGGCCCAATATCGAAATGGTCATGAGTCATACCTATCGAACTCCTTCTAACTCGGTGAATTATTATCTCTGTAATAATTCACTGACTCATCGATCTTCACGGACGTACTAGGCCACTACGCCATAGTCCCCGACGATGGGGGAATCCAATCCATTGGACCTGTCGTCCCCGCTACCATGTACCTATAGTCCCTCATCCATCTAATATCCCGGAGACCGTATATATCGAGCATGGTGTTGTCGTCATACCCATCACGGTTTCTACTCGAAGTCTCGCTCTAATCGGATTCTCCCGGGAGAACTCTTTCTCTCTCAACCCGAATGACCTGGCCAGGGGATTTGTCCGAGCAAGAACACATGGGATATTCCTCTCATGGCCTTGAGTGGGATGATCCTCTATCGACACTCAATAGCCCTCGTGAAGGTCGACTACCACTCCCCAATGACCACCGTACTAGATCTGGGACAACCAAACCTATAAATCTGGTATCAAAGAGTGGAGCACTCATATACAGACATCCTTGGTGTCTCAAGTCTAAGGACCGATACACCACTAGGACTCTGGAATCATTTGTCGACAATAAGGCATCATCAACCATCCAAAGATTCCGTAAAAGCGGATCAATCGAGTGAACTCATTCTCCAATGAGCACCTGTCTTCATCCCTAGTGTCCCTACACGAAGCTATGAGACCAGCCGCATCCATCATATGGACGGGTATACAGACACACCGTCTATCCGGTTATCACGATGTCCCTCTCGAAAAACCTATGACCGGGATTATTTAGGATATGTGTTTAAAGGTGAATCGATCTCATTATCGTGATCTCATCACGATCCGATTCCCATTGCACAAATCCAAGGACATCACAATATATATATGCATTTATGCAATAGTTATAAAGTGATATACGCCAAAATATAATAAGCAAAAAGATTCTGTATCAAGTCACACGTGCCATCACTCACGTGATTGGCTTGCTGGGCACCTATGACTAGCATCTTCCACCCCTTATTGTTGGAGGGTGCCCCGCTAATCTTAAAACCACTTCGGGTGGTCGGGTAATACCTGCCCTGCCCCTTGCACAAGCGAAAGTAGGCCAAGAAGAGGGTTCATGTTGGTTCGATCCCTACCCCTCGACACTCCCCGAGAAAAACCACTAGATAATGCTAGGAGTTCGGCGCCATCTAGGAGGGTGAGATTCCCCACCAACAGAGGCATTCTTCAATAACCGGGTGCAGCGAAAAGCATAGCCCTGCCTCTAGAGCATCCGTCGTCAGCTCGAACCCATTAGGAAATGGATTGTAAGGACACTAACCAGGAAGCGGAGCATGAAGTCCATAATTCTTCAGGACACTGTAATGATCCCAAATCGGACCTAAAAGGTTCTCGGATACCACCGAGTCAACATCATGCCATGACCTCATCACTTGTAGGGCCGCAAAGGCCTTCGAATCCACCGGGGGCGAGTCACCCGACGAAGAACTAATCACCTCTACCCTAGAACTACCAGAACCCGAGTTGCTGATCTCGGAAATCGACTAACCTGAAGAAGGGGAAGAGGAAGGCGAAGACATCTTGACCTCAAAACAACAAGCAGCAATCCGAGGTGTAATCGGGGAAAATAGCGACTGACCAATGCCACCACATTCCATAGTTAGGGGTTTATAAAGAAGAAACACGCCGCCCCCAAGCTGACATTTGGGCTCCCTGAGGGAAGAAATGATCACAGCATTTAAACCCACCATAACTCCCTAGATCTCCCCAGTTTCGAAGCTCCCGCCAAAAGCTCACTCGTGACAGGAAATTTCCCGCTGGAACCTACGTTGCTTTGCTCGTTATGGCATGTGCACTGTGACGCATGTGTGTGCTACTGCACATGCATTTTGGTGTGCTGCCTGGCAACCGCTGCCCAAATTAGTCCAACATGGATCTGAGTCTAGTTGCTCGGCCAACAGGTTCAGTCTCTACCTAAGTCACATAGCTCGATCTGCTAACCAACGACTCGCCAGCCCAACCTGAGTCCGAGTCTAGTTGCTTGACCAACAAGTTCAGTCTCTGCCCTAGTTGCATAGCTTGGTCTGCAGACCAGCAACTCATCAGTCCAACCTGGGTCTGAGTCTAGTTGCTCGACCAATAGGTTCAGTCTTTGCTCGAGTCGCATAGCTCAGTTTGCCAACCAGCAACTCGCCAGCTCAGTCCTTGCCTGTGTCAAGCATCTCAGTCAACCAACCAGTGACTCTAGCTCCACCCACGCCCGAGTTCGAATGTCCGCCTGATGGTTCCGGCCTTGCCCGAGACCCAAAGCACGGTCCGCCGAGCCACCCCACAACAAATCAGTCTGACCACCCATCATGAGTAATCGATCCACACGTTGTACTTCTACAAACCAGGCACGCCCCTCGCCCTTTTGCAAGGACCCCGAGGCTCGCCTTGGTAGGGGGGGGGGAAGTGATAAGGTATATTTTGGATCCTAGTCAAGTCATGACCTGCGTCGCATCACACCCTTGCCAAGTCGGCACGAGGGGTGCTTCCTCATGCCGAGCCAAGACCCGTACAGAGAGCCACCCTCTTGGCAGGTCCCGTCCTAGAAAGCTGGGGGGGGAGGGGGGGGGAGAAGTGATAAGGTATATTTTGGATCCTAGTCACGTCACGACCCGCGCTGCATCACACCCTTGCCAAGTCAGCATGAGGGGTGCTTCCTCCTGCTGAGCCAAGACCGGTACAAAGAGCCACCCTCTTGGCAGGTCCCGTCCCAAAAAGCTCGGGACGATGCTGTCTGGCACAGTTCCGTGTATACCGGGCGGTGGCCGCACAACGGTACCATCTCATCACTTGGGGGATCGACTGCCATGCTAAATCTACATATGGCCGATCCTCGTGCATCAAAATAAAAGCCCATGATCGACATTTGGCCAGGGGACGAAAAGGGAGAGAGAAATGACCACTAACTTAATCTACGAGGGGCCAAAGTCAGGAACCCCTCAACGAGGGCCTTTGTGCAGGAGCTCGGCCACCCCCGGAGGCACCGCCGACCCAACCGAGGGACGTAGTCCCAGAAGATGGCGTTAGCATCTCGATCAAGAGTCGTGCTCCCAGAAGACGATGTCAACATCCCAACTCCTGATTCAATCAGCACTAGCGCCTCTTCCAACCGACCGAGAACTCGGGACATCAACCTGTGGACCAAGCCGTTCTGACTCCTCGATCATGGCACATTAGTTCACCAACACTTGCAATACTTTCAACAAAGTATTCACTAGCTAGCATATTAAGAAAACAAAAAGGTCAAACCATCAATCTTTGATACGTGGGTCCTGAAAACATGTTGGACAAAGTTTTGCACATTCAACAATTGCACTCTTAATATTAGAAGTATTATAGAAAATATGGTAAATGAGGTTTTAAACCCTCAATATTTTATGATAAGTAGTTTATATTGCTATTGCTTATGATGTTTTAAACATTTAACAAAATTTTATAAACATTAAATATTAAAATTGGATGCTTAGATATATAAAAATTAACAATATAATAAATACCACAGTAAGTGGGCTAGGCTATTAATGGAGCTGACGACCATTTGTAAATATTGCCTTTATTTAGGCCCTAGACCAAGGATGTCTGCCGTGCTCAAGTCCTTAACAAGAAAGGAATCATGAAATAATTCAATTGAAGTATTATTATATTTACAAAAAATGAGAAATAGAAATGAGGTTGCGTTTAATATTAGGGGTGCATAAAACATCATCGAGTGTAAATGTGGTAGTATCATAAGTAAGTGTTGTGGAACCAGTATGAGTTATAGGAAGGCTTTTACCATCACCAATGATGATATCTTCATCGCCACCATAGGGATTGTGGAGAGGCAAATTTTGAAGATCAGAGGTGATGTGATGGGAGGCACCGAGTCCACAATCCAGTTGGGCTAGCTAGTCGTCGGAGTAGTGAGGAGATTTTCCTGAGGCCAATGTGACGGAGTAGGAAGGCGGGGTCAAGATCGACAAACTTTAACGGAGTATCCGATTTTATCACACAACTGGTAGACGACCCATCATTGTTGGCTTGGAGGGGTAGGATACCAAGGCGGACGAGTATTGGAGTTGCCACTTTGCAAGAAGTTATGATTAGAAGGATAAGGGGGGTGTTTCATGGGACCCATAGGATCAAGAATACCTTTGGTGATGTTCGGAGGGTACCGAGTATTCTTCCTCTTAGACTTATGACTGACTTGAGCTGTGATAGTCAGTCCGAGTAGTTTGTCTGCACACTTCAAATATATCTCATAGTCAGTCAATTTATCATAGAGTTCTTCAAAGGAGACTAGCGAGTCGCATGCCCGAATTACAACCGCCAATTCCGTATAGTCATCTCCAAGTCCATTTAGGGTATGAATGATAATCTCCTCATCACATAGGGAATGACCTATCAAAGCCAAGTCATCGATGATAACTTTGATATGTTGTAGATAATCAATGATAGTACTTCCCTCTTGTTTTGTCACCATTAGCTTGGACAGAAGGTTGAGCTTGCGAGTACGCGAATGATTCGCTAAGGTAGTTTGTAGTTTAGACCATGCTTCGGCAGCAGTCCCACATGAGGATATCAATGGACCGACAGATCCATCCAACAACTGAGGCTTGAATGGTATGGAGGATAAGATGTTCTTGACATAGCCATAATTTGAGAACCGGATTTGGTACTGGACTGGGTTCTCCGGGGATGTTGATCATGGCTAGCGAACAACTGAAGGAGCCGTCAACATAGCCGAGCAAGTCGTATCCAAATAAGAGATTAGAAAATTGAGCCTGCCAGGATGTATAATTGCCACCCATTGATAACTTGAAAGGGATTAGCATGACAGTATTGATGGAGATAAGCCCTATAGGAGAAGTATTATAAGACCCTACAGAAATAGTAGCCGGAATATCAGAAGAAAATAAGGAAAACATCCCAGACATTTTGTGTTATTTTTTTTGTTTTATTTTTCACTGAAGAGTGAGCTTTGCATAAAAGGAGGAGGCTTGTGAGAAGAGCAACTGCAAAGGAGGGAGGGAGGAGGCTTGTGAGAAGAGCTGCGATTGTTGCTGCTGTGGCTGCTGCTATGGCTACTGCTACAACTGCTGCTGCGACAGAGGAAGATGCTGTAGGAGGAAGCTGTAGTAGCGATGCTGTTAGAGGAGAAATCTATAGTGATTTGGAGAAATCTACAGCAGAGAAATATGCAGGCAGCGGAGATATCTACAATGGAGATATTTGCAGCAGAGATAAGTGCTATTATACACAATAGAGGCATGGTGCAATGTGCAATAGCGATCACATGCATGGTTGTGGCTGCTTGTGTGTAGTAGCCTTCCGGCAATCGCCTTACCTTGGTCATAGGTGGCTATAATAGTGCCGTTACTTGCGACAGTTGTAGTGTTGCCTTAGACAGACAACTATAGCAATACCACTATGGTGGTGTTTGCTGGTCGTGATCGACATCAACTAGATGTTGAAGGCCATGGTCCTAGCAACGACACAATGGACAAGAATAATCATGATGACTGATGGGGTCATGGGGCCAACGCATGAGCATAATCGCACGCTACGACGAGTGTGTGGGGTTGCCGGTCTATGCGTGTGTACAATTGTACGGTGGGATGATAGTTAGTGACACATGGTCGCAAAGGTGTTCTACTAGTAAAGAACACATGCGTGATATGAATAGCCATGTGTGGGCTTAGCAAAATGGTGCGATAGCACAACACGGTAACCGGTGAGGTCACTGGTCGATCATGTAAGAATAACTGCACTAGTGCAACGACCATATGCGGTGCGCAAGTGGTGGCCAAATGCCTCACGCAACAACAACGAGAAAAAAAGGAAAAAAAAGTTTCACTATTGAAATTATAGTTTTACCTTTATATATCTTTTAATTCCAATTTATATCCTTTTGATTATTCTACCTTTCAAGAATTATATATTTTCACTATATATATCCCAAAATAAAATTATAATTTTGTTCTTCAAAAATTAAAAAAATTAAATTATATCCTTAATTATAAAATTAATTAATTAATTTTATTTTATTCAAATATTTTGATCAAACTTTATCCTAATTATATTTTGGCTACTTAATTGGATTTAGATTCGATCAATCATGTTTTGATCGAATTTGGGAAAGTTAAATTTAATTTTGATTAACTTAATTGGATTGATGTTTAGTCTGCCTACCTAATTAAATAGGGTTAACTAGTCTAATTTAATTTTCTTTTATAGTTTTTCATATAGCATATTGATAAAAATTTTCATGTGATAATTAAATTTTAATTAAATTTTTGGGATATTTGTTTAGTTATTTACATGCATATGTTTAAAATGATGAAGTAATATTTACTTTTTTATATAAATATATAATTTATATTTTATCATGATTATAATTATAATATGATTATTTTCTTTTGTTGATTAATGTTTAATAATTATTATGATTATTTAATTATTATTAAACTATTTTGATATAAATTTAATTAAAAATATTTTATGAATATTATATATAACTTATATCCCTAAGTTTTATCTAATTGATAACTATTAAGGTGACATAGGATAATAGACTTATGAGATATAAATTATAATAAATATTTTATAAGTTATAAAATATTTTAAATTATATCTTATATTATTATGTTAGTCTTATAGTCGTCAAAGTGGCCTAAACGAATAATTTATAAACTTATATTTTATAAAATTATAAAATTTATAAAATAGTTTTAGATGATATTAAAAAATAATATTCATAATAACACACATAAATAAAAATTTTAGATAATCCAAAGAAAAACTTACTTCGACTAATTATATGATGGGTATGATAATATTGTTTTGAATATCTTTACAATTTAGGGCTGTATATCCAAAGATAAAAACACTATTCCATAATGATGATATTAGTATTTTATAAATAATTTTGAATAAACACTAGATATGTCTATACTACAACTAAGGATGAAATATGAATAATATTAATAGTTCATCATATCTTGAAAACTTAAAAAATTAGTATTCTTTTATATTTTATAGTGATATTTTTTTTCTACACACTCTCATGCTTCTAGTGTCCTTGTACTATCTGATTCAAATTATTCAAAATATAGAGCATATGTGGTTCATATTGGGTGTATTAGATTTTGACCTAGTATTATTTATTGAAATGCTTGCAAACTTGTCTAATAAAAGTATAGTGGAACAAATTAATGAGATGAATACATGAGAAAAATATAATACACTTAATTTAATATTTATAAGAATGATAATTATAAATAATATAAAAACTTTATTAATTCTTGTAACTAGCGCATAAGAATATTTGAGGGCTATAGAAGATAAATTTAAATATGTTGATAGGTCATTGGCTGACACATTAATTAAATAATTGACTATAGTTTAGTATGATGATAATCGAGGGATTCTGGGTCATATCTTCAATATGGTTGACAAGGTTATGAAACTTAAAAGCATAGACATGAATGTGGGTAAGTCTTTTCTCTTTCTCCTTAGTTTGGTTTATTCAAGATTTACCATAATACAATTAAGGATAAATGTGACTTAAATAAGTTGACTAGTATGTGTATTCAAGAAGAATTAAGATTAAGATAAGAAAGATCTCATAATGTTCTAGTTACTACTCAAGGAGCTGATAATAAAATAAGAAGATTAAGGCATCATCCACCAAATAAATTTATTGGATATAAGAATGCTAAGTAAATAAATGAAAAAATTCTTCATAGGAAACTATTTTATTTGGGCAAAAA